>OY744526.1:101504551-101589551 GCA_963556195.1 Sepiola atlantica
CGTATGCGTGACCCGTTGATTCACAAGAACTACTTTTATTCATGCCCCGCTTTAATTCATTCGAAAATTCATATACTCTGAATTACTAGGTAAACAATTAATTTAATATTGCTAAAAACAATAAATCTCCTTTTTTTATATTATCTTTTTTATCACACTCAATATGTAATTTCAGATAAATCATTATCAGCGACTTCTCACTGAAATAACCAGTGGCTTTTCTTCGAGTCTGAGTGCGTACTAATCTCCTTTGATTTCCAGCACTCTCGACCTCTTTGTGATTGTCAATTTACATTATTTTACATTATCTTTACAACCGTTTACTATTGTTTCATGGCTTGCGACAACTATAGCTTTTCTCTGAAATGTCAATGCCACTAAGACTATTCAAAGTGTCAGTATTCTTCGCATCCTAATATTGGAGGTCTGGTCGGTTCTCTCCCCATTCGGTCTTTACATCCTTCTTCACCCTTCACGACAGTGTTGTGTGGTACCCGCCGGGACTGATGTAATCACATGCATGTGTGTATAACTTAGCTTTATGAATTTTCCATGTGGCTGTTTCTCCTTATTTGTGTCCTCTGTTTTCAGTGTTAATGTTCCCTGTACTTGTGATTTTCAATTAGTAATTCTCGTGCTGATTTCCCCTGCAATGATCAGCATTTCTGAGTCTCAGAGTATATAGTTACAAGTTCTTTTTTGTCAGTTACACAACATTCTATACTTACTATTCATATCTCCATCCTAGATTCGGTCAGATGTAGTACATTGTGCATAGTTATTAGTTTCGTAGTGTTCTGGCACATGTACCTGATATATGTTTGTCAAATCTGTTAATGGTCCAGAATATCTTAATCAAGAAATTGCCTAGGTTTTTTATTTATTTGATCAAGTGTCTACGCACTATGTTGCTTCCGTGTTTACATTAATCTGTTCGGATTTGATGGCGTCTGCTTGCAGTAGTAACATATATGCGTATGTTTCACGTTCGCAAAATTGCCCTCATATTATCATAGTTAAATAGCTGCATATTATTTGCTGACTCCAGCTCATCTAGTATTATCTTTAGTTCTGTACACTTTTTCCATTGAAAATTGCATTTCAATCATCTAGCTGAAGATGTTCGTTTACAGTGACTTTAATTTCTTATAAAAAACTTAAAGTCGTCCATATAAATGAAGTGATTTATTACCTGTCTATGTCAGTGAATTGTTAGGCAGCCTAACACATTGACTCTGTTGTTAAATGACATTATGTCTATGATAAAAAGTACTTGTGATAGAAAATCTCTCTGTAAATTACACCTCTGTAGTTTTACTTGAGCTAGGTTTTAGACTCTAGCTGTCAGTTCCAGTTTCCATGTATCTAATGCTTCATTTATGTGACTGATCAATGTGCCACTTATTGCATATTTAAAGTTAAAAATATAACATGTTAGGTTATTGCATATTAAGAAACAAACAAACGGCCAAATTTCAGTCATTACAAAAGTCGGAAATGAAATAAAGAATCGTAAAATACGAACGTAGTCGTCAGACTCCTCCTCATCATAATCATCTCCATTATGATTATCATCATCATACTCATAACATTCACCATTATTATCACCATTATTATTACTTTTATTATTATTATTATTATTATTATTATTATTATTATTATTATTATTATTATTATTATTATTATTAATGTAATCTTGTAAGAAGTTGTCACGCAGGCTATTATCAGTAAGGTCTCACTTGCACTTACTGGTGGTGCTCTCTAGAGTCCGCGTGACAACAATCCTTCACATATTTTCAGTATTTTCCACCACTTTCGATAACCAAACTTACGATTGATTTCGCGCTAGAAAAAAAACAACATTTTTCTACCTTTGAGGTTTGGTAGCAATAAGCCTCCCTAAGGTCCCAGTAATATTTAGATTGTTTCAGTAGTGCTCTCTCGCTTTGTTTTTTTCGATTTTACTTTACTTTTCATAATCATTGTTGTAGTATCAACCAACTCTAGTGCTATTACCTTTGTATGTGAGTGGATATTTATGAGATGTATTGCACTTTCCGTTCCTTAGGCTTAATGTTGTTGTGTTCGTTTATTATTTTTTATTCATCACAACTTCTTTGTAACTGGTTAAACATCGAAGCTAATGTGGACTAGGTTTTACATTCAAGTATTCCCTTAAGATGTCATCTGTTTCCATCATTGCCATCCATGTGTCATCTCAGTCTTTCCTCTGATTCCAATTTCTCACAGTCTTTTTCGCCAGTATTTCTCGTGATGTTCCTCATCATCTTACGAGTATTAGTATTGTATTGCCTTCCCATATCCGTTTCAGTTCTTTGTCAAGTTCATTGCATGTGTTCCGTTAAACTCTTTGCTTTTCCTTAAACCCCTATTATCTACTACGAAATCAAAATCTACGATTTTGCAGTTAAAAACTGCCAAATCGTAGATATGTTTCTTAGTTACCATTCTGTTTGTTCTTAGTTACCAACCTCTTTGTTTGGATAGGTGTGTCAGTTTGTAATTCCACATATTAGTTCAGCATTTTAGTTGTTTTAGTACCCTCCCCGGTGCATTGCTGCATGTTCTCAAATCGCATTGTTTTCATAGTTCCCAGTACATTCCTCGCGCACCCATGCCTGTTCTTATATGCGTGTTAGCCTTATTATGTAACTAAGTGTTTCGTCTCTTACGCACACATAGTCTGGGTCATCTGTTTTCCTATGTGATGTCTATTTTAGTTTCTATATAGTTACTTATAATTGGATTGTTCTGTGCATCTATCAGTAGGCGTTCTGATTCTCTGATCAAGTGTCTTTTTCGACGCCATGTCCACGCGTTTCCATAATTCTCTTCTTTGTATGAATCGTTGGTGTAGATTTTTCTTCTTCCCCTTATCTTTACTTGTATGTTTCGTTCATCGTTTCGCTGCTCCCTGTCTTGTTCATGCCGACGGTGTCTCGTGTTGCAGCTATCTCTGTTCTGAGTTATATATTTTTCAAATTATTTCTGTGCAATCCACATAGTATGCTATGTTGAACAGTCATCTTACTCATTCTTTTCTTTTCCATGTATGATCGGCCAATATCATCCATCAGGTGTAGTGTTTTGTCAAGATCCATATTTTCCTTTGAATTTGCCAGAATATCTTACTAGTTATATTGCCCAGGTGTGCATTTCTCTTACTAGATTACTAAAATTTGTTATAATCTTCTAGGGTATTCACTTCATAAGATGTGACAGGGTCGACTTTCAGTACTCCCTAATGTTTATATTTATCATTTTAACCAATTGCTCGCATCTCCCTTTGGTTGGAAAGTTCAATGATCCCCCCTATAATCTGCACTTTTCAATTGTTCATCACTAGTAATGCATATTTTCTCGTTCTTAATTCAATTTGAATGTAGGCACTGAATATTTTGCCGCCTTAATCAGATTTTCAAGCTCCTTCTGTCTATTTGCACCTTGCTTCAAGGCGCCCATATTCATGACATTGTTTATTCTATGTTTTGAGTCTGTAAACAATGAATAATAAGATTATTATTGTTTGTGTTGGTATCGTCCTCGTCGTCCTCGTTATTATTATAATGAATTATATCATAGTTACGATTATTACTTTTACATTATGTTTATAATTTTTTTCATATTATCATCATTATTATTTTATAGTGTAACTATGTGATTTTTTTATACGTGATTAAAAAGTTCTTAAACTGTTTCTTCTCAAACTGTCTCTTTACCTAACGTTACAATTCCTATTTTTTATGGTAATACACCCCTTTAACTGTCATTTGTAATTGTTTCATAGCTCTTATAACTCTTTTTTAACTCTTATATATGGAACACTTCCGAAAATATCGAAGAAGTTCAAGCGTAACTATAAGATTTCTAAACTCGTATGTGGGTTTGTGCAAGCATTAATGTGTGCGGGATGTTCAATCACCGGCCATAATGGGAATTTGGGTCGTGTCTCCTTGTCGCTATGTGTGCGTGTATGTAGTGGATATTTTAACTCAATTGTTTATTATCTTTTCTCATTTTAAAAACATATACAGTGTTTACTTTAAATTCAAACAAATTGTTCTTCATTCTTCTCCGGCATTTCGTCCCGTTTATTTCTCCTTTATTTATTTTTTTACGTGATTCGTCGCCGTTGTGCCGTAAGCATTTTCTGTGAATGAAATTAACATGTAAGTCTTCTTTGCTTCGTTTACATCTTTTCGTTGAGCCGTGAATTGTATCTCTCTTTTGGCCCGCGATCATCATAGTGGGCTGTCTGTGTGTAAACCTAATATACGATACCGGAATTCAGAATACATATATTGAGACATTTTATCGGGTGTATTAGAACTTTCTTTAGATACCGTCTGGGAGAAAGACCGCGTTTTACAATAATCATTTATCTGTTCTTCTCGATTCTAACTTAGCTAATTCATAACTTCTTACTGTGCGAGGGGAAAGATGAGGAAAGTCATGTTTGTCACATCGAACTTAACTAAAATTCCGACCATTGTTTCGACATCTGCCCGTTTCAAAGTTCCAGAGCAAAAACGTCTAGCAAAATTAAGTTAATAGACATATCTTCCGTCCGGCTCGCACGCTTTTTTAATACCGGCTGATTAAAAACTATATTTCCCCACAAGCGCAAAGGTGACGTCATATTCCATTTCACCATTTACTAATCATAGGACAACATTTACTATCGCCCTGTCTTATGCCCCTATATCTTTCTTTGATCTAAGCCACACTGTCTATACTGTTATCTAATCGAGACTGACTTATTACACAATATCTAATGTTATTAAGAGACTTGTTGACACCAACAATCCTGGGAGCACTACGGGTTATTATCAGTCAGTAGTTTCTGATGATGACCTCTGTGAGAACACCTAGTGAGTACAAATAATAATAATAATAATTATAATAATAATAATAATAATAATAATAATAATAATAATAATAATAATAATAATAATAATAATAATAATAATAATAATAATAATGATAATAATTGAAATAGCGGCCTGCCACTAGTGAGTAAACATAACACTATGTAAGCCCAACATTAGATAAATATAGATCATATTAGAGACGAACTCAAACAAAACGAAGTTGGCAGGATATTATATATAACATTTACCTAAACTGGCACAAATTCCATAGCATCAAACGCACACACAGAAGTGGTAGCCCTAACATCGGTTGATACTATACAAAATGTTAAAAAAGGCACTTTGAGTAAATGCAATATTCAGACTTCTACTTGAAGGGTGTGGGGAGTAGGGAATTTTAAGGAAAGTAGTTGCAGTTTACTAAGTATTAATTATATAGAATATATGTGCATTTATATATTAGCATTATATTAATATATTTAGCACTTTATTAAATACATATATATTGATATATATGTCTGTGTTTGTGGGTGGTTAGCTACTTTTGTGTATCTATACATTTCTGTAAATTCATATTTTTGTGACGTATCCTTATTCTTTACCATATGTGTATCGGTTATTAATAATGCGCTGTAACAAAATAAATGCGTACACCAACTAGATTCTTATACGAGGCTCATTACCCTAACCACTGAGACACGTCAATTGCTCTGCAAAGTGCATCCTAAGAGTATATAAAAAATGGCCCTCAATTAGATTTATCTAAACGCTGTTATCGCTTTGTCGCATAATTTTTGAAGACCTCGAATAGACGGTTCGTTTTTATGGCCGTTTAGAGAAGGAAAGTTGATGAGTTAATCTCATAATATTTGGTTATCTGGCAAACTGCGCCTCTTCAGATGTTCCTCCATTATGTTCATAATGGAAGGAGAAGTAAGGTAGTGTACATCATTCTGGTGCATCTGTGTGAAAACCATCGAGTCAACGCCTCTGAATCTTGTGGGTCTCAGATAAAAGCGATAATCCTGAAAAACCGGATATCATATGATATTAACTCGTAGCGATAAATAAATGAATAAATACACAAAAATAATAACAGAAAGAATGATGAGGGGGTGTTAGCGCATGCGCACTTGCTTGCGAATCGGCAATGATACAAAATGGCAGAAGAATTAGACCACGTATGACAAAAGTAAAAACCTATGACTGTTGATTTTAAAGCATGCTTCTGCCGCCCTGAGTTTGCAAAATTTATGACCGAGGTTTTCTAATAATAACATTTACTGTTTATGACTAATGTATATGCATCAGTAACGCATACATTCTATAGCATTACTCTGATCTCTTCTTAGACAGCTGTTATCGCTATTTTCAAAAGAGTAAGGTATGTTTATATGATTATATATCTATGTATATAATCCATGTCTAAACTAATTAAGATATGATTATGCTGTTTTAGTCTTGTCCAAATTGTGATTATGTCTACACCTACGAAACCCCACCCAGCCGAAACAAGCTATTCATGGGCAGAAAAGAGCCATCAAAACTAACAACACATTCAACGTCCTATGTTAGCATACTATAACATATGATCGCTGTTTTGACTTTGCAAATGTCATAACACTCATAGTAACCAATTCTAAACGACAATTAATCGAATCAGCTCTCATAAACAGATACACAGTAAAAACGAATGGGGTACTATTATGTCTCTACCAACCTATCTGCAGCTATGATTTATTAAAACAATATAAACCTACGTATTAGATGATTCTCTGCTTTCAAATGTTGCCCTTTCGATTTTCTTCTTTTTCCTTTCCTTTTGCTAATACAACATTTATGTATGTGGTATACATTTCGAGTACCCCCCCCCCACACACACACATATATATATGATAATTTTATATTTTTGTGTTATTTATGGTTTATATGATCTCTCTCTCGATATATATATATATATATATAAATATATATATATATATACTGTGCATAGTTATATGGTTTCGATGTGAATCTGAGTATGCACTTATTAACAGAGCAGGAATACATTTTAAAGGAAATGAACGAAACACGCATTAGTGATGAGATAAATGGGCAGTTGTGATGTAAATGAAGCTTCTTTAGACAATTAAGCTTATATTCGAGTGAATTATAAACTTTTTGAAAATAAATGATAGAATTAATTAATAGTATTAACGGAATATCACTGAATTACATTTTTTAATGTACGCGTATTTAGTGTGCTGACTCTGGATTGAAACATTCAAAATGGCGCCGTAAAGAGCTTTTCTACGTGTGAGTGATTTTTCTTTGTGTTTTCTTTGTGTTTGCCCACACTGAGCCACTATATGTGTGTTATAATTATTTTTGTAGGCATACCCAGCGTAAACAGGGGTAACAATTACACTAAATAAGAGTTACAAAGGGATATCATTTTTAAATAGAATATACATCGAATGCAAAATTGTTCAGGAAATGAAATAAAATTGTCCACCAACAAAACAAAAACATTTGAAGTACACTAGTTTATAGTGACTAATTCGTTGTCACTCGTTAATATAGTTTCAAATACCTTACTTACTTAATACGTCACGTATTTTGAAATTGGAACATTTTTAAAAATGAAATTGATATTTATTTTTCGACATTAAATATGCAAACATAACAGCAGATGTGATTTTGGATGTTGAAAAGGCGCAGAGTAAATATACTCTTATACAAAATCGTATTGACTTATAATCGGCAGGTGTGAAATATTTTGTTACGTCTCGCTTAATTGGTACACCTGAACTATCATACTCATGTATTTTGTCTATAGTTTTATTTCAGATGTGAATTTCATGTCTGTAAATAATGTAGTGTGTGTAAAGTCGATTTACTGCCACTTACTTATAAATGCAAATAAACTATTTTAAAAAAATCACATGTAAATAGGAAACTAAATTAAATATTTCACCTTAGCATCTTTGAAAAGCTTGTCACACAATGTGATCGCTTACGTGTTAACACGGTAAACACCTTGAGAGAAGAAAAACAAAAAATAATACATATTTTTGGTAAAGGTTTTCTTGTAATGAAATCGGTTATCAGTTTACGTTTACATTATATAGTGAGATGCCATCTAGTCTTAAGTCTGACTATATTATTATTATTATTATTATTATTATTATTATTATTATTATTATTATTATTATTATTATGATGATCATTATTATTATTATTATTATTATTATTATTTTTATAATCAAAGACAATATGTAGTAACAACGATACATATCAAAAGGAAATGGATAGTTTAAGAGAAACCCTCCACCGAAACAACTACCTATAGAGCATGACATCAGCTCACACAAATCTAGACGCAACATCAAAGGACCCCACCCGAGAACTCACCACAGTTTGTATACCATATATGGGGGGATGAAAGAATATGTAATCCATATAACATGAGGATAATATTCAGGAGCGACTCAACTCTCAGAAAGCATCTTGTGAGTGTGAAAACCCCTACGGAAAAACACTCATGACTAAGAACTGTGTCTATACGATCATATGTAAGTGTGGAAAAGTATACAAAAGTGAGACATGTTATCTACTAAAGGTAAGGCTCGAAGAACACAGGAAAGTCGTAATACGTGGAGAAATCGAAAAGTCACGTATTGCTGACCACATATGGAAAGAAAAGGAAAACTATCTACCCTCATGGGATGAAGTAAAAATTATAGATAGAGAAGAACTGGGGAGAATAAGACGACTAAAACAAGCAGCACATATGTTAGGCGACAATGACTTACTAAGCAGTCCTAGCATAACATTCAATACAATATGCGAACCTATAATTATAAATAATAGATAAGTAGTGATCTATAGTAGTAAGTAGTTAGATAAAAAATAGGTTTAAGTCTTCCAAAATTAATACTAGATTTGTCCGCAAGGACCCGTGGCGCAGTGGATATAGTACTAAGTATCATTCAGTTTTAAATGTTAATCTTCAGTGCGGACGATACGAAGAATTGCGAATTACTAAATAATTCTTCCCAGTCATGGCAGATGAAACGAGAACATGCTATCCCCGTGGATTAAATAAAGGGTTCCCTTCGAAATTTCGTCTAGATTTCCGAGTTCGACAAAGTACACCCGAAGAAAGTCGGAGGTTACATCGGCCGAAACGTTGCGATAGAAACACCCAAGATGAGTACAGTAGTCCAAATATACCAAATTCTACGAATTATTATTATTATTATTATTATTATTATTATTATTATTATTATTATTATTGTTATTGTTATTATTATTATGTTGTACTTACTAAGAGGTATCACACAGGTCATCGTCAGTTATAGCTCACCGACAACAACCGGCGGTGTTTTTGTTATATTATAGCGGGCCCTGTATTTTAAACGGGTAGATCAACTAGTATTAATTGTGACCGGTGTGAATTGGTCGGATTTGGTGCAGGTTGAGCTGACATCGATTTTGGATGAGCAAGTCGGTTCCCACAAATAATTGTTTTGTAAATCATAATAGGTTGACAGGACCTGGCTTGCTTCAAAAGATTTGGGGTTAGTAAAGGTCAGATATAACGTAGGGATTTTCGTTCATGACAAGACAAAGGATTATGACGTGACTTGTTGTTGTCGGAGCGAGAATCGAGATCAGTTCGCCATGGGCGCTCGAAGCGACAACGTCGTTTCGGAAAAGCGAGCGAAGTTTTTCCAAAAATGTAATCGCTCGCGATAAGGGCTGTATCCAAACGAGATCACCATGGAAGCTTGTGGCGAGCGCATGAGGTAGCTCTCGAATGCAAGAGTTTGGGTGTAAATTAAAGAGATATGGGCCAAAGCTACTAAAGAAATTACTAACAGCATCTAACGTCCCACACAGTACGAACTTAGGAAGATGTGAATGAAGAACCAATAATGGAAACCCCTCCACTCGAATGAAAGTATGAAATAAAAAGAACAAAAGAAATCTCTCAGAAAATCCGACTTCGAGTGTCTTTATCCTCTGCTTAAAGATAGAATCTGCTCCTTAAAACAGGTACCCCACCACGATCACAGCCAGCAGCTGACCAGCGACGAACGAACCTGTAAGGTAATCTTTCTTAGTTCATTAACAAAAGAGACCTAAATGACTATATTTAAACTGTTATATTGGAAATGCTAGGTTTGAAAATGAATCGGCAGTTTAAAGACTTAAACATGTGTTTAAAAGTGACTCTCAGAAACTGTATTTAAAAATGACTCTTAGAAATGTCTTTGTACAAAAGTATTAAAAAGAATAGATCGAACCACTCTTAATTCTTTCATGAACATTTCGCATTACTTTCGATTCGGAGAGGATGAGGTCCGAACAGTTGAAGTGGTTACGAAGAACTGCCTCAGTCGGTAAGGATTAGTTATTATTAATTATTATTATAGTAAAGCTCCCGTCTGTAGTATATCGTCCCGTCTGTATTATAATAGGAACGTTTGTAATTTGTAATGTATTACACAACAGTCTCCCCTTTTACAACTCATCTTCAAGTGATTGTACAGCAGGCCCCCCCTTTTGCATGATCCCCCTTTAAGGGATTATGCAACACTTCCTTTTTGGTTGCTGTTGACCAGTGCCTCCCCACATGGGGGCCGTCAGAGTCGAACGAAGTTGCCACGGATGATAACAACGTGCGGTCCGATATAAAAAGAACAGAAAAAAAAAAAAAAAAAAAGGAAAAGACAGAGGAAAACAACGTGCGGTCCGGCACAGAGGGAGGATTGAGAAAAAGAAAGAGAAAGGCGGACAGAGTCGGAGACAGAGAAAGAGAAACAGCGCGAGAGACTAGAAAAAAAAAACCGAAAAAAAAAAAACCGAAAAGGGTTGATATGACTTTCGAGAGTTGTGTAAAAAAAAAACGGTTCTAAAGGACCAATCGTGTTAAGGTTAAAAGAAAGGAAAAGACGGTTTGCTTGTTTTTTTGTTTTTTTGTTTTATTTTGTATAACTTTATTGGTGAGGGAATTCACGGCAGTCATGAGAGAGAGAAAGTGACATGCCGTTCAAATTGTGTAAAATTATTTAGTAAAAGAGAACAGAGAAAAACACGATTGGATCTTTAAGGTAACAAAACTTTAAGGAAGAAGAGGTTGGGGTTTTCATTCATATGTGTTAATTTGTGTTTTAAATGTATTTTTTTACATATATGTTGTGGGTGGCGTTTGATGCAGAGAGAAAAAAACAAAAAAATGAGAGATAGAGGATAAAAGTGAGAGTGATGAACTATATGTTGGTAGAGAGAGAGACAGTGTAAAAGAGAAAAAAAAGTATGAGATGGAAAGAGAAAAAAAAAATGTTTCAGTTGTTTCGTTGAAACATGGTTGGACTTTGAGGTAACAGAACGTTATAAGAAAAAGCGTCGGCGCAGAGATTTCATGTCAGGAAGAGAGAGAGGGAAAGGACTGCGTGCGAACAGCCGGCGGGGTCGCCTGATGTCGCCCCGGGATAATTGTCTTTGTTTTTTTGTTCAATTGAATTGTATTGCATGAAATTGTTTTTTTTTAAATATAATATTGTACTGCATAATTTGTAATTGTATTGTGGAGAGGTTTTGCCATTAATTCATTGGTTCGACTTTTATTTTTTTTATTATTGTTGTTTTTGAATGAATTTTGGAGAAGTTTAGTCGGTTAAGTGAGAATGCTATACCAGTTACGTAAAAGATTTTAAAAAAAAAAGGCAGATAATTTAATGGGTATGAGTTTGGGTCAGCCGGGCGATTTGAGTGATTAGGTTCGGGCAGCTGGCGGCAGCTAGAGTTGGTTTGGGTCGGATCGCGGAAACCCTTGGACAGGGTTGATTTTATCGGGAAGAATCCCCGTGTACAGAGTATGTACAGGCTTGGAAAGTCAATGAGGGATTCCCGGCGTTTGCTCGTATGCTCTCTTTTATAGAGTACCCATGGGTTAGTGGCGAGGCTTGTGGTAAAGCCTGCATACGTTAAAATTGCGAACGGGAGAATGACGGTGATATGGTCATTCTGTGGGACCACGAGAAAAGGACGGTGGTCAGTTATGGAAATTGTTGTTTTTGTGACCCAGGTGTGCCCAACCGCGCCGATAGAGTGTGTGAAAGTCGTGTAAAATGTTAAGCTTTGAAATTGTGGTCCCATATTTTTTTTGTGGATTTTGGATGTTTGCCGACGAGTGTGCTGCGAAGATACCCCACCCCCTTACCGCATAGATAGGGACACGGGAAGGGAACGCATGGAATTGGTGTCTGCTCAACACCAGTGGGGATGGAATTAAGCTGGGGTGTGGTGTGACTCGGGTGCGCGCGTCGGGGCGGATAGAACCATGGGGATCGAGTTAAAAAAAAAAGAGGTACCGGGTGTTAATTGGATTTAATTATAAGATTATAGGTTGGGCCTAGTTTGTGGTCATTCGGCGTGTTCCGGGAGCAAGATGATTCGATGTGACATTTCGCTCAATACCGTATCGACTAGATAGATACATGGGATGGGGTCCTCCACGTTAATGAAAAGGGCTGGGAGCTAGGGACATGGGTGATTGTTCGCGGACGTTTGCGCCGGGGCAAAGGGATGTTCGAAGTATATGGTCCAGATTAGACAGTGGTAGGAAAACGGTACCTCTTGTAATTTTGAGAGGCTGACCATTTAAGTTTACAGGTTAAGGAAAGGGGTTTCTGTCTTTGTGCCCCCATATCGCGGCAATACGCCCGATCAGCAATCGGTCGTGTACCGATGATTAGATGAATATGTGCGTGTGTATTTAAAAAAAAAAAAAAAAAAAAATGTTGGTGATGGATTTAGATATTTGTGGAAATTTCTTCAGGGAAGAAATTTTGAAAGATAAGGTGGAGAGGAGTGTTATATTATGACGGGCCCTGTATTTTAAACGGGTAGATCAACTAGTATTAATTGTGACCGGTGTGAATTGGTCGGATTTGGTGCAGGTTGAGCTGACCTCGATTTTGGATGAGCAAGTCGGTTCCCACAAATAATTGTTTTGTAAATCATAATAGGTTGACAGGACCTGGCTTGCTTCAAAAGATGTGGGGTTAGTAAAGGTCAGATATAACGTAGGGATTTTCGTTCATGACAAGACAAAGGATTATGACGTGACTTGTTGTTGTCGGAGCGAGAATCGAGATCAGTTCGCCATGGGCGCTCGAAGCGACAACGTCGTTTCGGAAAAGCGAGCGAAGTTTTTCCAAAAATGTAATCGCTCGCGATAATGGCTGTATCCAAAAGAGATCACCATGGAAGCTTGTGGCGAGCGCATGAGGTAGCTCTCGAATGCAAGAGTTTGGGTGTGAATTAAAGAGATATGGGCCAAAGCTACTAAAGAAATTACTAACAGCATCTAACGTCCCACACAGTACGAACTTAGGAAGATGTGAATGAAGAACCAATAATAGAAACCCCTCCACTCGAATGAAAGTATGAAATAAAAAGAACAAAAGAAATCTCTCAGAAAATCCGACTTCGAGTGTCTTTATCCTCTGCTTAAAGATAGAATCTGCTCCTTAAAACAGGTACCCCACCACGATCACAGCCAGCAGCTGACCAGCGACGAACGAACCTGTAAGGTAATCTTTCTTAGTTCATTAACAAAAGAGACCTAAATGACTATATTTAAACTGTTATATTGGAAATGCTAGGTTTGAAAATGAATCGGCAGTTTAAAGACTTAAACATGTGTTTAAAAGTGACTCTCAGAAACTGTATTTAAAAATGACTCTTAGAAATGTCTTTGTACAAAAGTATTAAAAAGAATAGATCGAACCACTCTTAATCCTCTCATGAACATTTCGCATTACTTTCGATTCGGAGAGGATGAGGTCCGAACAGTTGAAGTGGTTACGAAGAACTGCCTCAGTCGGTAAGGATTAGTTATTATTAATTATTATTATAGTAAAGCTCCCGTCTGTAGTATATCGTCCCGTCTGTATTATAATAGGAACGTTTGTAATTTGTAATGTATTACACAACAGTCTCCCCTTTTACAACTCATCTTCAAGTGATTGTACAGCAGGCCCCCCCTTTTGCATGATCCCCCTTTAAGGGATTATGCAACACTTCCTTTTTGGTTGCTGTTGACCAGTGCCTCCCCACATGGGGGCTGTCAGAGTCGAACGAAGTTGCCACGGATGATAACAACGTGCTGTCCGATATAAAAAGAACAGAAAAAAAAAAAAAAGAAAAAAGGAAAAGACAGAGGAAAACAACGTGCGGTCCGGCACAGAGGGAGGATTGAGAAAAAGAAAGAGAAAGGCGGACAGAGTCGGAGACAGAGAAAGAGAAACAGCGCGAGAGACTAGAAAAAAAAAACCGAAAAAAAAAAACCGAAAAGGGTTGATATGACTTTCGAGAGTTGTGTAAAAAAAAAAACGGTTCTAAAGGACCAATCGTGTTAAGGTTAAAAGAAAGGAAAAGACGGTTTGCTTGTTTTTTTGTTTTTTTGTTTTATTTTGTATAACTTTATTGGTGAGGGAATTCACGGCAGTCATGAGAGAGAGAAAGTGACATGCCGTTCAAATTGTGTAAAATTATTTAGTAAAAGAGAACAGAGAAAAACACGATTGGATCTTTAAGGTAACAAAACTTTAAGGAAGAAGAGGTTGGGGTTTTCATTCATATGTGTTAATTTGTGTTTTAAATGTATTTTTTTACATATATGTTGTGGGTGGCGTTTGATGCAGAGAGAAAAAAACAAAAAAATGAGAGATAGAGGATAAAAGTGAGAGTGATGAACTATATGTTGGTAGAGAGAGAGACAGTGTAAAAGAGAAAAAAAAGTATGAGATGGAAAGAGAAAAAAAAAATGTTTCAGTTGTTTCGTTGAAACATGGTTGGACTTTGAGGTAACAGAACGTTATAAGAAAAAGCGTCGGCGCAGAGATTTCATGTCAGGAAGAGAGAGAGGGAAAGGACTGCGTGCGAACAGCCGGCGGGGTCGCCTGATGTCGCCCCGGGATAATTGTCTTTGTTTTTTTGTTCAATTGAATTGTATTGCATGAAATTGTTTTTTTTTAAATATAATATTGTACTGCATAATTTGTAATTGTATTGTGGAGAGGTTTTGCCATTAATTCATTGGTTCGACTTTTATTTTTATTTTATTGTTGTTTTTGAATGAATTTTGGAGAAGTTTAGTCGGTTAAGTGAGAATGCTATACCAGTTACGTAAAGGATTTTTAAAAAAAAAGGCAGATAATTTAATGGGTATGAGTTTGGGTCAGCCGGGCGATTTGAGTGATTAGGTTCGGGCAGCTGGCGGCAGCTAGAGTTGGTTTGGGTCGGATCGCGGAAACCCTTGGACAGGGTTGATTTTATCGGGAAGAATCCCCGTGTACAGAGTATGTACAGGCTTGGAAAGTCAATGAGGGATTCCCGGCGTTTGCTCGTATGCTCTCTTTTATAGAGTACCCATGGGTTAGTGGCGAGGCTTGTGGTAAAGCCTGCATACGTTAAAATTGCGAACGGGAGAATGACGGTGATATGGTCATTCTGTGGGACCACGAGAAAAGGACGGTGGTCAGTTATGGAAATTGTTGTTTTTGTGACCCAGGTGTGCCCAACCGCGCCGATAGAGTGTGTGAAAGTCGTGTAAAATGTTAAGCTTTGAAATTGTGGTCCCATATTTTTTTTGTGGATTTTGGATGTTTGCCGACGAGTGTGCTGCGAAGATACCCCACCCCCTTACCGCATAGATAGGGACACGGGAAGGGAACGCATGGAATTGGTGTCTGCTCAACACCAGTGGGGATGGAATTAAGCTGGGGTGTGGTGTGACTCGGGTGCGCGCGTCGGGGCGGATAGAACCATGGGGATCGAGTTAAAAAAAAAAAGAGGTACCGGGTGTTAATTGGATTTAATTATAAGATTATAGGTTGGGCCTAGTTTGTGGTCATTCGGCGTGTTCCGGGAGCAAGATGATTCGATGTGACATTTCGCTCAATACCGTATCGACTAGATAGATACATGGGATGGGGTCCTCCACGTTAATGAAAAGGGCTGGGAGCTAGGGACATGGGTGATTGTTCGCGGACGTTTGCGCCGGGGCACTGGGATGTTCGAAGTATATGGTCCAGATTAGACAGTGGTAGGAAAACGGTACCTCTTGTAATTTTGAGAGGCTGACCATTTAAGTTTACAGGTTAAGGAAAGGGGTTTCTGTCTTTGTGCCCCCATATCGCGGCAATACGCCCGATCAGCAATCGGTCGTGTACCGATGATTAGATGAATATGTGCGTGTGTATTTAAAAAAAAAAAAAAAAAAAATGTTGGTGATGGATTTAGATATTTGTGGAAATTTCTTCAGGGAAGAAATTTTGAAAGATAAGGTGGAGAGGAGTGTTATATTATGACGGGCCCTGTATTTTAAACGGGTAGATCAACTAGTATTAATTGTGACCGGTGTGAATTGGTCGGATTTGGTGCAGGTTGAGCTGACCTCGATTTTGGATGAGCAAGTCGGTTCCCACAAATAATTGTTTTGTAAATCATAATAGGTTGACAGGACCTGGCTTGCTTCAAAAGATGTGGGGTTAGTAAAGGTCAGATATAACGTAGGGATTTTCGTTCATGACAAGACAAAGGATTATGACGTGACTTGTTGTTGTCGGAGCGAGAATCGAGATCAGTTCGCCATGGGCGCTCGAAGCGACAACGTCGTTTCGGAAAAGCGAGCGAAGTTTTTCCAAAAATGTAATCGCTCGCGATAATGGCTGTATCCAAAAGAGATCACCATGGAAGCTTGTGGCGAGCGCATGAGGTAGCTCTCGAATGCAAGAGTTTGGGTGTGAATTAAAGAGATATGGGCCAAAGCTACTAAAGAAATTACTAACAGCATCTTACGTCCCACACAGTACGAACTTAGGAAGATGTGAATGAAGAACCAATAATAGAAACCCCTCCACTCGAATGAAAGTATGAAATAAAAAGAACAAAAGAAATCTCTCAGAAAATCCGACTTCGAGTGTCTTTATCCTCTGCTTAAAGATAGAATCTGCTCCTTAAAACAGGTACCCCACCACGATCACAGCCAGCAGCTGACCAGCGACGAACGAACCTGTAAGGTAATCTTTCTTAGTTCATTAACAAAAGAGACCTAAATGACTATATGTAAACTGTTATATTGGAAATGCTAGGTTTGAAAATGAATCGGCAGTTTAAAGACTTAAACATGTGTTTAAAAGTGACTCTCAGAAACTGTATTTAAAAATGACTCTTAGAAATGTCTTTGTACAAAAGTATTAAAAAGAATAGATCGAACCACTCTTAATCTTCTCATGAACATTTCGCATTACTTTCGATTCGGAGAGGATGAGGTCCGAACAGTTGAAGTGGTTACGAAGAACTGCCTCAGTCGGTAAGGATTAGTTATTATTAATTATTATTATAGTAAAGCTCCCGTCTTTAGTATATCGTCCCGTCTGTATTATAATAGGAACGTTTGTAATTTGTAATGTATTACACAACAGTCTCCCCTTTTACAACTCATCTTCAAGTGATTGTACAGCAGTCCCCCCTTTTGCATGATCCCCCTTTAAGGGATTATGCAACATTTTCTGGAGTCTAAGTGACAACAATCATCCACTTGTTTCTCTCCGCCTATTTTGGATAATCGCAAAGAACCTTGTGTTACGCGCAGCCGCTTTCCATTGATTTCTCGCTTGTAAAGACCATTGGACTTCTTTGGAATTTTGGTGGTAATACGCCTCCCCAAGTTCCAGCACGCTCTGTACTATTCCTGTTGGTGTCTAGTTTGTGCTGTATCTCCTCGGTCTTCTCACTATCCTTGACCGTCTACAATTTGCGTGTGTGGTGTCAGCCAATGCCGGCACCATTTTTTCTGAGACAGTTCTTGTGCTTCGTAAATATTATTTCCCAATCGTCTCTTTCATTTCTGTAGTTTTTTTTGGCGTCTGCTCCCAAATTTATTATAGCTATCTTGTTCGCCTAATGCCCTCATCTCCTTTTCGTTGGAAGGTTCTATGCCCTCTGTTGTCTCCAGATTGTCTCTTTTCATCTGTAGTAGTTCATACTTTTCCATTCCAAATTATATTGAAATGTCCTGACTGGTTGTCGTATTCATCGACTTTTCAGGTCGTCCATGTGCATGAGGTGGTGTATTCTTTGTTGTGTTTCTGTAAACTTGTATCCGGCATCACACATTCTGAGCATGTAGTTGAGGGGGATCATGGATATTATAAACAGTAGTTGAGATAGAGGGTCTCTTTTGAAAATGTATCTCTGTAATTTGATTTAAGTCTAGTGTCCTTCGGCTGTCAGTTCTAATTTCGATGTTTCAATATTATTATTATTATTATTATTATTATTATTATTATTATTATTATTATTATTATTAGAATTTATGTTATTATATTTAGTGGTAGTATTAGTATTATTATGATTATACTTATTAGTATGTGTAGTAGCTAAAGTAGTAATAGCTTTTTAGTCACTAGAACTTTTCAGTCAAGTCATTATCAGTGATCGCTCAATGATAAAAAACAAATAGTGTCCCCCTTGGAGTCCACATGACAACAAGCATCCTTATATTACTAGGACTTTCTAACGCTTTTGATAATCATTGCACTTTATTTTGCATATATCGCAACAGCATTGTACTACCAGTTACTCACAAGAAACGCCTATTAATCTTTTCTTCTTCTTTTTTCACTAACAGCAATGTATATTGACACTGACTCGTAGAAGCTAATTTAATAAGGTACCCGATTTATAGACAACATTTAAGAAGAGCGTTGTATAGCTTATAGTATTCACATTACATTTTAAATCCGACATGTGTATAAAGTCGGGAAGACAGAGCAAAGAAAGAAATTCAAAATGCAAGCGTTCCGACGAAACATTTTCATGTGTATCTCACTCCCAGAATGAGAAGATGTGACTAAATAGTCGGAAAGTGGGATTAGTAACCAGCGTTCTTGAGCAGCACTTTTGACAGAAGAAAAAAGAAATAGCTGTGCAGATCCGTCAGCATTTCACTGTTAAAATGTTCATCAGGCGATTAGCAATAAACTAACCCGTTCTCAAAGCGCAGGAAGGCAATGTCTGGAAACAGTGGACTTCCTAGAACTGCACAGAACCACACATCACATCGATAAAATAAGGCACACCAGAATGTCCAAGACTCTGACGGTCTTAATTTGATATGAAACCACCACCCTGAAGATAGGCTGAGAAGCTATAAGCATAAAAGTTTTGTTGCCATCTGGAAACCTCTACAGTGAAGGAGTGAGGTGTTGCTTCTAGTGGTGCTTGTTGAAGGTATTTACCTTGCTCAGTTACACGTTAATCCAGTTCATCATAGAACATTCCGTTAAACCACTTGTAAAATAAGCAGTTCTCACAAAGCTATCATCAGTGCATACTCACTGATATTAACTGTTTTTGTTCCCTGAAGTCTGGGTGACAAAACGTATCCCCAAATTTCCAGTACTCACCACCTCTTTCGATGGCTATTGCAAATGATTTTACATTATCGCAACATCTGCGTACCATATATTTCTCGCAAGCAACGACCATCAGTCTTCTACGGGATTGAAGTGGAAATAAGCTCTCCACGTTCCTAGTGCTCTCTGTACTCATATAGTGCAGATGTGATTAGTGCTCTTCCTCCTCGGTTTTTCAATCGTCCTTGAGTCTTCATTCTTTCTTGTGTTGTATATGCCGAGGGTGATACCCTTTGCGGGGGGCAGTCTATAATATTTCTTGCAGTTTGGGTTCCATCAGTTTTACGTGATGTTCTCTTCCATGTTTTTATTTTTCTTCTATTGCAATTTGTGTGTGGCTGGTTAATATTTCATGTTAGTTTGTTACCACATTCGAGGATTCGTCTTAAGATTTCAGCTATTCTCAGCATTGCTGTCTGTTTGATTCATATTTCTCGAAGTTTTTTTCTCAGATTTTTCAGGACTGTTCTTAGTTCTCCTACGATTATTGGTATTATATTGACGTTCTCTATGTGCTGTATTATTTTAACTTCTCTGGCAAGCTCCGTGTATTAGGTTCGTTTTTTCCGTCTCTTTGATCATTATCCTGTTGTCTGCTGGGACAGCACAATCAACACTTTGGCAGTTTGTTTTCCTTTAGTTAACATATATGACGCCTTATCTCCTTTCTATGATGAGTTCATCTGTTCGTACCTGGGTTTTCCTTTTCCAGTTTTGCCTCCAGTTTGTGTATGTACCATTATTCTGCATGTTAAAAATACAGTTGTGTACATAGTTCTTAGTGTACTGATTTCCATACGAAGTTGTGTCTGTTCATGTATTTTGGGGGTCTAGTTTGCTGCATTCAGTTATTATGTGATTTTCCTGTTTGTCTTATTGCCCACAGACTCTACATTTTGATTTTATCTATTTTAGCTTTTATGTAGTAAGTGTTGATCACATTGTTCTGTACAGCTGTCATTGGTGATTATGTTTTCATCTTTAAGTGTAGTTTTCTTTGCCATATTCTAATTTTTTTGTGATGCTCTTCTCTTGCTATTCTTAGTAATCGTCCATGTTACTGTTTTTCTTCCCACATTTATTTTCTTGTATGTGTGTTACTAGTTTGGCCGTTTAATGTATTGTTCATTTTGATGGTGTCTCTTGCTGCGTTGATAAGTCTTTCTCTCTTCTGAGATGTATTTTTTCATATCTCTTTTGTGACTTCTACAAAATCTTCTATACTTTCCAGACCTCTCCCTCATTTGTTCATTTTAACGTAGATTCAGTCAGTATCACGTGTTGGGTGTAGTGAAGTGAGCATGATCATTAGTTTTTTTGTCTACTGGCCAGGCTGTCTAAGTTCGTCTTTGGTCGAGCCTATGCATACTCCAGGGTATATTATTAGTAATACTACGCGTGTGTTTATTTATTTTTACTAGATTTATACAAACTAGTTTCGTTTTTAAGAGTGTTCATTATCTTCTCAGATAGTATTTTCAAATATTCTCTTTCATTTATGTAGATTCAAGCAATCACCGATATTTATAGTTATCATGTTGTACAAGTGCTCTCACCTCCTCTTGATTAAACAGTTCCATACCTTCTGGTGTCTTAAGTTGTGCGTTTTACATTTTTAGAAGTGTACACTTTTCCATTCGGAATTGTATTTTAATTTCCTGTCTTAAAGTGTTCGTAGTTTTTTATCAGCTTATTCAGTTTCTATTTGCTATTTGTAAATAATTTTAGGTCGTCTATATACATGATGTATTTAGTCTTTGTTCTGTGAACTTGTTTCCAACGTCACATTTCCCGAGTATGTGGTTTAGTGGTACCCTGTTGATGATGATGATTATTATTATTATTATTATTATTATTATTATTATTATTATTATTATTATTATTATTATTATTATTATTATTATTATTATTATTATTATTATTACAGCGACTGGTATTCATCTCTGTATTATTATTACTACTACATAACTAGTAAATCTCCTACTACTTCTACTAATACAGAGATTGCCTTCAAGTTAACGCGTAACCGTGTAAAAAAAGTGCAACATCCGATCATGTCAAAAGTATAAAACGTATTGTTTGTTTCCTTTTTTTTCTGAAATTAGAAAAAGTCTTCACAACATATAGAACAAATAAACTAAATGCAATATTGCTGTAGATTTTTAGTATGTTGAAGCTAAGCACTGTAAGAAACTGGTAAATAAATGAAAGATGCCCCAATAACATTCCCTGTAAAATCCTTATCTACGTCCCTTGAATGCAATTTATTATTTTATCTCCGGTGACAAGTAACCGACTGAAAATAAGCCATTCCAGACTTTATTGTAACATTTAATGGAAACAGGAAATGGATGATCATTTTCCAATTCATTTCATAAGCACAAATATGTATTATTATTTGTACTCACTAGGAGTTCTCACAAAGATCATCGTCAGTGATTGCTCACCGACAACAACCAGTGGTATTTCCTGGAGTCTGAGTGACAACAAGTCTCCCAAGACTTCCAGTGTTCTTCACCTCTTTTCGATAACGATGCGGTATCGCAACAGTCTCTTACCATTGATTTCTCGCCGGTAAGGACAATTGGTCTTCTCTCGGATTAAGGTGGCAACAAGCCTTTCCAAGGTCTCAGCACTCTCTGCACTTTTCTAGTGGAGGTCTGGTTTGTGCTGTCCCTCCTCAGTCTTTTTATACATTCGACCCTCTATAAATACGTTGTCTGGTGTCAGTTAAAAAATTAAATAAATGAATAAAATAATATTTCTTTAAATCAATTTAAATAAATAATAATAAAATAAAATAAATAAATAAATAAAATTTAAAAAAATAGATAAAACACATATCATTATTATTATTTGTTTTGTTGTTGTTATTAACTATTATTATTGTCATTATTTTTCATCATTATATATTATTATTATTAGTAGTAGTAGTAATAGTAGTAGTAGTAGTAATATTTATTATTATTATCATTATTATTATTATTAATGTTATTATTATTATTATTGGTGTTGTTGTTATTAACTATTATTATTATCATATTTGTTATTATTATTAATAATAATAATTATTAGTAGTAGTAGTAATAGTAGTAGTATATGCGTAATATTTATTATTATTATTATTAAGATTAGTGGTTGTGATTATTTCCAGGGTGATGAAGTATAATCCTACTGAGAATAACGAGTGTGAGTTCAAGTCGTGTTTGAATTGTAAGCTGTAATCTTAGCAAAACATTAGGGGGCCGTTTGTAATCATTTTAAAGACCTTGATTTGTAATGTTTCGTATGGATTTGATATTTGTAAATGCTTATTTAGACCTCGTTTTTTTTCTTTCGACAAGGCATATGATTGCAATGCCTTCCACTGTCAGCAGTGCATTACTGAATAAACCCATATTACCGTGGAGCCACCTCGCTGTTTCACCAATTTTACTTTTCTAACGATGATAATAAATACCAAGTTTAGAAGGAACGACTGTGTTGAAGCATTGCGCCGATCATAGAAATGTTTCCGAGAATGATGGGAACACGCATTAGACATTACGATGATTTATTGGCAGGATAACCCATGTTATTTGCTGTTGGGGATTTTAATAAATTCTTTGTGTCAGCAGTTCCTTACTTTTCGCACTCAGGCTATTATAGTATCCCTACAGAATTGTGTAGAGTATGTAATAGACGATTTAACAGCTTCGAAAGTTAGAACTACAGAACTAAGATGCAAATAACTATGATTATATTTAACATCCTTTATTCCAAGGGCAGTATATGTATTGTTTATCGAGAGTGCGTATCCGGTGTTATTATAAATCGACTTACTAATGGAAAAATCATTACTAATACGTAAGTGTAGCACATCTTAAGAATGACGCCATTGGACGTAAATAATTTGAATTATATTATTTTTATTACATTTAAGTACTAATGTCTGCTTAATATGTTGTACTTTTCTGTTTAATATGTTATATATATATTGATTTTTTCATATTGATTTTTACATATTTAATTTTTACTTATAATATTTACTTTTAACTCAGATAAATTTTCCGGTTCCTTACATAACCTATCCTTATCGTGTGTTATTAATAATAATATTTTACTTGAAATAATACATATATGCACTGTTTATAATATTAATATACACTGTGTACTTTTCTTCTTCCGTAGTAATAATTATCAGTGACACCTAAATATTCTCTAAATAAATCGGACGAATATATATATATATATATATATATATATATATATATATATATATATATATATATATATATATACATATATATATATATATATATATATATATATATATATATATATATATATATATATATATATATATATATATACATATATATATATTTGTGAAAAATTAACAGACTTTACAACAATAACAATTATTGCAAGTTTGCGACAACTCACTGGCATCATATAAATATGAAAGGAATTGAGATGTTTGGTCACGTTCAGGGTTCCAGTGTAGGACTGCCTACAATAAGTGTTGAAAGCGTTATACAAGCTGCTCGAAAGTTAGACACAAGAAAAGGCGAAAAGACGACGGTTGGGAATTGACGAACATGAACATAAACAAAGCGAACACTTTCGGCCATTAGTTTAAGGCTTAGAAGACACTCAAATTGTGAGCGCGTATTCTGCAATGTAAAACAACGATTAATAATACATAAAAAATATCCTTTTTCTCATTAAGAAAAAGTAAACCTGAGAGTTCAACATTTAAACTCTTCGACCTAACCTTCACATATAACATGACTTGGAACAAATACATTGAATAAATTGCCAAGGCTGCAGCAAAGAAGGTGGGCTCCCTCTACCGTGCTAGTAAACTCCTCACACTTGACATTATCCTGTATCTCTACAAAGCCACCATCCACCCATGCATGGAATATTGTTGCCACATCTGGGATGGTGCATCATCTACTAGTCTCTCCCGCCTTGACAAGTTGCAAAACGTGTCGCAAACCTAATACGTCCCTCAATGTCAACCAAGCTCTAGTCCCTGTCCCATCCCTGCAATGTGCTTGTTTTAAAATACTTCAATGGGTTATGCTCCGATGAATTGGCTACGCTGGTGCCCCCTCGACGTAAACTCACCAAACCAACTCGACAAACAACTAAATCACATCCATTTTATGTGGAGACCGCAGATGCCGGAGAGCTTTCTACTCCAAAAGCTTCTTTCCTCGAGTTGCTGACCTCTGGAACTCCCTTCCTGCCCCCTGTTTCTCCGACGGTACTGACATGCAGAAATTTGAAACTAATGTAAACAGACATCCGCTGAGCAGATCCCAATTTAGGGTGCCCCCCCCCCCCCCCAAAAAAAAAAATAACCTTCTCCCTTTTTTTCTCAGTAGCCCCTTACGTCTAAAGGTGCGGCCTGCCTTATCTGAGGTGAACTATGTAAAAAAAAATAAAACGAGTGTTTTTCATATCTTAATTTAAGATGTTCATGTTTTTAAATAGTGTTTTTTACTTAGCGTAGACGAAATTCTCATCAAAATATTCTTTAAATAAATGAACTTTAGGTCATTATTATCATAACATTCATAATTGTCTACAATTATATTAGTGTAAAAATACTGTAAACAGAAGGTGGTCAAGTCGACGTAATTGTAATTGTGAATAGTTTATTTTTAAATAAGTAAAATCGAAATATAAGCGTTAACGTTTATTTTTTTTAAATTACTGATTGAATGATACCTTGTTTAAAATAGATGTCGAATTCGATAACATGAATTCAAATGTGGATACGTGTTTCATGAGCGATCTAATAAAATGCTTCTTTTTAATATGTTCGACATGATATTTCGATGTTTCCGAACGTTACACTATCTATGAGGTGTTTTGTTCTAGGCCATTATTAATGCGTTGGTAATGTTTGACAATTCATAAAGCTTCTCTTAGTCCCCAATTGTCAATATTCATTTTGAGAGTGGCATAACTACATATTATTTCAATGGTCATATCTCTTAGTATGTCTGTATTTCTGCCCCCCCCCTCTTTCCATCTCTTTATATAAATAGTGTATACATATATATATATATATATATATATATATATATATATATATATATATGTACATATATCTATATATATATATATGTGTGTGGAGGGTGGCTATCATAAAGCGGCATGTGTATGTGGGTTATTCATCGCAACTTATGGGAACAGATCATCAAAGGAATTGATCGATTCTCTTTATAATACATGATTTTCTTTTTCATATTTTATTTTTAGATCTCAAAAAAATATTTCCACCCTTTCTTTGCTGATGAATGGCCATGATCATTCAATGTTCACAGACTTTCCGTGCGCTTATCTTTTTTGAACCAACATCTACCCTTTCCCCATCTTAGCGTGATTGTTCTGGGCATATCTGCTTCCCATGGATGTGTGTTCTCGAACCGTAACTCTCAGCCATCCTGTGAGTACTCAAATACTTTGAAGAAAACACACAAAAAAACAATCTTAATTAAATAACAAAATATAAATCGGGATTGGGCAACTTTATCCCCTAACGAAACGGAATAACCCCTAGGCTGGTTCAACCGGCTTCTTCCGTATGAGGAAGTTTTATGGGAATATCAAATTCACAACGGTTCCCAGTCGCATGTATGCTACTCTATCCGATGTATTATAAGTATATTAGACCAAAATAGTATTCCTAAAAAAGTTATATATAGCGCCAGCAGGGTTACCAGTCGTTATATAAAAACATAACAGAAATGATGAATAAGACAATTTCAATATTTGTTAGAATTGGAAAGATTAATTAAAAATATTCACGTTTATAATTTTTTCAATAATAAAATATTCATTCTTATCAACATAATCTGTCTATTATTTATTGAGAGCGACATATTACTCATGGTTTTTTATTTGAAATGCATTCAACAATAGAAAATAATATAATCAAAGGTCGTAATATGTTCTCTGTTTAATGCAGTGACTTTTGAATACTAAAATAATGTAAATATATTAGTGAGTTCATTTCTAATGTTATATTCGTTCGTCTAAAAATTACAGGTAATATTATTCCGAGAAGATCTTGCTACGGAGATGCATGATGAGTATATATATATATATATATATATATATATATATATATATATATATATATATATATATATATATTTGCTATATACACACACCATATTTATTTTTAAACATGATGCAATTAAAAGATAAGAGAATGAGAAGGCAACTTGACCGGTTTAAAACTTCGTTCAACAAAGCCAGACCGAGGTTGAAATTAATATTAAAAAATGCTATATATATATATATATATATATATATATATATATATATATATATATATATATATATATATATATATATATATATATATTATAGAAACGGTAAGGGTAAATAAATCAAATACAAACTACATTAAGTCCTAGAAGATTTTGTTTTTCTTTACTAATGTAACGTCTCCAAGATGTAATGTAAACAGTTTCCAGAATTTTCTAATGAAAAAAAGAGTGTTACTTACTGCGAATGGAGAGTAAGTCAACACTAACATTCAATGCACAGAAACGTTTATTTATGAGATGTTCGGAGATGGAAGAACCATATGTATTATTCAAACCATCATTAGTTAAGTAATTTACCTGACGAATTTGTGAGGACACGTGTTGTTTGATCCGCATGTCCGATCTTTGCGATATATATATATATATATATATATATAAATATATATATATATATGTATATATATATAAATATATATATATATATATATATATATATATCTTTATATATATATATAAATATGTATATATATGTATATATAGGTGTATATTTTTATATATATAGGTGTATATATATATATGTATGTATATACATATGTGTATATATTCATATGCATATACATATTTGTGTACATATATATGCATATATGTATATATGGATATATACATATATATGTGTATACATACATATGGATATATATATATGTATATGTATATACATATGTGTATATATATATATGTATATATGTGTATATATATAGGTATATACATATATGTACATATATACATATATATATATATATGTGTGTGTGTGTATATGTAAATATATGAGAAATGAAGGATGAAAGTGGGGAATTGAAAAGGAAAAACCAAAGGATGTTTTTTTAGGTATTCATCAACGTTTCGTCTGTATATGTAAGACTTCCCCATGATGATACTTTTGAGAACAATGTCATTCAAGTACATAGCAATATTGACTTGACATGTTTCTATGTACTTGCATGGTATTTTTCTTAAAATGATCATCCTCAGTAAGTCTTACAAATAAAGACGACACTTTGATTATTACATAAAAAAACATGTTTTAGTGTTTCCCTTTTTATTTCTGATGTAAATATATATATATATATATATATATATATATATATATATGCATATATATATATATGCGTATACATATTAGGATATATTTATATTTGTATATATATTTTTATGTATATATATATATATATGTATATATATGTGTATATATATATATGTATATATTTATATATATATATGTATATAAAACTATATATATATATACATATATATACACACATATATATATATATATATATATATATATATATATATATAAATTTCGGAAACTGTTTTTCCTGGTAAACAACTGATGATCCCTTAAAATTGTGTTAGAAATAAACTAATATAATACTGTAAAAAATAAATTGACTTACATGAGTGATTTTCCACTGGAAGACTTGGGACTATAAGCTTTTTTGTTTTTTTTAATATGGTTTTGATGGTTGAGAAACTTCCGAGACTATATATATATATATTTATATATATATATATATATATATATATATATATATATATATATATATATATATATCCGACTTCACAGAACGCCGATTTTCTTTTTGAAAAAAATAAATTAATAAAAACCTTTACCTGTGGAAATTACCATTTTTTTTCATCTCTTTTTTTCTGATTCTTTTTCCACTTTCTTATATAAAAAGTGTGGGTTCTTGTCAGATTTTATTTTCTTTGTCAACCTGTACAGATAGAACAATTTAATGCTATCAGATAACAAGAGCTCACAATGTTGCTCATAGATAGAGTCTTGATATAAGCTCCCATAAATAGTGTACATAGTAATGAGAAATACGATATTATCGGGATAGGATATAGATTAGCCTTAGTGGTACAGACACGTATTAAAAATGCACATTTGATGAGCATTGTCGCTAAAAACACGGGGTCTAATTACGTCTCCGATTAACCGGATTTTCAGGTAGACGCATCCATACATTCACGAGCCCAGATCAGGCTAAAAGAAAGCAAATATGTATTCGGAATCTTAGACCAAAATACGAAATGTACAAGGCTGAAAAAATCAGGCTCGTAAATACCTCACCTGAGCGAGAGAGACCATATAGAAGTTAACGTTTAGTCCCGTTTAGGTCGGACTTGTATGTTGTTTGCTCGTGGAAGACACACACGTTCTACTTGTAAATGAGTAAACATGCAGATACAATAATCTCACCTTATATTTATAGAACAGATAATCTAAACAAATATCGGAGATTAAATCCCTCGGAATATTTCATTTGTGCGCTGTTAGTCGAGCACAGGTAAAGCAGGCATCTAGTGAAGTGAATGATGTAAATTACGGTTTTGTTGATAAGACAGAGGATGAAATGATTGGCCTGTTCAACCATTATTGAACCACGACATAGACTTAGATAACCTCCCCGATAGTCCTACAACCAAGAGTAACGATGCTATTTTTTAGCACACTACGAAGGTCAACCTTGTAACGGAGCAAAATACTTAAATAGCACCAATCTAAGAAAATATTTGGAATATAGTAATACCTCTTACTCCTAGCAATGTAAAGAACCGGAGAAGATTTATTTGCATTGCAGTTTGTCACCGTAAATTAGGCAATAACTTATCTGAAATAAGCTCAGCGATCACTCAACTATTAAAGCATAACTCCAAATTCGATTAGGCAACCCATGGTCAAGAATAATATTTATCAAATATAAGCCTTGCTTTGTTCCGAACCTATCCTAAACGTCATTGAGTTTATCCAAGTATTCATTTTAGCCGTAATTATAAACGATAGCGGTATCAGTGTTGTGCTTTTGAAGATCGATATCGAACACTTAATAAGTTATCTCTGTAAAAATTTACCACCTACCAGAAAAAAATATTGGCCGGCCCCAAAAAGTTATTTTTGAAAAAATACTATTTTACCCCACATTCTAGAGACTGTACGATATTGATACAAGGCTCCGCTAAAGCGAAGATATCGAAACTAGTATGTATACACCACGTAAAGCCTGATACCAGTATTAATCTTGAGGCTAATATCAACAGTAAACCATTTAACTGCCACAACATATGCTCACGATCGTAAAGCTGTTCCCACGAGTTTTTCAAACTTATATACTGGCTAAGACACGCAAGAATCCGTGCAGCATCGACCCAAAATCTTTCAAAACACAAGTGCAAATTATCCCCAGAATTTAAACAACAGTTTGTGATCAAATACCCAATTGATGCTAAACATGTGATAGTAAAACAAGACATTGCAACATTTCATTTTCAATCAGTGATTACATATTTCCCTTACGCTAAATTCACACGAATTTATACGGATATATCCACACGCAACCGAGCGCTATTGCATCATACTGTCGCAAAAATAAGAAAAAAGAACATCCAAAGCGAATATTAAAATGTGTCTAAAATATAAATACATTAAATTTGAAAAAAAGATGTTAAAGTTTTCCATTTAATCAAATCAATTATTTACGGGAAAAAGATTCCATTTGAAAAGATTTGTTTTTCTTTCATTAGGAAGGTGTTATGTGTCTTTTTGTAAAACCTTGTTCTATTAAAAAAATCTGCTTGTGTCAATTATCAAACATCTAACCCTTTTCAACCCTTATCTTTCATTATATCTTCCTATATATAACAGATTTGTTTTGAAGCTGGTTTGAAGAAAACCTAATGTCGAGTGTGTAACACACTGCCGATGGTGAACACTGGGTCGCTTATTCGTTAGCTTCGTTGATGGCAGGTGGAAATACAATAAAGTCGTACGCTTTTGAGATGTAGGTGACAGGAAGCGATACGGCGAAAATACCCCAAAGAAAATAAAGGTTATAAATCTGTTTTATTGAGGTATTACGAACATACCATAACATAAGCCTGAGGTAATAAACTGGCATCAATGAGTTAGAGGAAAATATTACGACATACACTTGAGACGAATTTAACACGAAAATTCGTCATCTTGAATGCAATTTATTTTGTCTAGACTTTGACATAATTATAAAAATCAGCAGAAAACTCATATTTATATTTTGCTTATTGCCACGTTCCATTGTGTATCTAAAACAACTTTGTTCTCCTCTGAATCTCATATGTTTTACTTATTTCTATATCCTAAGAATGCAAATGTATTTTAAAGTTAATTCAGCCATGTCTTTGTATTTTGCCCATAATCTGGTGCCTATGCCATCTGAGTAAGTGGCTCTGTGATAACGCCAACTCGTCCAAATAATAATCAATTATTACTGAATAATTGAAGTTATGAATCCGTCTGAAAAAAACCCGAAAGTGTGACAAAACTATGTAGTATGTATTGTTTAATTCAAATGCATTCAATCGGTAAACTATTACTGTATTATTTTAATGGGCTTGGGGTAGTATAGTTTCTATTTTTTATTTGATAAGACCGTATACCCCAGGAATAACGTTCTCGCTTTGTAAAGGGGGTCCTCACAGATATCAGATCTATCTTTGAGATGTAATGTAGTATATTTTCTATTGTCATGATAATAGTCCCCCATGTATCACCTCCTGCATTAGGGGGCGTAGTATCTATTTTGACGCCGTCCTCCCAGAATTTACCTTTGAGAGTAGTGTTGTTTATATTCTAATTTTTTTTTAATGAGTTCACCCTCCCAGGGATTTTATTCTTTTTTTTTTATCTGAGTAGGGGAATGTATTGCAATAACACCATCCTCCAATCCATTACCTCCTCCGTTTTCTGAGTAGGAGCAGATAGTGTAGTATATGTTATGCTATCACCAGACCATCCATTCAATACTTGGCTTCTTCATTTGTAAAGATAGTGGAGTAGAGAAATGCTACACTATGGAGTTGATTTGAATCTCGGAAGTGCATATGGCCATTCAAAGTGTAAAGAAAGTCATCGTTCGTTATCAGTTAGATTTCAATTAAATACGGCTTATCGAAAACTCAAAATAAGTTTAAATTGTGACCGAAAAAAGTACTTTTTAGTCACTCAAATTTCATTCACCACCGTATATATTTACCGGTGAAAGATCGTATTAATAACTTATGTGCAAATACCTGGTAAATTCATCATAATTATAATACCAATTGCACTACTACTACATCTACTAGTACTTCTAGAATACTACTAATAATATTACAATGAGAACAATACTATAACAATAAACCCCCTACCGGAGAGTAAAACGTTCACCCTCTTCGGCCTAACATTCACAGGTAACATAAATTAGAACAAATATATAGTAGACATTGCCAAGTCTATTGCTAAGAAGGTGGCCTCCCACTACCATTCTAGAAAAACACTCACACCGACCAGTACACTATATATCTACAAGCTCACAGTCGGCCCAATCATGAAGTATTGTTGTCAAATCTGGGCTGCTGTATAAAGCACTATTATCTCCATCTAAGACAGGGTTAAAAAATGAGTCGCTAATGTAGTAGGTTCATCACTATCCATCAAGTTCAAACCCCTTCCTTATCGCCGCAATGTTGCATCACGGTGCTTGTTTTACAAGTACTTCAATGGGATGTGTTCCGATGAACGTGTTGCCTTGGTTATCCCTTTGCGTAAGTACACCCGACAGACTCTACAATATATAAAATCCTATCCATTCACTGTAGATGTTCCCAGATGATGGATAGCTTTCTACTCTAATAACGGTTTTCCTCGAGCTGCCAACCTTGGAACTCCCTTCCGTTGTTTATTTTCTCTGATTGTATAGACATGCAAACATTCAAATGTAATGTAAAGCATTTCTCGGCTGCGTAGTTCTATCTGAGGCTGATTCACCTAATGTTTGGTACATAATCAACAGTAGCCCCTCACGTCTCAGTGGCAGTATTCCTTGTCTCGTTAAACTCAAGTAAAACAAGGAATACAATGTGTGAAACGGAATGGTTACTGACAACTGCCACGGAATTTTTACAGACTGCTGCACAAGACAAAGCGATCAAAACTAACTACATTACAGGCACGACAAACAAAACTCAGGGAAAAAGTAAATGTAGACTGTTTGCAGAAAGAAGTATAAGAGTATACCACAAGGTAATGCACTAAACTATCTCAGTAGGAATGAACAAAATAAGAGATGCCTGTATCGCAAGTGTGAAGATGAAAGAGACGCTCTAATACCAATAATAGTAGGCACAGAAAGGTCATATATAATAACAGAAAAAGAAAAACAACTTGGAATCAACACGAGGACTTTCACAATAGTATCAAAGCACTGATAAAATCAGCTGAAATGGTGTGACAAATCCTCGTGTGTTGAAATAAAGTCGAATACCCATTTTCGCCCGAATAACTGAATGAAACAACACTTGGTAAACACAATAAAAATAGTATAGGAAAAACTAAACGAAACTAATACAACTGAAACTATCAAAATATACAAAAACATTACATGAATATCAATGAACTTTAACAGATAGGAGTAAAACTGAACAAAATCCCGTAATGTTATTATCACCCGCTCCTTAAAAATGATTACATCAGCACCGTTTCGTACCCAACAAAATGTTCGGTGAGATTCAAGGAACTTGGAAAAATCGAGGAGTAGGACAACATTGAGACATCTACTAAAAGGGCACAGTGAGTACTAGTATCTGGATGAAGCTTATTGTCACTCAAATTCCAGGGAAACTCGACGGCTGTAAATGAGAAAGTACGCAACGTGATTTGCATATGGTACCTACATAACGAAGATTACTGGAAATCTGGGGAGACTTGTAATTTCTCAGACCCCAGAGGACACCAGAGGACACCACTTGTTGTTAACATTGAAGGATCACTGATAGAACTTTGTGTGAAAACTAATAGTGAGTAAAATGTTGTACTAATGCAACAGTCGTTTAGCAAAATGATCCCTCAATGACCGCAGGATAATCCGAAAGACAAAATCTACCTGAAGCTTACAAATTAGTCAAATTGCTTACTATAAAGAGACTAAAGACGAATGAGAGACATTTTAAAATAGTTAACAGAAAATAACAATGGCATGGATTGACTTCAGAAAAACATACGACAGTTTTCCAAGCATAGTAAATGGAATCTTTGAAAATAAACACGAGGTTACACACTTTATTAGGAAAGTTAAAGGAAACTGATCCGGGCATCCGGAGGACAACAGCTTACAAAGAAAACACATATATGCCTTTTCCAGGAATACTCTGTATAGCCGTAACGTTTTATCATAGGCATACTGCTACACGACAATACAGTAAGGAAGTGAAATGTCGGGTCAATTTATAAACAAAAGGAAATAAATAAACCACCTCATGTATATGAAGCATCTTATACTATTTACAAAGAATATAAAAGAACATGACACGCATAAGTACAGCGAGAATTGTTAGCCAACACATAGGAATGGAATTTGGAATGGATACGTGAGCACTTCCTGAGATGAAAAAGAAAAGACTGGTTGCAACAAAAGGCAGATTTTTACAAGGAATATGTATGCGTGCATGTGCGTATGTGAAATGTGGAGGTAAAATAAAAAAAAAGTGTGGATTATGATCAGAATTCCACTGGACTGAGACGCGGGATAAATTATCGGCTGGGAAACATTGAGTCAAAACATATTTTCTCAGGTGGGAAACACGGACACAGTTTGGAGGTTCAATGAATCAGTCTCATTCGGAAAAACCCACGGGCTAAATTGAATACACAGATAAGAATTATAAATACCAAACATATAAAATGTATATATATATATATATATATATATATATATATATATATATATATATATATATATATATATATATATAGATATATGTATGTAATATATATATATATATCTATATATCTATATCATCTTTATGTTCATACGTATATATATATATATTATGCATATGTATTTAAATATATATATATATATATATATATATATATATATATATATATATATATATACATATATATATATATATATACGTGTATTTATTATATCATGTATATACACGTACATTATCATAGGTGATCTAGTATATGGTGTATATCTATTTACAATATATACTTGCCCAATACGTGAGGAGCTTAGTATCACATAATCATGATGCTAATGATGAGGATAATGAGAATGGAGATGATTGTGAGTATAGAAAGAAATATACATGTCTTCTTGTTAAGTATGGCTGTAACCAAATCGCAAAAATTGCACTTGTTCAAAATTGACAAAATCTTATCGAAAGACACTTTTTTCCGGAACTAAACTGTTAAACAACATTTTCTAAAACAACAACTTAAAACTAACTTATAGTTGATATGAAAACTTAGAAATGGTAATCAGAGCTTAATAACCAAATACTAAACGAGAGTAGTGATTACTGAAATATAACCACATGTAAACGCAGTGATATATATAATACCGATAAACCATAAAATAGGTAATATATTTATGTATGGGGGAACACATTCTTTTTTTTTAATCGTTGGTAAGTATAGTAACATATATTGTTAGGTATATGTGATATTTCATCTGATGATACACGTTTACTATTTGCATTTTGTTTATGTGAATTTTCTAACGGTTAAGCAGTGGATGTTTGCAAATGCTGTTTGATTTAATGAATATATTTCATATACAATTGAAAACACACATATATATATATATATATATATATATATATATCTGTATAAGGATGTATATCTATATATATATATATATATATATATATATATGTATAATACTGGATATATATACATATATATATATATAAATATGTATATGTGTGTAAATAAACATATAAGTGTGCATACCTTTGTTTCGCGAGACTTCTTCCAAAGTAAATATACTTCATATTACATTTTATTTTGATACTTAAAAGAGCCCATTTATTCCAAATTATCTGATATCTACTATTTATTAAATTATGTTTGTCCATATATGTATGCATATGCGTATGTATATATCTACGTATATATATATATATATATATATATATATATATATATATATATATATATATATATTATGCACGACCGTTGACCTCTGTTTTACAATAATTAACGCTTTCCCCGCCTCCCGGATAAATGTTTCTCAATTTCAAGTCATGTTCTGTGCTGACGGTCGGTAGGCATGTTGTCTCGAGATTCGGTTTCATAATTATAGCCTGAATTTTTCAACTGCGTTCGACCCCATGCGACTAGCTACAACCACCATTCCTGCACTGATGAGGGAAACACCATTAACGATATCTTTTGTAGGTTATACACACTTTAAGTGATAATAACAAACATATTCATAGTTTAAGATGTAATACTCTCGAAAGAAGATAACCGTGAATTTTAGACAAGTAGGTTGTCATTTGCGATAAAGCGAGTTCCGCACGAGCGTTGATCACTGTTTGACAATAAATAAAGCTTTCCCCGTCTCCCCTGTAAGTGTATCTCAATTCCCATTCATTGTATGTTCTTATGGTCGCACCGTTCGTCTAGTTATTCCAGCCTGAATTTATGAACTGCGTTCAATCCCGTCCGACTGTCTACAGCCACTACTTATGCACTGATGAGGACAGAAAGATTAAAACGACATTGTCTGGCGTAATAAAAACTTATATATTTAATTTAAAAAAATTATAGTATATATGTATATATATATATATATATATATATACTTATTATAGATTAGCATATTTATTATTCATTTATTTCTTACTCAGTTCATTACTTAACATTACAAATGAACCGTTTTCATGCACTGATGTAAATGATTGTATGTACGTTCGTGGAATTACTAACAATTGTGATTTGAAAGTAGAATCGATGTGTATGCCGTGCGAATTGGCGTATATATTTATACTTTTGATAACAAACGGAACTCTATCTAGAATCTCATTTTAGTCGATGATGCCCTCGTCTTGCGTACGTTATATTCCCATCCTAGCGTAGGCAGTGTTCTCTCGTATAGTCAGAGAACGGCGTAATATCGGATTATGTTGAGTTTTATCTGACTAAAAGGCTAACGAAACAATTTCTCCACATGACAGATAGTTTTCTTTCAAATAACCTCGTCGATGGCCAGCACTCGGAACCGTAAAAATCATCAGTGAAAGTTTGAACATTACTATCACACAAATTCATAGATTTTTGTTTCAATCACTAGTATATCGATTGTATATAATCAATTAAATATGACACAAACAGAAAAATAAGAATTGTCAATGTCTTAGGGAAGTTATATTATAGGTCAAACTGTAGATATACAAAATGTGTGGTAATTCATGCAATCCCCCTAGTTCTACTCTCAAGTTGACTAATTTATTGTCAGTTCATAAAGAAGAGAAAATGATCAATACCGCATCGCTAAATACATATCTATATAGAAATAATTGTTTCTTATGGTTATGATGAGATTGAATGCAACGTCTGATAATTTTATATTCAATAGACGGCATGCATTTTCGAAAAGAGAGAATCTAGATCTCAACAGTAAAATATGTGACCCATGAAAGTACTGACAAAAACAAAGATGCCTTAACTCCAGTATACTGACTGGAACGTCTAAGTCAACACTCTAATAATATCTGAGTTAGACGGAAACAATAGCTTAGTTTTGATATATAATCTGAATGAAAATGTCATTATAAAAATAGGAAATGTTTATGCGATGTAAATATATACAACGATACGTAAGTTGTTTACTTAGCAGCTTTGATATGAAGATGAATATAACGTTGTCAGTCTTGATTTCCGAGTGAACATAACTCTATAATATAGTCGTATGTAAGATATACTGAGCTAAAACGTGCTTTAAAAGATCAATAGAACGTTTTCTAGTGTTGATCTTTGAAACAGACAATATAACTTACACGCTCTACGACACAATATATGTATCATTAATAAAGATGATTACTTTGACGGTGACTTCAATTAAAGGGTGACTTTGTCAGAAAAATAAATATAATCGTATTAATTAATACAATTTGTTCAATAACAATTTTTGATTCAATTTTGAACTAAACAAAGGCCAACATATTATGTACCGCTTCAGGCGTTTGCATTAGCCCCAGTCTAATGCCTGGAAAATTGTGCCGGGCGATTTCACTAAGTTTGCCTGCCAGGCAAGGCTCACCTGCGGAGAATGAAATCGAAAAAAAAAACGAACAAAAAGATCGAGCAACCTAATGATAACTAAATTAAGTAAAACATAAGGGTCGAGATATGACGTCATTAATAAATGTTGGAAATTTAAAAAGAAAGTGTGAGAAAAACTCGTTGGTAAATAGAAGAAAATGAATTTTGACAATTAAAAATCAGCGGGATCAGAGTTGATATCCAGGACGCCGATTGCAAAATAATGAATTAAATTAATTTATATTATTTGAATTATTCGGACTACTTTACTTCATCTGTTATGTTATCTTCACACCGTGTCAATCAACGTAACATATGACCTTTTTTAAATTCATCGCATCGAACTCGTGAATGTGTATATCGAACTTAAGAATTTGTACAGTATTCGTCTCTGAACTCTCTATTTAATCTATGCTTAGTCTCAAATAATTAGTATTTCTATGTTTAATATCACGCGTAGTGAAAATTAGACCGTACCTCACGAAGACTATCACTTTGATCTGAGTATAACTTAGCAAGCATACCCGTTGAGCAACAGTTGTAGTATGACTATTTTGATTGCTGATCAATATACTGTGACTAATGCTAACAATTCAGTGTATCTAACCTTATCTTGCCATTTCGAAACATCAATTAATGTATACCGTTTAATTCTATTACATATACAATTATGATTTAGATACAGTATAAAATGGCATACGGCGTTCATTATAAAATATACGCCACGTAATGTATTTAGGTACAGCATTGACTCTAATCCAACATAACTATACTAAACAAATAATAACAGTATGAAGAAACGCTTGGAATATACATGATTTATTTTTAATGAGTAGTGCTGAGAAAGTAGTAAAGTCGTAAAGGGAAAACTGGGGAAAATAATTGAGTGAGAATTAACTACGATAAGACATTTCAATAATAGTTATATGTCGCCCGTACTGCTGGGTTCAGGTTATTAAACTGTGCTGGCATTCAGACGTTTAATTTGTATACTTATAAGAAATAACCTGGTTATACACAAGGGTTCAAGGAAAATGTTTTCAATTAAAACATATGTTTATCTCGTTTTTCTAGTAAGTCGATACTTACCAATACCGATATACACTCGAATATTAAAGTTAATGATATAGACTGAGTATTAACTACCTTCCCACCGCAGGACGATATGACACAATGTCGGAACTTAGGAAGAATCAAGCCATTACCCCAAAAGAAGTGGCACACTGGGGTAATACCAATTGCCATTGAATCCACAATTACATTTACCGGTCGATGCGCCTCAGACAGTTGGCAATAAACTAACTCCACTGAACAAAGGGAAGCAAGACATGAGAAAGTGTACCTCTTAGGGCAAATCAGGAATAATAGCTCAGACTGACATAAAAAAGGTCACCGTAACGACCATCTTTCTGTCGGACTGATTATCGAGAACGGATTCCCGACTGCTATCTTCCAATTCAACGTCTCCCCGTCACATTGTTGAAGAAAGATTATCTTTGAGATAGACTGTGTCTGTAATATGGTGAAGAATATCAAACGAGTATTCAACATGGTAAAAAGAATCAACAAAGTTGTATCATTCATAGGAATTGGTTATGACATGTACGACGTCTGTAGAAAAAGTATTCGACCGTAAACCAGAAGAAATATATGTCACTTGTGCTTTCACACATTTAGCTCACCGATCAATTAACTGACAGAAACACATCAAGAAGTCCTTTTAGGAATGGTGTTTATCTCGGCTGTCACGTTCTACATTATCTCTTCTCTAGTTTAAAAACGTGTACCTTTCTGCGGCGTCTTCAATTTTCGAAACAACCAGAAGTCGCAATGAGCCCTGTTTGGAGAGTATTGATTTACTCCTCTCCAGGAGTTAGGCACAAGGCCAATTTTTATCTTACTACCACTAGTAAGATGTGACCCAAGGTCGGGTCAGGAAAGTTGGGTTTAAATATTGCCTGGCAGCCCCGTCGGCATTCCCCGGTAGGGCGCCTCAGGCAGTAAGCAATAAACTTACTCCTCCCCAAAGAGGGGAGGCAAAGCCTGGGAAGGTGGACCTCCCAGAACTGCACAGAACAGACCCATTGACCGTCGTAAATCAAGACCCGAAGGCCAAGACAACACCAGTATGGGGTGCAGTATCCATCGGCACAGATACTACACTTTGATCTTAGCCAAAAGGCCAGACTGGAATTCCATGTTTGGCCAATAAATGGTGGAGCAATACGGATGATTATGCGAGAGCGTAGTTGTGATGCAGTGGACAGTTTTTCGTCGTCTACATATCTGGTCGTTTGCGCCGAACTGCGTCAGGGTACTAACGGAGAACTCCTTTTTCACTGTTTGTGCGTATTTGTAATGCATAATTCCACGGATATCACATAAGTCACTAAGCATCACCTTAATTTTACTTTGCACCTGTCGCGCTTTTTTTTTAGTTCTTGGGACATGGGATGCTTCCATTGCGACGGCTGGTTTTTTTCTCAATGGTCGTACCCGCATGCCCGTTATTCATCACCAGTTATGTTGGTGTTCGCAAACCCAAGATCAGTGTAGGCGGTTTTCTGAAGGTCCTGTCCTACTTGAAAACGGAGGTAATTTATTTCCTGCGACGACAAATTGAGCACACATTTATCAGCTAGTCTGTGCATAATCAAATCATCACTCAAAATGGCATGTGCGGAATATTTACTCAATCTGACTTTTCGGCGATATCCTGCACTGTTGAACGACGATCTTCTATCACCAAATTTCGAACCCTCTCAACAACAGCTGCACTCTGAGCAGTATGAGGCTTGAAAGAACACTGGTCACTCTCCACTCGTTCAGTCATCTTAAGAGAATCGGTATCCGACAAACACGTTGTATAGCACCTCACTCAGCCGCCGACAAGCAGCGACTAACGCGCAGTAAGGTGATGAGAAAATTCACACATGCGCATGAAAGTGTTGTGGTGCCGCCACATTGTCACTATTTCGCAGGGAAAAATAAAGGTCGGATACAGTTTAGACATGTCTCGTATTCGTTAAAATAACAATTTGACAACGGCTATCAAGCAGTTCATCAATATTATATTTCACAGGTGTGACATATATGATAATAATTTTACGCGTGACACATGTAGAAAATAGTTGTAGTCGTCGTGGTAGAAGAGAAAATGTGTTGCTGTAAATATATTATGATGCGTATTTGGAGATTATGAATCTGCCGATCGGAAACAACGATATATGCAAGTAACCTATGTTACGGGCTTACATCTTTGTAACAGTCTAAAAGTTATTTCTTGCCGCTAGAAGTATATGTCTATTTGTAGTTGACTTGTAGCGGTTAAATTGTCGGAATGTTTGCTGCCTCTGAGAAATATAGGCTGCACATTTAAGGGGGAACCATTGTAGAGAGTGGGGTTTGCTCTAGAATTTTCGCATCAGAACATGAACTTAACTATTTTCTTTTGCACATTCAGTTACCTCATTTGCCCACTGTTTAGGAGTGAGAGAAAAAGGTTTTACCTCATGGGTCATCTCTGATTGTATCTTTAGTGGATTCTTCTAGATTGCGAAGTCGTGTTGTACACTTAGAAAGCAGTAGTACGTTGCTTTGATATGTATTTGACTCTAATATGAGTAAGTAATTTAGTCACGAGTTAAGAACTTTTTGGATGCGACGTTGTCTGATTAGGGAAATAATTATATAAATCATATCACATTAAAAACAAATATAATATTTATTTTCCCGCTAGTTTCGCTTGTTGGATGACAACGTCCTAGCGAATATAAAATAAATCGTACGTGTAGGACCTCGGCCTGGATTCTTAGTAGTTGGATGACTACACTCCTTGTCGAGAAGAGTAGGTAATTCCACAGTCGGCCTTCGTCGGTGTTTGTTTAGTCTCCTTTTAGCAATAGACTTTCTTTCATGTTGCGTGGTGGTTAAGTAGCAGAGTTTTCGCCTCACATGCAAGTTGCTCGGGTTTCGAATCATGAGTTCAAATATGTTCTACTGATGAGCCCAGAAGTAGGCATACACTCGAGTCTAGGACTTCCGGTGTGTAGCTTTCATGGTTTGTGTGGGGGGCGGCGTTGTCTGATTGTAAAAATAATCGAATATACCATCTCACATAAAAAATAAAAAATCTAATATATATATATATATATATATATATATATATATATATAATCAAGGTAAATCATTCACAGGGTAGTAATCCAAAGAATTTCAACCGGGTTTATGAAAAGTTCCCAATATCAAATAGAGATTTTATATACAGGGTGTTTCAAAAGTCTTGGGAACATAACGATTTTTAATAACTCAAAAACTATTAGGAGTTGAAAAATGAAATTGGTACCGTTGGAAAGGTTAAAGTTTCAAGTTTTGTGGGGAATCTTCAAAGTTGCTCAATATGAGCACCATTCGTCACACGGCAGACATCTAGTCGATAGTCCATTTTCTGCCAAACGCGTTCCAGCATCTTGACGTCAATGGTTCCCACAACTGCCGTTACGCGAGCCTTTAGTTCGTCAATATCTCTTGGAAGGGGCGGCACATAGACTTGTTGCTTGACAAAGCCCCAAAGGAAAAAGTCACACGGGGTAAGATCTGGAGACCTAGAAGGCCAGGGCATGAGAACGTCATCACCTCGCCCAGATCTCCCAATCCATCTACCAGGCAGCCTTGTGTTAAGAAACTGCCTTACTCTAAGACTCCAGTGTGGTGGTGCACCATCTTGTTGAAAAATGAAGTCATCAGATTCTGTTTGTTCCAACTGAGCCATTAACCAGTCTTCCAGCATGTTGAGATAGGATTCACCAGTGATAGTTGCCTCTTCAAAGAAGAACGGTCCATAGACACCTTTCTTGGAAATTGCACAAAACACGTTCACTTTTGGTGAATCTCGCTCGTGCTCAAGAAGTTCATGAGGATTCTCAGTACCCCATATGCGAGTGTTATGCTTGTTAACTTTGCCATTCAGATGGAAGGTCGCCTCATCGCTAAAAACAAGCCGGTCATCAAAGCCGTTATCTTCCAACTTCTCTTGCATTGCAATGCAAAAGTCACGGCGAAGTGGCTTATCAGTGTCCTTCAACTTTTGGACCAACTTGAGCTTGTAAGGTACCATTTGCAGTCGTTTCCTTAAGACACGCCAGACAGTTGCTGGAGCAAGCTGAAGTTCCCTGCTGGCTCTTCTCACTGATTTACGGGGGCTCCGCTTAAAGGCTGTCCGAACTTGCTCAACTGCATCTTCTGAAGTTGAAGGGCGACCTGTTCGCTTACTTGGGCACAAACACCCATCTTTCACAAATTTAGCATGCCATCTGACAATGGATTTCCTTTCAGGGGCTTCTTTTTTAAATTTCCTGCGAAATGCACGCTGAACACATGTCCACGATTCAGTCTTTGCAAATTGGAGGACGCAAAATGCCTTGTCTTGTTTAGAGAACGCCATTACTGCACCTGGAAAGATAACACGAAAATCATTAGTATGACCAAAAACTTGATTAAGCAAGCTTTAAAATGGCACCAGTTTCATTTTTCTACCTGGAATAGTTCATGAGATATACGCATTTGTAATGTTCCCAAGACTTTTGAAACACCCTGTATGATACTTTTTTATTTACACAGACATGTACTAAATCTGCGACACTGGCATGTCGATGTTATCGATCAAAAGCTGTAATAAACTGGGATCTCATGAGGTAGAGTAAGAATATATATTTGGAAAGAATTAAATAGAGAAAAAGGAAAAGAAATTTAAGATTTAAATTTGAAAAGCCACGTGGTTAGGACCGTTAAGAATCAAAATCAAAAAATGATCATGTCAAAAAGCAAAATATTAATATAAAATATAAAATATAAAAAATAAAATAAAATAAAGTAAAAAGAGAGAGAAATAATAAATAGATAGATAGATTAATACAAAGATAGATATATAAATAGATAGATCGATTGATAGATGGATAGATATATATATAGAGAGATAAAATGAAATACAATATTTTTATATTTTATATTTTATATTAATATTTTTTTTTTACATTATTATTATTTTTTACGTTCCTAACCAAGTGACTTTCCAAATTTAAATCTTAAATTCATTTTTGTTTTTCTCCATTTTATTTTTTCCAAATATGATCTAAGGTTAAGATCGGATTCTAACTTTGCCTAATGAGATCTCAGTTTATAATAGCTGTTGACCGATAACATCGACATGCCAGTGTCGCAGATTTTGTACATGGATGTGTAAATAAAGATAGTCATATATATATATATATATATATATATATATATATATATATATATATATATATATATATATATATGTATATATATATATAATCAGTAATTGAGAGAAATTTTTAAGATTAGCTGTTTCCTGTGTAAGCTTCCTTTTGGAATTCCCTACCTGTTTCTTATTTCAAGTAAGTATTACCATGCAGAAATTGAGATATAATGTAATCATATAAATTGCTCGCTAACTTGTCTTCTATTAACCTGACCCCTATTTCTCAGTAGCCCGTTACGCTTCAGTGAAAGTATGCTTAGTTTAGTTTCAACCAAGATTGTCAAAAATCGATAAAATACTGTCTAAACATTGATAAAAATATTTACTATACTAAAACAAACAGAAATGCAGGCAGAGTTACATATCAATTTCATGGAATAATTTGTAAATACATTGTCGATGTTTTAACAAGTTTGTTTGAGGATTTTAGAGTCAAATATCTTATAACTACAGAAATGTGTAGATAGAACCTTCTTAATGTATTGTAGAGAATTTACGACATAGAAAAACTAAGCAAAACATTCAATTAGCGTATCTTAAAGGGGAAAAAATGGGATAAGGAGTAAAATGATAAATAAGAGAAGAAAAACAAAAGTCCTATGGAAACCGCCATTTTTCGCCCCTGATAATAAAGTGTTTGTATAAAAAGCAAACATTTATGAAGAAAGTGACACAGAAATAATTGAGTGTGTTGTCTTTTCTTGTACAGCCGGTATCACTTGCGAAAATTGTTTCCATCTTCATTTAATGTGATTGCGCTTACACTTTCCCCTTAATATAACACCTCGGCGATTCCGCCTCTTGGCGCTGAAATGCTTGTCCACTGTCCCCGCAACGTCCCTTTTCTTCTTTCGCATGATTAGATAATTCGTTCTCACCACCTTTTGCCGGTAATCATTGCAGATTTCAGCAGCACTTTGCATGCTAGGAAACGAGAGAAAAACGAAGAAGACGTGAGGGAGCCTTTTATACGTTTGTTTTTTCAACAAAAGATAGCAACAAAAAAAAACAGAAACATGGACAAGTAAACGATAAAGATCGGCGAAAAAGTTATAATAAAATACTTTAGAGAGAGGAAATACGAATAGAATAAAAACACAATAAATATCACGAAATGCATGTATATATTCTAAAAGTTAAATAAGAAGGAAATGGGAGCAATTTGAATGAAAGAAAAACATGAATTAAAAGTGAAATGGTAAAGAGAGAAATGATATCGAAACATACGGGCAGTGTAATAAAGAGAAATGCACAGAGTAAAAATACAGACAGGATAGAAAAATGAAACAGAAAATAAAACAACACATTAATTCGAGGTTTATATGACAAAGAAAAAGTTATACATGAATCTGAAGAAGAAGAAAACACAGGAAGAAAAATAGAAATTAACAGAAGTAAGAAATACAAATTAAACCTAAAAAGAAAATAGAGAAAGAGTGAAATTTGGAACACAAACTGATGTAAGTGCGAATGAAGTTTAAGAAAATAAGGCGAAACAATGAATAAACATAAAGAAAAAAACGAAAATATAATAATCACAGACAAAATGCAGAAATCTAGTAAAATAAGTACGAAAAAGTGTGCGTACTCTTATAGATGACGCACCATGTTACCGTAACTTCGTGTCGTCAACGTTCGGGAAGGTTACGGAAGCTCGCGAAAGTGTACGAGGCGAAAACGAGGCGAACACTGCCAAACGCTTAATCGAAGACCCGCATTACGACAAAGAAAACAAAACCAACTACATATATAAAATAAAGAACGAGCTAAACAACTGTTATTAATTAAATGCTTAATTTTGTCCTTTTTTTGTCAAATGAACCATTTTTTATCAAATATTTTTTTAATGAAATATTTTTGTATTTTTGCCCATCGGAAAGTTTCAAGATATGCTTTTGTTTGATATGTTAAGCAAATGTTTTGTTTTTAAAAATTCTTTCGATGTGTTTTCTTTGACATTTTTTTTCCAAAACTCAAATAGATCTTCGGGAAATTTAAAGAGCTAAAAGATTATAGAAACTCATTTTTTTATTGAACACGATTAATTTCTTCTCATAGTTATTGCCAACTTTGAGCGATTCCGAGACCTGCCCGAACGTTGACGACGCGAAGTCACAAAAACATGGTGCGTCAGCTATTAGAGTACCAAATAAAATTAGGATGAAACTGAAAAAATTAGATTATTTAACATTTCCTAACGCATTGATAACATTATGAACAATACTCCATTTAGTAAAAAGAATAGAGAATAAAAAAGAGGAAAATAATAACAGAAGAAGAAGAAATAAAAGAAAGAAAACAGAGCGACGAGCGAGACAATATTGCTGCGAGCAATACATTCCCTTTCACCTGGAACAATACGACGCCATTTTAATTTACAGCTAATTGATCAACAAACCCTAGAATTATCACCTCCACTTTACCAGCATTCAGCCGGTAAAGCGAGAGCTGATCTTAAAATTTGGCAGTCATCAAAAATCACATTTTCACTTGTGTATACTTCCTTAACTCGAAACATTCTACAATATTTACCCGCCCAACAATGTGGCACGGCTGAAAAGCAAGAAGGTTCGCGGTTGAGTGAGTCGACTTTCCATTAGAGATAAGTATACTCATCAATAAGGAAAACAAAAAATACTATTTTGAAATTTAATTAGTGAGAAGTAGATGTTTGTTTACGCTTCGGTGCGTATTTTGAGAAATAATTCTTTTCACAATGTGTTGTGTCTGTGATTATACGCTAGTATTGCTATATTTCGAGTAAGAATGAGACTGGACGATATGCCCAGGCCTTCAAATTGATGAGCTAAATTATATAGTATATCTTGAATATGCATTAAGTAGATCTATTTTAAAACAGTATATTCGAAAACATTACATCATATCGTATCTCTACGTATAGAACAACCAGGTAAAACATAAAAAAGTGAATGTAATGTCTACAATTTGTTGCGATTTCACTTCTAGAGTTTAGTAAGTGTTGGTTATCATTACAATTGCAAGCTTCTCATTCAAACATAGTCTACATAGATCATCTAAACATCTATATGATCCGGCGCATCATACTATTGTCCATCTAATAATTACGGAAGGTAAATAAACTTATTCCAATCGTTCTAAAATACAGGCAACTGTTAACTCGAGACACTCATCAAAGGGATGCGCCGCACCCAAACTAAGCAACAGTATAAACATGTAAGAAACACTCAGCCATCCCTTTGTTTGAGAGAAGCTAATTTGTTAGATAATGAAAACATAAACTCATATTGTAGATATAGCAAGGTATCTGATTGGTTCGTAAGCTAGACTAATCACCACGTAGATATATGAACAAAAATAGACGCCTCCATGACGCTTAATTGCCATCAATACGTTTCCATATTTTATAATGTTATGAAAAGATATGTATGGCAATTCAGCTACACAGGCTTCCACGTTTCATCCCAGGGGGTAATCATCAGTCTAAAATGCATTTTAGCCTGACGATTCCCTCCAGGGGATTAAACGAGGAAATATCTACGCAGCTTAATTGCCATAATATATTTTCATAACAAACTGCCTAGCTCAACTGACGTATCGAGCATTGTTAAAGTTAATACTGAAAATGTATACATAGCAAAATATATGTATTTATAACATTTTATGTAGATACATAACATGATATATATATATATATATATATATATATATATATATATATATATATATATATATATATACATATATATATATATATATATATATATATATATATGTGTATATATATATATATATATATATATATTAAACAGTTGAAAGGTTTTATATTTCGTGGAGTCCGATATAATCGATATCGACAATTCCTTTTAAACACTGAACTTCTCCCACAACGGAACCACCCACTTGTAGACGGTGTATATGATTTTCTATTCTGTTATTTATTATTCCTTCCCGTTTTTCTTCGACTTGTAAGGCGATGAACATTTGGAATGGGAAAAGGACAGATCCCAGCCTTATAACCGTGAGTGTTCCTTGTTACGACGGTACCAACGTAACAAGCAACACTCGGTGCGCTTAATAAATACTGTTTTGTAAATAAAATAGTTCATATTAGCTATTGTAAAACTAGCGATCGAGCGATTAATTGGTGTATTTTCAACAAATCTTTATAAACTATCAAGTGTTTGTATTTAGGCAGTGTTTTCCCATTTATGCAAACATTGTTTAAAATAACAGGATTAATCGGTTTAATTAAATCTTTTTTTCATTTTAAAATATATTTTTTTTGTATTAAAATTTAAAAAAATAATGTTCTCCAGCTTTTTTGTTCATTTGAATTTGACAGCTGAGGATAATTCGACGAAAAATCGAAAATGTGTTAAACCTGTGAAATCTAGGGAACATTTATTAATCTTCTTGATTTTAATTAAAAAAACACCATTAGAAAAATTGAAAAAATAAAAAAGGTATAATTAAACAGGAGAATGTTGTTTAATTTAAAAATGTTTGCATATATATATACATATATATATATATATATATATATATATATATATATATATATACATACATACATATGTGTGTGGCTTAGTGTGTCTGTGTGTGCGAGTTGTTACCATTTTTGTAATTGAATATAACATAAAATTGTATACATATTAAAATAGATAACTGCAAATTGCAACACAGTTAAGCTTAGCTAACTTAATCGCAATTTATATAAAAAGTAAACAGTAAAAAATAAGGTTTGACTATTGCTCTATGTTGTTTAATATGTATAGCTATTTTATAGACTCACACATATCTCATTAAAACGATAAATATATTACCTGCACTAAACGATAATAAGTACATTATAGACGCGTGCAAGTTTAACATTATATTTTTAAAAAACTAAGGAAAAAGATAAATTAAATTTGCAATAAGAACGTACAATTTCATTAAAAGTTGCCGACGACGATAAACAAATGTTATTCATAGTTGACATTAAGAGAATAACCTCTAACGCTAGCACTGACATATTAAATGTTTCCACAAGTAAAAAATATATATAAATATACAAATAATTAACAAATGAAATGTTACTTTATTACTTTTTCAATTCAAAAAATAAAAAGGACCATTACAGGATTTTTCAAATAGCTAATTAGTATTAGTTTGATAATTATACTTGTGACGAGTGAATATGCCGTGCAAGGGCAATAAACTGTAAAGATATACCGTACTTATTGCTTGCTATTATCATATTGCTCCATCTGAAAGGATATCGAAACCTTTCTATGTGCAACGTGTGACGTGTTCAATCAACATTTACTCACATTCTGAGAGATGAATTCTAACCGTTCCTCTTCTACATATAAAGAGATATGCAGATAATCTTTATGATTGTATGTTTTTGTGGTTACATTTAAGTTTGTTATCACACATGTATTGTTACAATCTTGCTCTCATGCAGACATGTTTCTAAGTGTATGTATATTATCCATCCGCCCCATCACTGATCGTGCTTGGAAAGCTCTCGCAATATCGTAAGCATTGCCGGACCCCTCGGGCAAGCAATCGTCCACTCTTGATTTTCAGACGGAGTATCAATTTGAAATTAATAAGTGTTTATCTCAATCCGTCCATTGGCCCCTTTACACCCATGACATCGCTTTGGGGTCGCTTAGGACGAATTAAGAGTGAAATAGCGCGCAATCTAGCCAGACAAATGCAGCCGGCGGGGATTCTGGCGTAGTGTACATATAGGGGGGGCTGGGAGAAGGGAATGGTCCTGTCTGTTTTTACGCTCTAATAAGGCATAAACACCGAAGAGTGTGTGACGAGAGAATTAACGATAGAGTGACCTATTGTAAAGAGAGAGACAGATAGAATGTGCTTGTGGAGAAAAGAGCTAGTGTGGATATGTGATAATAGAAGAGCGAAGGAAAGAATGAAAATTGAGAGAGAAACATTCATGCATAGAGTTTATTAAGGACTTTTAAAAAGTGTTTTTTTATGAAAATGTAAGAAAAGCGAAGGCGAGCAGGAAGACATAAAGCGTGTATATGTATTATAAGGTATACTATAAGAAGACAGAACGGAGAAAAAAAGAGTAGACAGAGATTGGGTTAACGATGTTTGTACGGATTTGCAATACATACACACAAACACACACATATATATGTATATATATATATATATATATATATATATATATATATATACATATATATGTATATATAAACATATACATATAAACACATATATATGTATATATACATATATATGTATATATATATATATACACATATATAAATATATATATATACATATATATATAAATGTATATATATACACATATATATGTATATATACATATATATATATACACGCATATATATATATACACATTTATAAATATATATACATATTTATATATATATATATATATATATATATATATATATATATATATATGGTGACTAAGACGTCGGAATCTAGGTTGGAAACATTACTCGTGTTCGAGTATACCGACCGGTATTCATAAATCTTCTTAACACTGACGATTCCAAAAAATGAAATGCATACGTATACAAACAAACAAATATATATATATATATACATATATATATATATATATATATATATATATATATATATATATATATATATATAAGCTAAGTAAGATAGAATGCAAGCAGAGCGTGATATATATTAATATATTCATTATAAAATATCAGAAAGACATCGGTACTGAAATACATCGGTACTGAAATACGTCTTTACTTAAATACGACTTGTAACCAGACTCTCTTCAGCCTCTGTTCATGTCTGGCTATCCATCAAATTGCGAACGAGCGTTGTGTGATTTTCTATATATTTTGATGCTCTCTTTTATTTTAATTGTCATCACTTTTACTAATTCGGTATTTCTAGCAGAAAATTATACCGATCTTCTGGCTATGGGCTAGTAAAAACAAATGTGTTACTGATGTCGATTCTATGCTCATGTCATGATGACTTCCGACAATTTCTAACACATCGTCGGCGTCAGAGAATCGAAATTAAATACTTTTTACATTTACGAATTAAAAAAATTTAGATTTGAAAACTAGAACAAGATTTAAAAATTAAAAAAATATTTTTAAAACACCGTTGAACCGGGAAGGGAGCAAACAGACAATTGGTAATTTCAATGGCTGTTAATAGCCAACGATACATCATAGAAATAAGATCTTGTGATACAGCGGGATATCTTTATCGGTGAACTAAAACGAAGTCAAAAACTGTTCTCCTCAAATATAGAAAGAAGCCATATGGTCATATGGTAAAATTTGTATAAGGCTGTTCTTACTTTAAAACAGTTTTATATGTACAGATCGGTTTCTACATTCCTGCATTCATCAGGTTTGTTATATTTTAATATTTATTGTTATTATTTATATATTAGGCTTAGACCTCACAGTCATGTGACCTATTGACACACGGCTGTGAGTTCTAAGCATTTGCAAGTTATCTGAAGGTGCGCAGTTCAATAATAAATTTACGGTAAATATTTAGTATCACACCCCGCGCCGTTTACCTCTTTTAAAAATTAGGTTCCATTTTCTATTTCACGTAAACAGCTTGAAAAAATAGTCGAAAAAAAAAGGAATGAGAAGAAATTAATAAAATATTTTCGCTTTTTCTATATAAATTATACGTAAAAAAAGCACCCACTCCCTTCCCAGTAAGCAAGGAATCGAGACGTATAACCGATGTTTCTCAATTTTAGGACTAGAAAAATGTGTTGGGGCATTTTCCTCTGTTTTCGATATACATGTTACTTAAAATGTGTTTCAATTTTCTTCCGCTTTACAACAAAAATCGACCATTATAGAAAATATCCATGTTTAGTTAAATAAAAGTGACCATAACGAACATTAACAAAATTAACTAGACAATACTAACCAAACTGTTCTTTTAAAAATGTTTAAACTAACATAACCCTAATATTACCATAACCAAACCTTAAACTTGCCTACAGTAACCCTAAACTAACCCTAACCATCCCATTTACAAACCCCAACCTAATCCTAAACAAAGTGTTATTTTAGTGTGCAAAGTCTGTTTCGTTTGGTTCGTATTGTGTAGAACAATCGGTACTTGATTTGACTTTCCCCGGAAATTCAGAACTGCACATACCTCTATTACGCACCTTGTTCCTTACATGTGTTCACGTCTCCATATAACCGTTAAATAACCCGAAAACGATTGCTCATTTTACGTTAAAGTTATTATACACTTAAAAGTATTTTGTTTTTTAAATCTCTTTTTTGCGGGCATTTTTCATACTTAAATCATTTATTAGATTCCCGGGCAACGCCCATGTCAGTTTTAAATGAAATAAATTAGATAGAGTGATATGAAAGCAGGACGTTCACAATGAGTATTTAATGTGTCTAGCGTAAGGGAAAACTAAGTAGCGATATCTGTACTGTACGGTAATGAAAAAGCAAGACGTATGAGATGAAAATATAAGCGAAGACACGAGTGAACTATACATAATGATATATAAATAAGCATATACATCGTAATATATCACATTATTAACTTCATTAGGTTGAAATACCTTTAGCTTAAAAATTGTGCGATGAGGTATTCGTGAATATGAAGGGGAAATAGAGGATTATAAAATTATTATAAAATGATTATTGTAAAAAGAACAAGACATAGAAAAATAAATATGACATAATAGGACAGTGTAAATGTATAATAGTAAAGAGAATATACACACATCACAAAACAAACACATTATATATATATATACACATATAAAACTAAAAATATTCTTTTAGACGATATAACCTATAGTGAAATATGTTAAGCTCAATATACGAGGTAGAGCAATTATAAACATATATGAAAGAAGAGAGATAACTATGTACGAATGACAAATCTATTTCAACTTCGATTGTTCAATGCAAGGTGCACTCCGTAAAACATGTTTATTCCTCTTCCCTTACGCCAAGGCTTTTCAAAGATTACACTCTTATCATCAGAGGAAGTGTATAGATAGATAAGTTAGCAGTGGAAAAGCCAAACTTCAAAATTTAAAAAAATATATAAAGTAATCGAGAGTAAGAGTGAATGATATAATTAAGAGATATGTGCAGGCACTTGACATCTATGAGTATTTTACCAAGTGTAGTTTTAACCATGTGATTAAAAGGGAGTGTACACCAAAACATCTTCGTACTTCTTTTTTACATGTACTGTTGGGCGTTGTAGGTTAAATAGGTTTAATTGGGTTTCGTATACACTATCTTCTAGTGATTTATTATAAAAGGCATACAAAAGTCATTCATTAGTATAGTTGTTGTTGATTCTATTTTAAATTGATGTTCGAATGCTTTTAATTATAGTTAAATAATAGTTTGATAGTGGACGGACATTAATTGAGTGTGCGTTATAATTAGTATATAGTGTGCACTACATTTGTTGAAGTTTAATGTTAAATTTTAGAAGTTAATTAGTTGATGTTATTTATACTTTAAAACACAGCCTTTCATCTCCTTAAAATTATCTTTTTTACTTATTCACACTTTTGTCCATTTGCGTTTTTCACTATTAGTAGGTCATCGTCTCTGTATAATCCTATACATTATATAGCGATGTCTTTTGTGACATTATATAATATGTATAGTCAAAGTAGGTCGGTAACCTCTACAGACTCCAAAGAACACATCGAAACATCGAGAGATCCTGCTTGATTGTTTTTAGTACATTGTTCTTGCGTCCTAATTTTCACTGTTGTTTCTGCATTTTTTATATAATATTGATTTCTATTTTGTTCGGAAATATCACCAAAGAAGCTGCCAATATCAATAACATATTTGAAAAACTGTTTCGATATGAAGGGTTATAATTCATAATATATATATATATATATATATATATATATATATATATATATATATATATATATATATCGAGGGGTAATAATTAATGATAATGTTTAATATATATATGTATATAATATATATATATATATATATATATATATATATATATATATATATATATTAAACTATTAACATATAGTATGCCAAGTAAGCTCCCCCGATGCGTATGTGTTTCATCTCTATAGAGTATTGACAACTGTTGTACAAAGTACTGAAAATCCATACATCATATACTATATTACCTTATAATAGTATACGTTTATACAAGTTACATATATATATATATATATATATATATATATAAGGAGTAGTGGGTCTCTTCCTAAAAGTCTGCTATCATCTGATTTCATATAAATATGTAGTATTCATTCGTACCTGCCACTGCTATTGTAGATGTGTAATTTCTAGTAGAAGTCCTCGACTATCAGTCTGACGGGCAGTGAACCGTTCTTATTTATTCGAGACCTGCTCTTTAGGGGTGATGCGCGGCCATGTTCAGTATACAAAGTTTCAACCGACCATTACCGTTACCTTTTCTGGAGAAGGACTTGTTATTGCCTCAAGGTGCTATACTTATGCGTAGCTTTTCAAACAAACACCTGATTTTGAGTAAAAGCTCCGGAAAAAGTACTATATATATATATATATATATATATATATATATATATATATATATATATATATATATATATATATATATATAATCGGTCTCTTTCGGAGAGTGAGTTATTAGAGTATATAAGATCTGATTTGATATCATTATGTAGCACCCATTCGATGTTTATCAATTTTTATATTTATTCTGATTTCTATTTGTTGTAAAAATTGACTGTTTTTCGGACGCCTGTTTCTGTATTACTTTCAAATAGTTGTGAAATCTGACTTTATTTAATTTTTGTGTCGCTATATTAAATATAATATTTTAATTAATTTATCTACACGTTACTGCATAGCCGTCTAAACCAATGTATTCCTCACGTGGTTTACTCAGCGTCTTGATTTATTATGCACACATAACTATGGTCGGTGTATTAGACTGTTTTTTTTTACCGAAAAGTTCAGATAGTTGTCCGGAGAGAAGATAATTACAAAAACGGTAAGTACTGCTAATTATTAGATTTGTAAGATGCCTAGTTCTTTTTTCAAAAACATGTACACAAAATGTTGTTTGTACTTTTCTTAGAGAAATATATTTACTTATAAGTATGATGGCACTTATATATTACGATATTTTTAAAAATATGTTATCTATAACACAAACTTTAATAACACATGTATTTACATATATGTAAATATAATGCAAATAATTTATTCAAAACTCACTTAGATAAAATAACCATACACCGTACGTGAACCATCTATTATTAAAAATGGTTATTTAAACATTATTTTAATATCGCCAAATGCCATTAGCGTTAAGGCATAGCTCATTAGGTAAAACTAATTCGAGCTCCGGAACCTGACAATGTTTACATTGAGGTATCACTTACCTTCAGTCAGTGCCATATGATAGCGCAGGGGTAGGAGCGGCGACTGTCAGCTCGACGGTTGAGCTTCAATCCCAGCTTGAGGCACTAACTGGTCTAGCCGCACTGAAGAGCTTTGATACAGCGAAACAGTATGTATGTGGGTGACTATATATATATATATATATATATATATATATATATATATATATATATATATATATATATATATATATATATATATATATATATAAATTACTATACGGAGATATATTGTATATTTCATGTTCGGAAACTTCTGAATATTAATATAGGGCATATTGCATGATAACAGAACATATACCACACTAAAACACCAAAGGATCAAGTAATTCCATGCATGACTGCCTCATTGCAATATATATATATATATATATATATATATATATATATATATATATATATATATATATATATATAATATCTTACATCTGCCGATAAAACTGGAGGTTGGGCTTGGATGGACTGTCTCAATACAGCAGAACAGCTAAGATACTTCTCCTGTAAACTGAGCATGCAATCATATTTATTTAATTGTGTAGTAAATTTAATTGTACTTTAACATATCGTATAATATGTCATCAACAGACATAATACAATAATCTGGCTTTAGATAGACATATCCCAAACCTCTATTAGTTAGAGATCATTATTACGTTAACCACGGCTCTATTTACTATTTTCTGTATTACTCAATATGATATATTATTCTAAGACATGTATGTTTGCTCTTCGATGATTCGTTTTAAAAAGCTACATTTGTTTATCCATAGTTCAATTTACATTTTACATGATTCTGGCAATATGAAATAAACACATCTAAAGTCAGCTTACTCGTTAAGTGCGTGTTTATACATTTCAAAAATATTCTAAGTAGGATGAGTAACGACAAAATGTTCTATAGACGTGTAGATAAATAGACGAACAGAATTACATACGATGGAAATTGACGGGATGAACAGCAAAACTAGAGCAGTTCAAATTTATTACATTTCTCTATAAATTCGCATCACCGATCTGAAAGAAAAAAGAACAAATTGACAGAACCATTTCTACACGGGGGATCCTGCCTGCAGGCGATTGCGGATTAGGACTGCTTTTTTCCTCGCAGGCAAAATCGCGGAGGAATGGTTTTAACTGCAACAACGAACATGTAATGAGAAATAGCAAAATATTGTCTCGGAAACAATTTAAAGTGAAGTGGAGTCTCAATTACGACAATAAGTTACTGAGGCACTCAGATAGTGAGGCAGATAATTTCTGGAAATACTGTATAAAGAATTAAGGAAATAGCCTTCTTTCAAGAACAATATTGCCTTGGTGGTTCGACGGAACTGGATTATTATTTTGGGGAAGGCAAACCATTATCGTTTGCTTTTAAATCTGGTTAAATAAAGTGGGGTAATATGACACACTGCGGACAAATAATGAAATTTACGCTATAAAGCAAATGCCAGTCAATCTTTTTCAAGATAAAGAGAATACGTGATTGTTGTGCTAGCTAAACTCCAGCTCTATATTATACAACAAGAGTTGAAAGTAGCTGAATTGTTATCAACGTTAATTGTGAAATGCGAATGGAATTATCAGTTTTATAGACATAGATAGTTTGTACTATGACATTTTAGTTGACGCTACATACACGGAAAACAACCGACCGATGTCATACTACTACAGAACAAAGAACAAAAATCGATAAAAAAATTAAAAACATGTGAGAAAATTTGTTGCAAAATATTGATAAAAGGAATATAGCGTCTCCGTCCGGAAGATGGAAGGAGCATGAATACGATTCAAAATAGATTGTGCTTATTTACTCTGATCTTCTTAATCTGATCTCCATGTTCTTCATAAAAGTATATATCTTTAGTAAAACAATGAAATAGTAACAATTATTCTTAGAAAGTGCAATAAGTAAAATCAGCTATTCTATTTCATCCTATTGCATTAGTTGTTCGTGAGATGTAGTAGCGAATCCATTTCATATTCACATATAATGCTAGAAATGTAATGATAGACAACGTATTGGAAGTCTTACATAGAACTAAAACGTTATCTTTGTTAATGTTGATAAAAGAAAGCATATACTATCGTATTTAGGAAGACAACAGATCTCAAAAACATATTAACAGTAAAGCAATATTTTATTTTAAAGACAAACATTACACAATATTACATTTATTTTTTATATATGAAAACAATTTTGAAGCACTCAAAAGGAAATGTGTACATGGCGCCAATGAGTGATCGGATGTTGAGTTAAATAATTGTCTGTTTGTGCTGAGCATATTTGTTATATGTCTTCCTCGCAGATAATAACAGCGTACCAGTGGTTGTATATGTATAAAAATATAATAACCGATAAGAGGGAATATATACTTTGTCTTTCTGAATTTGTCTCTCTGACTGTCTGTCGTGCATATCATTCATAATAATAAATAATAAATTTAATAAAAAAGGATTTCCCGAGTTAGCTAGTAGTATTTTATTTGTATTTTCCAGTTATATATAAGTCATTCAGGCTGCCAATCTATAAAAAACACACACCGACTTTTCGTTGCTCGTTGTCTTGCTATCTTGAGAATTGCATATTATTGAAAAAAGATAAGTAAAAACAGTAATATGCTGTATTAGGTTAGGATTCCCAATTATACAGGGTTTTTTTAACTACTGAACAAATATGAGATGTCTTGCTAGTATGAATTAAACTATATCGAGTTGTTTTAATTTAATCATGCACCAATAGAAACAACATTTATTAATCATTCTTATATATTTTACATATAAGTAGCATTCTGATATACACATATACTAATATTAACACTTATCATACTTGTAGTTGGCTTCTCTGACTGTTTGATAGTATATGATGAATTGTCATGCAATAGCGAGAACGCAAATAGAATACTCGTATGCTGTTTTTAAAATGTGTGTCTTTTTATGAACTTTATTTTGCACTCTGAAATCAAAGTTTATATCATAAACTCGTGATATGTATTTTAATCTAAAACTGATCCCTGAACAAAGTGTTTCCGAGCACGTAAAACAGTGACAATAAAACGCGCTATTTATTGCCATTTAGTTATTAAAAACAACTTCGAACAAACATGATGTCCGTGCGGAAAACAAGTTAAAAGCTATTTATAGACAAAATGTATCCATGTATTAAAGAATGCATGTAGTGGTTAGAGAGCATTACGGATATTTTTTTGAATATGACAAACATGATAATCGAAAATGGGAACTCATGTAAAATTGAAAAAGAACGAGAAAACTATTTTAATTACTTTCTCGAGGCCGATATTCTATAACATATATTTCATTAATATTTTTCCTGTTCTCAGAGGCGACAGGGCAGACATCTCTTGTATTATAGCACACACACCTTAGATCTATAGTGAAGCTAAGGTTGAGCAATAACCGAGCGAATCTTACCTGACCACGCGTTGACTGCAATGAGTGGCAAAGTGATTAGAAACAATGCTGCGATAACAATAGAAAATCTCCATTCGAGTGATTTATTCTCTAAACATAGTTGCACATCCAATGAATCGTGAGCCTAATCTATTCCACTATTTAACTTGTTGCTGGATGGCTATACATAGATTCATCCATCCCAAAAATATATATTATGAAGTAAAATGAATGACACAAATTAAAGTGAAACTAAAAATTGTAAATTCCCAATCGCAAGTAAGTCTAGTTATATTTACTCCCGACATTTCTCAACTTTGTTAGATCATAACTGAAACATGTACAACCGTGTAGAGATAATTACTTGTAGAAATAAAAATATGTGTAATGTATATATATGTATGTATATATATATATATATATATATATATATATATATATATATATATATATATATATATATATATATATATATTTACAAGTAAAAAATAGATTATATCTTCATTTCATATCATATCGTGATACGGCAATGCTCGATATACAAGATAGAACATTTATATAATCAAATGAATAATTGAAATAAAAATTGATAAAATACAAAATTTATTAATCATCAATAAATTCAAACAAGCAATTAAAAAAAAAACTTCTTCATTGAAGAAAATTTTCTTGCTCAAAACTTCACATTTTTTCAAATATTTGCTAAAGAGTAATTCAAATTTTACTGTTTGATTCTTCTAATTTTCTTCCGCAGATTAGATCCTTTTTTGTTAAATCCATGGATTACAGAAATGAAATGTGTTATTATACTCCTTGTTTAAATTAATGGATGATTTCATTTTTTTTTTCATTTTATTCACTTTTTATGTTCATCATTCATTTCCCGACATATATATATATATATATATATAGATACACTGATATGTGTATGATTAGTAGGATACTATATTAATTTTCATAAAGAAATAACATCAGTGAGATTTGCTTGAACAATCGTATCAGTTAAATCAGCAATATTTTCCGTATATACGCCCATTTTGTCTTTACTTATACAATCAAGTATATGTTGGACTGTAATCATTAGTGGAATTTTGCTAATCCCTGACATAATAAACGGATATGACATTATTCCTTTCCACACGTTTTTTATAGATCGTCTCAAACTAAATATTAGTGCAGTCGAAGTTCATCCAAATAAATTATTACGTCATAAGATTAAAAAACGCTTTAAATGAACATAAGAAAAACACATTGCTTATAAATTACTATTATACACCATGTTTTCGTACTCGCTTTAACATTGTGTTTTTTTAGCCATACATTGATACTGGAAACTGAGAAACACCTTCTTTCATCCTGGTTCTACTGTATTTATAACTCTATATTTTAATATATGTTATTCTTTATTTTTATTCATAGTAAGGAACACTCTCAATTAAAAGCTAGAAAAAAGATATCCCAATTATTTAACAAGTTATTAAACGTCCGGTCTTGTATCCGAATCTAAATGTATTCGGTGCTTACTGTCCTTTAATTAACATATCTACATCAATAATTAGCTCACTCATGAAATTACATATTTCTACGTTATGGAGCAATAATAGTATTAACTCATTTTATTTTTATAGTTTTCTTCTTTTTTTTTTACTTCTTTTTAGAAACTTAAGTGTTTAAATAGTATTATGATATAATTTGATATTACACTTTTTAATCAAAACGTGATGATTTTATAAAATATTATTATATAAAGTTTCATATATAAATGGCTAAACATATTCACATAATTTACTAATTACTTTTTCATAATTCAATTTACATTTTTAACTTTCCTATATAAATTTCCATTCACTAATATATAATCTACATTTTATTTTTCCGTTTCGCTATTCTTAATATGCTTTCACATATTTATACTAATTATATGCAATACAGTTATTTTTGTTTATGTTGGGAGTGGTCTAATAGTATATTTGGCACTTAATCTCTTATTTAGAACATACATTTTAATATATGTAAGTTTATCTTATCATTATGTTTGATCTAGTCACATGTTATTTTCTTTTATCGATTCATTACAAGCAGATACACAAGGTCAAACACACGAAATAGAAAGAAGTTACACAACGTATGCAAACTCTTTATATTTAAACTGTTATCTCTCTCCCGTTTTCTCAAGCTGTATTGTAATCCTTCAGTCTGTCCCTCCTCCTAATGTTTCCTTATATCGTTACTTTTCTATCCGCAGAGTGGTTTATTTTCTCTTTTTTATATGCTTAATTTCCAGTTTCGTCGCTCCTGCATTTCAACATATTAATATAGTAATGTTGGTAAAGTCAAAAGTTTAAAGAGAGGTAGCATATGCCAATTACAAAAATAATACTGTGCTCTTACACTTTTTGATCCCGAAAAAGCCGAGTAGGAAGAATGGTCCCGATGTAGTCCTAATATATTGTCACCAACTCATATTTCACAATAATATGAAGGTAAATGATGCTCATTAAGACGAAAGTGCGACGATAGATTTAATATATACAAAATATCAAAAGTAATACTGTAATCTTACAATCGTGTATCCTCTATAGTGCCGAGTAAAACAAATAGTCTTAGTTGATTCTTAATTTGTTGGTGCACACCCGTCTATTACACAATAATATCAAGGTAAATGATATTGATAAAAGCAATAGTCCAAGTACATTTAATGTATATCACTTACGATAGAAATACTGTAATCAAACAATAATTTAGCCCGGACAACGCTGACGAGAAGAAATAGTTACGGTCAAATGTCTTATGTATTGTGTTCCTTCCATTTGAGAATAATATGAAAGTAAATGATGCTAATAAAGAGAATAGACCATCTAATTTTACTTACCATTACATTTGTTGATTCTAGAAAAGGTTTAGTAAAACAAATTATCCCGGGCAATTCCCAATATCCTCTATACTCCATTTAATGGGTTGGTGTGGTGTGTATTACTACACATACCCGATCAGTGGGTTATTCAATTTCGAATAAAGTTGTCAAATATAATTTTAGGGCTTGGGTAATGTGTTTATATGTTCAGAATGCGTTGCTCTTAGATTACATTACCACTTGAAAATATTACTTCTTGAAGAGATTGTTTTTTTGTGAAGAAAACTATATTAAGACAGTGATCCTTGAAGGCATTACTCTTTGAAGACATACATCTTTTAGAATAACCACATGTAAGCTGTAAAAATCTCCGACAGCAATTCAAGCAACAGACCCACACAACTAGTTTTGTGTTTACAATACACTTGTAAAATATTATTCCCTAGTTATTGCAATTATTTATATTCGTATACTACATTGCCGTTAGATAATCAGAATGCATTGCTCTTTGTTAACCAGAATCCATTGCGTATAGATAGCTAGAATACATCGCTTTCTGTATACATTGCTATAAGAATCCTTTGCTGTCAGTAGAACATTTAGCAATGAAAGCGAACACATTAATCTGAGAAGAGAACACTACTGAGACAGAGCAGCATTATTCCCAGAAAACACTACTGCAAGAAAAAAATCACTGCTAGAAAAGTCATTACTTCTTTCGAAACATTCCTCTTTGGTATTGATATTCGTCTTTGTTATCAACGTAAATGACCCTCCGCTGCCGCATTCATGTATATTTTAGGGGAGATACATATTAGTAGGTGTTTAAATTTAATTTTAGCATACACACGTACACACACACGCACACACACAGAAAACTGTACTGTATATTCTAAATTTATTTTGTATGTATTATTCTGGCTTTAATGACTATTAATATTCAAAGATGGAGGATAAAATTGGAGAGTTATGATTATGATATAATGTATCGCCCAAGTAAAAATAACAGTCCTGCGTATACACTATAAAAAGTGCATTGCAAAGTTATATGAGCTCCATGGTCGTCACTGTCAACCTGGCATCACTAGATTGGCTACTTCGTGAAAATAAAGAATTGTCAATATTCTATAAAAGACGTGAAGTATGCACCGACTACCATGTATGTGCTAGATGGAAACGTCGGTCGTACTCAGCGGATTTAGTGTGTCTAGTCAAGGTCACGCAACCTATTGGAACGATCCAGTATGGATTCTAAAGTATATCTCCTTTCCAGTACTAAGAACCGATATATGTTAGTCGTAATTGATTAATACTTACGTTTCTCGTGTGCTTCCTGTGCCCAAATATGAATACAGTCGTTTTAATCAGACGTCTAATTAAGCTAGTTACGATATTTGGAATTCCCTCCTACATCAACTCGGTCCCTTGATCCTCATTCAAGGATCTTCGAGAACATCTTACAAGCCGAGACATAGTAACAAGACGGACAACACCCTATAACCTTCAAGGGAATGCCCAATGTGAACGTTACAACAGCATTATCTGGAAACACGTAAGCCTAGTTCTTGCTTCTAGAACCCTTCCGCACACTCAATGAGAAACTGTACTTCCTGAAGTACTACACTCCATCAGATCCCAATGTGTACCGCAACTAATGCAACCCCTCCATGAGAAACTTTTATTCATATCAGCGACTGTCAAAAAGTGTGATGCACCAGGTCAAGTACTATTGTGCCGTTATGTTTGCACCCTTTAATATGGGCATCTAGTAGAAGTGCAATTATTGGAAACAAACCCGCAATACGCTCCCATACGTTTTGCTGACGGAGGAGAATCAACGGTTTTTATGCGTGATTAAACTCCGATTAGAAAACATGTCACCAAATAAAAGGGCAACTGACAGCAACACCGTTCGGGATAGGGAGAATATCACTACATCACCCAAAGAACACATACCAAAAATAATACAAGGAAAGCATGTAGCTGAAGATACCACCATGGCAATTGATGAAAACAGCCTTGCAGAAGCAGGTTTAATAGATCGAGAAAGTTTACATCCGCCAGCCAATATTGAACATTTTACATCAGTCACTCTCTCTATATGTATATATATATAAATGTACATATACCTATCTATTGATATATATATATATATATATATATATATATATATATATATATATATATATATATATATATATATATATATATATATATATATATATATATATATATATATAAATATATATATATATATATATAGCACTCACACCCGGCAGTGTGTGAATAATATGCTTAAAGTCTACATTTATCCAATCGTGACACATTCTTGGGGATGTCCTTAATGCGGTGTTTGCACTAGAATTGACCAGCCTCGAGAATTTTTTGAACGTAAAGGACTTAAAATTTGGTCCAGTAGAATATAAGTTATTCCAAATATGTGTGGTCATCAGCGTGTAGGATAACGCCCCCCCCCCTCGCATTGACTTTGAATAACCATAACTATTTTTTATTTGAAACACATATTTATATGTTATACCCCAAATGTCGCAAACAGCACAAGGAATCGAGAAAAAAAATATATCTCTAAAAGAATGTCATATATATAGAAGTGTTCAACGGCATACATTGACAAAAATGCCAAATGAGTAATGGTCCTCACGTTCTTTAACTGGACATAACTTTCTAAATTATAAATATAATTTAAGGATGGAAAGATATAAAGATTGAACTAAATGGGCTGATTCTAGATATGTTAGTATTAAAAAAAAGTTGTGACAAAGATACATAAGATGACTTTAAGTAGTAAAATACAGAGAAAGTGAAAATTGACTTTTGAAGCTACATTTTTCAAGAGAAAAGGCCACAAAGGCAAAACTGAAAACAGATACCACGCTCTTAGATAAAAAAGGCAGAAAAAATGCCAAATTGAAAATTCTCTTCATTAATAAAGAAAATGAAGAAATATTGGCTATATTGAAGATATTAACTCTTGGGTTGTTGAAGTTAACCCCTTAATATATGTATCTTTCTTTTCTATTTGTTTCGTATTGTTTTCTTAGCTGCGAAAGCAAATATGTTTCCTATGAAATTGCAACTGTCGACTTTTCTACATATGATTTTTGTGGAAAGTTTTTAAAAATGTTAATATAATTTTGCGCTAAATAAATGATATATTCTACAGTATACATATTAATTTGTATATCGTACTAGAAGACGTACAAGAATATTTGAACATGTCATATTTAAATAATTGTTGATAAATTTGTAGATAGATGCACTCAGTCTCAATATCCTTAATAATAATGAGATGACTCTTTTTTATGCGATTTCATGTTGGGAAAGAAAACCAATTATTTCAGCGTTTTACAGATGAAGTTAACGTACAATTATTATCCATTTTTGGCCGATCACTATAAAGAATATATAACCATATTTTTTGCAAAGAGATTGTAATTGTGTTGTTTTTTTGTTGTTGTAAAAATCCAGTAATCATACCACTAACCTAAAGTCCATGTTGAAATAGCTCATCTATCAATAACCTAACAATAACCTTAAGTCCAGATGGCAACACAACAAATTTAACTAGAACGGTGACATACTAATTTGCCCTTTTGGCGAGGATCAAAATGTAGTATCAATATTTGTATAATTTTGTATATTTTGTGCAAATGAATATTTTAAAATATAGTATCTGCTCTGATACTAAACTTCATCTTTTCTGTCATTGGTCTGTGAATGAGACATATATATATACTAAGGCAATTTTCATTTTTGTCACAATCAAAAGTTCCCCTTTTTAGACATCTGCATTTTCCACACATTAAAAACCGACGTTGTTTTTACTTCACTGCAATGGAAAATTCGGAAATGGAAAATTCGGCAAAAGTTGATCCGACAAAGGAAAATTCGTCAATTTTGTCAAAGTAGGAAAATTCGTTAATTATGAAATAAATATCGATTGAAAATTGATTTTAAACCGTTCTTTAAGGAGATAGAGTTTTGAAATATTTAAACTGTCGGATAGAAAATAATTTAGACTTGCTTTAACATTCTTAGCAAATCTTCATCTATTAACCCCCCCCCCCCCCCCCGAGATGCTATAAAGAAAGAAATCTTTGAGCGGGATATGGTTGCATAAAAAGGTACACCCCCAAGAAAAATCACAAAAAAATGTATATTTTGGAATATTTATTGTTACTTAATTGTTTCTTATTAGAACGGTGCGCACGAAAATTTTTTTATTGATTTGGGGACATTACGTGCTACACGATGTCGTTAAATATTAAAGTTGAGAAATTTGTTTTTAATGAGTTCAAAATGATAATTGACGCATGAATGTGTACTCAGCAGCGTAATAAGTTTTTTTTTTTTTATCTTGAAAACAAAATAAAATTGAAAAAAATTGAAAACAATTGTACTTTACTGGTATCGTTTTCATATGAAAAGTTGTAATATAGAGGCATAAATGCGTAGGTAAATTGATAATTACTTTGCATTTGTTTTTTTTGTGTTTTTAGAATTATTTTCAGATTTCATGCTGACAGTTATGTTCTATATTGCAACTATGACATCAAAGTTGTCAAACTATCTTGTTACCGCTACGAAAAATGGTTGTCAGAACGTCGTTGTAACTCTAACATTAATGCTGGTTTGAAAGTGTGTTTTACCTCATCACAATTGCTGAGTAAAAAGTGTTTTACATCTACCGAAAGTTAATCCGAATGTTTTTTACGTCTACGAAAAGTTGTTCAGAAATTGTGTAACATCTATCAAAAGTTGGTCCGAATGGGCTGTTAGATCTACTAAATGTGGGTCAGAAAGTTTTAATCCATCTACCAAAGTTAGGTCAGAAAGTTTCGTTACATCTACCAAAGGTTGGTCAGAAAGTGTTGTTAGATCCACCAAATGTTGGTCAGAAAGTTCTCTAACATCTACTTGAAGTTGGTCTGAGGTTTTGGTCACTTCAAGTGTTAATCAGTTGCGAAAGTTTTCGTATCCGTGCTAATAAGCGATGTTCGAATGTATTCTTATTTCTACGAAACCCATGGGATTAGATATTGACACCTCTACCAAAATGAGTAGTTCGTAGATCTAATGACATCTATAGAATGGTTGTCCGAAATTCTTATTTTCCATAACAATAATAATTGATCCAGATTTGGTTACCTCTACAAAAACGGTGGTTCAAATGCATTAGTACCCCATCAACAACAGCATCGAATGTGCCAGCATCAGACTTCCCCATTGGTTTTTAGTGTTCCTATATTTCAAATTTAAAGAGTTAATTCTAGGACATGTGTTTCGTATTGCTGTATCACTACTTTCCTTTTATGGTTTATTTTAGGATAAAATGACTTTTTGACATCCATTTATGGTTTAATTTCTATAATCATTGTATCTGCTTCCACGTTTATTTTGTACGTTTCTTCCATTTTACATTATTTTGTATATAGGTGTCTAGAAACATACTTACTATATCTTTAATATATCTATTCATGTACTTAATTAAAAAATAAGATTCTCTATATATCTAATTTAACCATCTCATTTTAGTCTCATCAAGGATCACCCGACCCTAAAAATATAAACTCTAAACATTCTATGTTTCTTTGATAGTATTCCGTTAATTATTAGTATTATAGTTTTAAATTCTACAGTGATGTATGGGAGTGTATCCATGCTAAAATAAGATAGGTTTCATAGCGTGGCCTTAGAGAATAACATGAAATAACGTTCAGCTGCCGAAAACTACAACACTGACTCGTCAAAATAGTTTTTATTCATTGATGTAACAAAGCAATCTATTTTCATTTACATCAGATGCATTGCCTGAAATTATAGACACGTTACAATAACATTTCCTTTTTATCTATTTGAGGCTTGAGGATATCGCACCCAGTAATACCGGCGATAATGCTGATAATTTTGTTTTTATTCACTACGAGTTCTTACACGAATCATTACCAGTAATAGCTCATTGGTAAAACCAGGTAGTGTTCCCTGGAGTCCGAGTGACAATCCCACACTCCTGAGTTCAGTACTATCCGGCGCCTTTCAGTCGGGGTCTTGAAGGTGTTTTCCCTTTTCAGACGTTTCATCCTCTCAGACACTTCACCGCCATTTTATCTGCTACGTGTGTTCTATCGTATTTTTTTAGGGAGGGGTAATAAGTATCATATTATGTTTTTGTATATTATAATTGTGTTTACGCGGCGTTTTCTATTGTGACGTAATTGTGATTGATCAGTATCAGTGAGCGATGTGCTTCCGTTTCCTTAATATTTAACCTGCCATTATTATTATTATTATTATTATTATTATTATTATTATTATTATTATTATTATTATTATTATTATTATTATTATTATTATTATTAGTTTTATTATTATTATTATTATTATTATTATAGTGAACACATGCCACATATAAAAAGTGTGTATTCCTGATAAAGACGTATATACGTCGAAACTTACTTAATTCTAAATATGTTTTTATTAAAAAAGAATGCATCGTTTCTGTGGGTCGAACTCTTAGAAGTTTTCTTGTGACACAATGCTTCTACGCTGAGAATCTATTTCTTATTCATACAAGTGTTCCAGCGCAAATCTCATGATCAAGACGTTTTATAAAAGACCGGTTGAAAACACACTGATTTTCTCGTAAAAACAGGTTTTGTAAAAAAATGACAACAAAAAAATGTTTCTATTCTTTATTAAGTATCTCATTTACGGTGGTTAGTTATTTAATGCAAGGTGTTAATCTTCATTAACATCGAAAAGTGCATGTTTCATTTATTGGACAAAAGGAGGGTAGTCACTACTTCTATAACTACAACTACTGCTACTACTACTACTACTAATAATAATAACACAAATAATGAAAAAAATAATAATAATAATAATAATAATAATAATAATGATTTTATTAAACAGCTTGTTTTATAAATAATTTGAATGTATACCTATTCGGCGAGTATTGAACTAGTTTATTTAACTTTAAATTTCGTCAAATAAATTCCTTTTCATTCGATCCGTACACTGCTACATGTTTATTATTTATCATGTTTTATTTTATTTAAAATAAACCGTGAATCAAGTATCATTAATTATACCCTTTATAGTATTTTCTCATAAGAATTAATGTGTTCCTTTTGGAATCGTTAAAACAGGTATATTTGTGTACAGAAAATCTAATTGTGACTTCTTTGAAATATTCGGTATTAAGGATTGTTATTACATTTAATACAGATATCCATTTCTCTTCCTTTTTACCTCTTTTATCTTTCTCCCTGCTTTTCCTATTTAACGTCTCTGCCGCACGCTTTTTATGATTATTTCTTTGTTTTAAATAGTTAAACGCGCAACAGTACCACCCGTTGTGAGTTCGCATTCCTATGTATTTTACAGTTATCGAATAAATATAAAATATTAACTTTTTCTGAACGAACATTCATCTGAACAAAACTGGAAAAATCCCTCGTTATTTGATATTTTTTTATGTATTCAAATTTGTTTTTGTATGTTTGCCTTTTTGACACATCTTGTTTTTCGTTGAATTTTATTTTATGATATTGTACATTTTATCCTCATATACAGGGTGGGCAAAAATAAGGGTCCTATTTTTTAAAATTCATAACTTTTTTATTTATTGATTTAAAAAAAAAATTTTTTTAGAATAAGTAAAGGACCCCTTCCGAAGCAAGCATGAGCCGTATTAGCCCTAAGGAACGTACCCTCATTTAGAAAACATTATTTTTGCTTAAAAAACTCAAAACAGTGTAAAAAACAATACTTTAGTTTTTGTAAGTTTTAAGAAGTGTTTTTCGGCTAAAATTTGTTTTGTTTATTTCAAAAAATCTCGGAAGGGTCAGTCTACACACACATACAGTTTGGTGAGTTTAACTTTTATTTTGTGGAAGTTATTCAAATTCAAGTTATTCAAATTTAAAGATAGGACCCTTATTTTGGCCCACCCTGTATATATATATATATCTATATATATATATATACTGACTCTACTAAGCCCGGACGTCAGCCCTACTGTTTTCTCCAGTAGTGGCTACTACTTTCCTCCCATCTTCCCATAATGTCAACCCTATATGTGCACGTACTTTCATGACATTTTTCTTTATATTATCATCTAGATGAAGTCTGATAAATAAAGACGAAACGTTGATGTACACATTAAAAACAACCCTTTTTGGTTTTCCTTTATCATTTTCCCGTTACGTCGGATTACCTTCATCTTTCTTTTCCCATATATATATATATATATATATATATATATATATATATATATATATATATATATATATATATATATATATATATATTCAGCGCGCATTTAGGCAGCATGTTTTTATTTACGCAATCATTGTTAAAAATAACAACATTCGTCTGTTTAATTATACATTGTTTTTCTTATTTTTATTTTTGTTAATGTTTTTTTTATTTAAATCAAAACAATTATTAAATGTTCGATAGGTTTCACAGGTTTCACGAACGTTTTCGATTCTTCGTCGAATCATCCTCAGGTGTCAACAGCTAATTAACAAAATAGCTAGAGAACGAAGATAATTAAAAAAAAAACGACATAGAAACGTACAGAGAACGTTACCGCATTGCTCCAGGAAGTCGTTGACGATTTAAATTTAGCAACGCTAGATGGCATCACGTTACAAAATCGCATTACGTTAAGCATTTTAAAAACGTTACAACTTGTTTCATAATTGATGTTGCTAATGTTAGGTTGTTGTGCCTTTATGTAAATAGCTTCCAGTATTTTTATTAATTTTAAATTTGTTTTATTATGTATAATGTTAGTGTTATTAACTAAAATTGGTCTTAAATCAGAGGGAGGGGGAGTTATGTTTTTGTAGATGTTCTGTAGGTATATATATATATATATATATATATATATATATATATATATATATATATATATATATATATATATATCAGACACATGTAACAATCTAGAGACATCGGTTTAATTTTCTACCATAAATAAGTGTGTCTAACTGTATAAAGTGTATACACGTTGGAATTCGAAACCCGAACGACAGGTGACATAATTATGCGACATATATATATATATATACATATATATTCAGATTATATATATACGTATATATATATATCTATATATATATATAAACATATATAACTATATTCAACTTATACATATAAATATATATATATATATATATATATATATATATGTATATATATATATATATATATATATATATATACATATATACATATATGTATACATACATGCATACACATATATTTACAATGATTATCTAAATTTCAGTAGATCCTTTCTCGTATTATTTATTTTTTGCAATGCCAGAATTAACGATTATCTTACTATTGTTTCACAACGTACAATATACGATAATCAAACGCAATTGCACGCTGATCTTCACAAATTGTAATGCAATATATAAAGATAAATGGTGTATAACGTTCAGGAGAAAGACAGAAAGCAAACAACACTCGAACGTGACCGCCCACCGATGATAAGATGATAAAGCAAGACGTTTTCTTCAATATATGTATATATATATATATATATATATATATGGTTTGTCAGGTTGTATATTAAAAGAAATCAAATAAAGTGCTCGTTCATATAAGAGAGCTAATATAATTTATTTTAATACTGTATGTTACATATTTGAGCAATGCACTACGAGTTCATCCAAAGTGGCAGATTTAGACATATATAGTAAATCTCTGTGAACAGTGGAATCGTCGGCATGCTGAAACGATTGTAGTCACGGCCTGATGGGGAATGGCGTCAACAATGACAGAAAACGATGTATCTCTGAGGGGGTCCCCGAAAATATCCGTGTGGGACAGTGATTAACAAGGACCTAAGTGAGTTCAATGTTTGTTCGTATTTGAAAGGCCTTCATGTTATTCCCTAGAAAGTTTCATTCATTTATTTATTTATCTGTTCGTTTGTGGATTTGTAATATAATTGTTTTACCTAGTCTGAAAAAATACGAAAAGGGTGGCTTTGAAGTTTGCCGTTTGGGTTTGTGAAATTAAGGTGTTTTTCTGTTGTCGTTTTTTGGGTTTAAATTTACGTATCAGATTTATTGTTCGATATAGTGCTGAAAAGGATGATGCAATAATATTTCTTTGAAATTAACGTGTTTGTGTGTTTTTGTTTATTGAATGGATGTTCTCGTATTTTCTGGTTGTTAATGGACGAAAAAACGCCGTATATTAAAAACGGTGTTCCGTTTATATGTCCCGTATATAACCAGTAGTGTTGAAAACAAAGATTGGTTATGAACGTAATTAAGTATCATATCTCTTATAACAGATAGCATGATGAAGATGTCTCAATCTGCCATTTTGGATTAAACCGCGGTACATTTCTGAAATATGTAATACACACTATTTAAATAAATTATATATATATATATATATATATATATATATATATATATATATATATAGAGAGAGAGAGAGAGAGAGAGAGAAAGAGAGAGAGGTTGAGGTCCCGACTGTCATCTCGACCGTTTTGTTTCGACTCCGGCTTGAGATATAGCTTAACAGAAGATCTGTGATACAGCGCAACAATCTCTATGACTATATGTAACTCTCTTTCTTGGGTAATGCTTATTTGTAAAGAAAAAAGCCAACTGCCACTAGTTTAATGCATAGCTCATTGAGTAAAACCAATTCGAGCTCCCGGCAGATTGCATTGTTTACATTTGGATTTCACTTTATCTTCATCCAGTATCGCGTGATAGCGCAGATATAGTGGCGTCGACTGTCAGCTTGACGATTGAGTTCCGATCCTGACACAATCACTGGGTTGTTTAGCCGCACTGAAGAGCTGTGATACATTGACCCAGTCTGTATATATATATATATATATATATATATATATATATATATATATATTAGTACTTCATGTATCCACATAAAATATTATAAGGAGATATACTTTTTTATGTGTCCGTTTTCAGTATTTTCTTCAACAGTGCTGGATACGTAAGTAGAGCTAGGTAGTAAGCAATGAAAATATATATGGCAATCAAGCTACACAGATGCTCCCGTGTTTCATCCCCGGGGGAATCGTCAGGCTAAACGCCTGACGATTCCCCCGGGGATGATACACGGGAGCCTCTGGGTAGTTTGATTGCCATATATATTTTCATTGCTTACTATTAATATATATATATATATATATATATATATATATATATATATATATATATATATCTGTGGATGTGTGTGCGTGCCCGCTTCTAGTACATATACATCTTAATTCTCCTTGATTACACGACAGTTTCCGTTGGCCGAGTACATATGGCAACTGCTTGCAGATTCTAGGCTGACTCAGTGAACCGGGTTCGTGGCTCCCGTCTATCTGAAATTGTTACTTTCCTGCACTGATGAGTGTAGGTATTAAAAATTATATATATATATATACGGGTTACTTGGAAGCGTAAAATCTAGCCGGTTTAGATCTGTTTTTTTAGCTTCGACTGAAATATATTTTGCCAAGGTGTAGGAAAATTATTTTTATATAACTAAACAGTGTGATAGGCAATACACAGCTCGACTTATTATTGAGCTGTATTATATAAACACAGTAAAACATATCTGCAAGTTTGACTTTGTGGATACAGAATTAATATGTATCTACACATGCCTGCATCTCTTTAATAAAATTTAAGTTGAGAGCCCTGTTTGGGGAAGTTGAAAATAGACAGAAACGTAGCTATAAGGCGTATTCCGACAACGTTCGTAAAATCTCTAGTCAGTATGTCTTGATATTCCGCCTTTCGCATTAATAGAACTTACATTCCCTTCTTGAATATGGTAATGCCCCGTGGCCTTATGGTACAAGGAGTTCAAACCGTGCGACCGTCCGAGAGTATCATCCCTTCAAGCTCAAATCGCTTGCGTATGTAGGTAAAATAATATTGTTTATTTAAAATGAATGTATATATATATATATATATATATATATATATATATATATATATATATATATGTATATATATATATATTTATATATATATATATAAATATATATATATATATATACAGACAATTATATCGAGGGTTCGACCTTTGTCAATAGAGCCCAATGAATTATTATAGTTTAGTAGCAACACAACACATGCTTATGATAACTAAGCTACACAGAAACGTCCGTATATCATTCCTTAGGAATTTAGCTCGATTTTATCTGTTGAGGAAAACACGTACTGTTTTATATAGTTTACTTATTATTCATTTAATGTATATCATATATATCGTTTTGTATATATATATATACATATATGTATATATATATATATATATATATATATATATATATATATATACATACATATATCTCAATATATTAATAATCTATAACCAGCTTAAACCCTTGTCGCCTTAGTTGCACAGATGTCGACGACAAAATGGCCGGAACGCCTTCTTCCATTCCAGCAAGCTGCGTCAGTTCTGAAAATATGTCAACGAGGTGACGAGTCTCATCGTCCACGAGTAGTTTGTACCCAAAGCTGTAACATATCTAGTGTACTGTGTAATGCCTTCGTTGCTCATGGAAAATGAATGGTGGTTCTAACGATCCAAGCTGTAGCTAGACTTGGTGTGTTGACCTCACGCGTTTACATAGAAAACATAGGTGAGTAATTTTCTCGTTACGATCTGATTAATCACTTTCAACAGCAGAAAAGATAAACTGTGATAGTAGACGACTACCTACTTTCTTGTTAGAAAACAGGTGGATACACCCCGCATGTTTATGCTTATTTCCACGAAAAAAAATAGAAGTACGTGTTCATTTTGTAGTCATTATGCACAGTGTCATGAGTCTTAGCAGACCCAATTCCAGTCAGCAAAATATCTCAGCTAGTTGTAAAAAGAGTTTTGCTTTATTGGTGTCTCTTACTTAAAAACTGTCTTGCTTGTTTTCGTCATTTGGACCAACCCAGAAAACAGTGATAAGCTCATACCTAGATATGTTTGGTTTGGTTTTGTTTCGTTCGGTAGTTTTGTTTTACGGCATATCAACACTTTTTGGGTGATTTAATGCCGAATCAGGTTATTTTGGTAAAATTTGGTTGTTTTGTTTCATGGCATATCAACTTTTTCAGGTTATTTAATGTTGAATCTGTTAATTTTAATGAAGCTTTTTATGCTTCAAGTTCTTTATCTGTTTTGATATTTATTCAGGCTGTTTCGTTGAGTGAAAGGGGCGAAAGGAAAAATGAGGGAAATTATAGAAAGATGGTGAGAAGAGAGGAGGGAAATTGTTGTTTTTTTGTTTAGGAGTTAGCAGAAAAGGAATGAGTTTGGCAAAGAAAAAAAACAAACAATATATCTAGATAGATTGTGGACTGTATTTTTGATCAGCGACCATAGAATCTTGTTTTTCAATAATTTATGTTGTCTTTTTGAACCCCGCCCCTAACTGATGTATTTGTACATATAGTTTTGGTGAGTAAAACACGTCAAACAATGTGAAGAATGTTAAGTAGGTTTTACCCAAATAGTGAATATGGTATTTTGGTAACTGAAACTAGTTCTGATAATAGGCCAAAAGGAACGACAGCCGACTCCCTCCAACCCATCTAATTTACGCCTTGTGCTACATCTCATTGTGAACCTTTTGCAAAGTAATTAAACAAAAATAAAATATATAATGTTATATATATATATATATATATATATATGTATATATATACATATTATTTTATGTATCAACATTGTCATAAATATATTTTCAGAACTTACAAATATATATATATATATCCGTGTTGTTCTAGATGTCGGAATTTGAGTTATAATATACTCGGAGCACGGAGTTTCAAATCGCGCGACTAGTAGTGAATACTTATATCTCTATGCTGGCTAGTCCCAATTAAAAAAGGACAAAACGTATACGTACATAGATGATAAACAAAACAAATATTATATATATATATATATATATTGGAGTATTTTTCGGCAAAAACAATGTCTCATTTAAAACAACATTGTATTTTATTTTAATAATAGCAGCAGTTTTATCACAGCCATAACACATTAGTAATAACAATGTGTTCATCTCACAGACAAAGTAATCCTTAAATTTACTGATAAACACCTTACTTACTTTGGAATATTTTTATAAAATCGCCTCAGTTTTCTTCAATAGACGAGGCAAATAATCCTCATGGTCTGAAATTGATTTATTTTAAATAAATCTGTTACTTTCTTCAATTAAGAATTTTTGAGCGTGGAGAATATGCACCACGTCTATAGAAGGAAAAGTGAATGAAAATGTTCTAAAGTCACTATTTGTTTGTAATTCTAGAGAGTCATTGGTCAATAAGATTTGGACTGTCTGTTACTAATATTCTGGTTGAAAATAGCTATGATTAAATAACTGCAATGTTAAAAAATAATTTAAAAAAACAATTTGCACGATACACGGCTTGGTTTTTCTTGGAAAATATTACAAATCTAAATTGCTCTAAAATCACATGTTAATATTGTTTCAACGTCTAATATCACTTGAGCTTTACACTTGAGTTTCACTATAACATAATATATATATATATATATATATATATATATATATATATAGAGTGTCAGGTTGTATATGAAAAGAAATCAAATAAAGTGCTCGATCATATAAGAGAGCTAATATAATGTATTTACATACTATGTATTACATATTTCAGCAATGTACCGCGGTACATTGCTGAAATATGTAATATACAGTATCTAAATAAATTATATATATATATATACCTATATATATATATATATACAAATACATATACACCCCCCCCCACACACACACACATATATATATATATATATATATATATATATATATATATATATATATATATATATGAGTAGGGACTTGAGAATAATCATGGCAATCTTCATTTTCCCAATCGAAATATGTGTATTATTCATGTTTTATGAGTTTTTATGATAATAAGCGTACACGAAAAGAAACTCTCCCGCCTAAAAAATGACAGGGCGGAGGTATTTTTCCTTTCTATTTAATGAAGGAAAAATTAAAATCAGTTTTAATTGTCTTCAGTTCTGTCGCAGATGTAATTCTCTTTTCCATCGTGATCTGTAACTTCTGTGTCAATCGAATAAAAAGGGGCAGGTTCGATCTTCATGTCGAGGGGTTGGGTCAGATTTGAACGAGGCAAAGGGTGCCATTCTCTATACCCCAGTTCGTGATTGATGACATTAGCAAACAAAGCGCTTCAGCCAACGGCCACTCAACGTTGGTTTCTAAAGCTACATTCTTCCGACGAAACTCGACGCTTTTCAATAAGAAAATACCAGTGTTGTCCAGATTTTACCATCAAAGAAACATAACGTTTCTATTTTGTCAAACGCTTTTCAAAAAAAAATCCTATTAAAACTTTTTTGTAAATTATTAAAAAGACTTAATAATGAAATTGTTACCTCCCGTTTTCAGTCTCTTCGTTGAGAAGAAAACAGAATGCTGAAGAAAATAAAAAAAATCTAAGAGAAGTGATTGTGTTTGAGTGACGTCAGTAATCTCGGTGGAAATAATATTGTTTTGAAGAATAAAAAGAAATAAAAATGTCGGGAAGTTGAAAAGCTAGAGTTGAAATTATCCTCGGGTCATCAACGAAAACTACGCTGCTTATTGAAACACGTAGAATTAGGAGCGGAACTGAACAAACAAAAAAGTTTTTCTGTGTTGTAAAATGTTTCCATTATTTTTATTCTACTTTTAATTCTTTATTTTGTTGAAATTCTTCATCATATTCCAATATAAAAAAAAATAATTTCTAAAGCAATGATTTGTGTGGCTTGTTCAAAACTCTCGCTGACGATAAACACTCGCATGCGCACAAATGAAACACACATGCTATGTTTTTATTTATTTTAGAAAATGCACATAGGTATACCGGATCAACATGAACATGTCGCTTGGAACAATGCGGCTGTTTTTTTCAGTGGTTGTAGAGATTAAAAATGAACGATGTTAAATATGTAAAAAATAAATAGACATATATTCTAACATCAACTAAAGGTTTCACATGTGTAACCAAATAAGTAGACGTATACACACGCATGTATATATATATATATATATATATATATATATATATATATATATATATATATATTAAATTGTTTACACATAGTTCATCCCAAACAAGGCAGGCCGCCACTGTACACATCAGGGGCTACTGAGAAAAAAGAAAAGGGGAGAAGGGAGGGGGATCAACCTGAATTGGGATTTAAGCAGCGAGATGTCTGTTCACATTAGTTTTAAATTTCTGCATGTCTGTACTGTCGGGGAACAGGGGGCATGGATGGAGTTCCAGAGGCCAGCAGCACAAGGAAATAAGCTATTTGAGTAGAAGGCTTTCCGACATCTGGGGACCTCCACAGTGAATGAATGAGATTTAGTTGATTGTCGAGTTAGTCTAGTGAATTTACGTCGAGAGGGCACCAGAGTAGCCAATTTATCGGAGCATAATCTATTGAAGTATTTGTAAAACAAGTATAAGGAGCCTACATTGCGGCGATGGGACAGGGACTGGAGCTTGGTTGACAGTGAGGGACCTATTATATATATATATATATATATATATATATGTATATATATATATATATATATATATATATATATATATATATATATATATATATATATATATATATATAATGTGTATACCTGATATCTATGATGTTTATATCTCATTCAATAGTGGTTGTTTTATATGCTAAATAGAATGTAGATATGTATACGGTAACACGCACAGTAAACACTTATATTGTTCATATACATTTTCCTTGGTATAAAAAGTTGTATATCCTTTTTCCATATATATATATATATATATATATATATATATATATATATATATATATATATATATCTTAACAATGTTTCATTACTATGTTTCGCATTAAAATGAGCCGCGTTTCTAATCCTATTACAATTATGCTTTCTTCAATAATCGATATACACTCACCCTTATGTAAATTGGATAACATAAGTACTTTTCACAGGGGATAAATGCATTCTACATATTTTAAATCATATAATACATTATAATCTTATCGAAAAATGTATTAAGAAAAACAACGCCAGTGTTTATCGCATTAGGGTTCAGCGTACAATGTTTATTGTCAGATTACTAAAACTATAAGTATTAAAATATCGATTTTATTTAAGAAAAGGAAAAGAAAATTAAATAATAATGGAAGATTGAAATATATATATATATATATACATATATATATATATACATATATCATATAATAGGATATATATATTATATATATATTATATAATATGATATATATGTATATCATAATATATATATATATATATATATATATATATATATATATATATATGTGTGTGTGTGTGTATATACCATGTAAAACTCACTCGCTGCAAATGTCCCGACCATTTTTTTCGGATTATACAGAGACGACGGACTGTGCCTCTCAAGAGACAGCAATGGTAACACACTAGACCGACTCAGGAGGGACATTATAAATGTTTTTCTTACTTTAGGTTTAAAGATCACCATTGACACAAACATCAATACAGTACATTTCCTCGACACTACACTAAACCTGGCAGCCGATACACACAGACCATTCCATAAACCGAACGAAATGATCCATTATATTAATAAGGGCTCCTGTCCCCCCTCTCAATTATCAGGAATATGGTTCCTAATATCAGTAGAAGAATTTCTGATCTCTCATCCAACCGATACATTTTTGAAAAGGCGGCGCCATACTGGAATGAGGCACTCCTTAAGAGCGGATTCAAAGATAAGATTTCATATATGCCCACCCAACACTGTAACACAAGGAACCGCAACAGAAATCGGTACATTATCTGGTTCTCCCCCCCCCCACCCTTTTTCTCTAAACTGCAAAACTAAGATAGGCCAAACCTTACTCAAATTGTTAGATAGACACTTCCCACCACAGCACAAATTCCACAATTTTTTTAACAGGAAATCTATAAAAACGAGTTACTTATGCTTCCCATCTATGAAGAAAATTATAACAGCCGAACCTAAACAAATAGAGGATACAGCCTGCTCCTGTACAACCAGAGATCAATGCCCCTTCGATGGGAACTGCAAAGTAACATCAATAGTATATGAGGCGAGCATTTCCAGAAAACCAACGTACAAGAAGGAGATATACATTGGGATGACAAAGGGCATGTTTAAGCAAAGACGATATGCCCACAGGCATACCTTCAAATATAGAGATAAAGTAAATACAGATTTAAGGGCTCGTATATGGGAACTAAAGGATGAGGGAACACCTTTTACCATGAGTTGGAAATTAATTGAAAGTCGAAAACCATATTCCCCAATATCAGGCCGCTGTGCACTTTGCGATGCTGAAAAATATCACATTTTGCGAATCATCAATGACCCAAACATTATATGCCTAAACAAAAAAGGTAAGATATATAAGAACTGTATTCACAGGAGAAAGGCACTTCTGATAAATTGGGCAGAACAAAATACATAGGTCATAACCGCAGAGTACCCAGAATATGGACTTTTAGGATTTTGGATTTCACGATGATGGATTCGACTTCCGAATTTCGGATTGAACTGTATGGTATCCCGACTGTGGCCCTAAACTAGATTTCTATTATTGCATGTTATAATTATGAATTTTTTTTTATATTTATGTATATAACTGTTTTAAAATTTCAAATTCAAATTAAAATTTCTAATGTTGAGTACCCCATATCCCCATTTTTCCTTCTCTTGCCTTTTATCTTTTGTTTTTATTTTTACACAATTTTATGCTATCCTTTATTTTATCTAGCAGTGTATTTATTTCATCTTTATTTTATTTCATATTTCTTTATTTTTCTTCATTATTCTTTTTCATCTTTCTTTATTCCCCCCCCTTTTTATTATTAATACATTAAAAAATTGTATGATATGTACCCTTAAGACTTTATAAATTTATAAATAGTGTGATTACAATTTATTTAATTATAAGTTTAATTTTAATGATTTATTATTTAATATTTTTAGTAATATATTATTACATTAGCATATTTTTTCAATATAATTTTTAACTTAATATTAATTTTTTTTTTTTAACGTTATCTCCATTTACTTTCGATAACATATATAGCGTCTCTATCAGTTAAATTTGAATCCTTTCCATAACGGGCTACGTAATTCCACGCATGAGACAATTTTAACCTGCTAGTTTCCCATCTGTCCAACTGTTAACGTTATTCCCATTTTAATTCTTTCTTTTTCAATGTACAGCGTCGCTGTTGTTTTGATCTGAAACCTTTCCATAACTTACTACATATATTCCACGCACGTGACAATTTTAAATCTGAAAGTGTTCTCATCTTTCCAACGGACAATATTTTGAAATTCCTGGCGGTTGTTCTCACTCATTAAGCTATACAACTCCGCTGATGAAGGTCCGATTTTCTCGGATCTGAAACCTTGGTCCGGATGTTGATTTAATATATATATATATATATATATATATATATATATATATATATATATATATATATATATATATATATATATATATATATATATTTATATAATATTTTGAATGTGATATGATAGTTATAATTATATCCAGAGTCAGACAACGCCACAACAAACACAGTATATATGTGGGCTGTGGCGTTGTTAGTTTCTGGAAATAATGGTATATATATATCTATCTATCTATCTATCTATCTATCTATCTATCTATCTATCTATATATATATATATATATATATAATGGCAATAAAACAAAACACTATTCCAACAAACAGAATAACGAGGGAAGCGTGTTGTGACAACAGGTTGTGTATTGTTTCGGATTAATAGATAGATGTATTGGACTGTATATTTAATATAACTACTATAAGAGTACCGTCCGAGTACTGGTGAACCTTATTATTAGTACTAACCATTTATTCACAATATGTATGTCCTATTATGATGAAAATCTTATATCCAAACAGTTCATTCGGATTTTGACTAAAACACATCACATTATTTTGTATTCTTGAATGTGTTTACAATTGATTGTTTACGATTCAAAGTAATGAGAATAACCTACATTCAATAAATCAATTTTGAATTTGTGTATGATTCAATTCCCACCCGTAAATATTATAATGTCAAAATAAAAATAATTATGACTATAGTAGGCTCCTAAACCAGACATTAAAATACTCTGCAAAAAATACATTTTAATAGCATTTTTTAATTAATGTGACATACCTTTAACTAGTATATCATATCGACAAAACTTTGCCAAAATGAAAAATAGCAAACACACAAGATCGAAGAAAAACGGCAATGAAAAACTACAAAAATATAATACAAAATCATTGATTGAAATTAGAAAATAAATATAAAAAAAACCGAAAGAATAAAAAATAAAAGTGAAGAAACAAATGGTATCAGTCTGGCAATCCTCAGCTGTAATGAGCTAACAGCAATCTCATAAGAACATTGCATTTTGATTTGGACGGATTTTGAGAAGACAATATTAATGATGAGAGTCACTAAATTATTTGTTTATGGCGCAGGGATAAATTACATGATCATACTAAGAGGACGAAATACCCAATCTCTCGCTCATGTCTAGGTTATGATACTGTTTTGCCTATTATCTTTTTATATCACGTATTTATATTCATATAACAGATTATTTACTGGATGGATCGCTTCAGTCGAGCATAGAGAATAGACATGTTTCTAGGTTGGGGAAGGTTTGCACCGATTGCTGAACAAAAGTAGAAAAGAAAACAAATCATATAAACACACAATATATACTGTAAGGCTAATATATATATATATATATATATATATATATATATATATATATATATATATATATATATATCATGGACTCTCCCGTCGATTTCGACGTATGAGGGTTTGACAACTTAAAATTTGTTTAGTCTACGATGGATGTAGCATGCTTACATTTACTCAATCGTAAATGGCATTTGAGTCCTGCGAGAGATTTGCAAACCAGCCCACAATGGATGCAAGAAGGAAGATCTTGAGAAATATCGGCTGGGATACTTGTATATGTGTTTGTTCTTTCGCGTCTTTCGCGCTGTTGATCAATGGCAGTTACAGAGAACCGCCTGATGCCCCTCTGGCAGTCAGATCGCCATTCCTTCCGTCGAGAACCAAGCTTCTCAAAATCACGATAAGCAATATTGGTAGATGTCAAATTCATCTTCAACTTTTCCTTAAAGCGAAGCAGCGGTCGACTCACATTTCGCCTTCCACTGTTGAGCTCGCCGTACATCAGTTGCTTTTCATTCTATCATCTTCCACACGTAAGACATGTCCTGCTCAACGCAGTTGTAATTGCATCAAAAAGCTTTCAATTCCGCCAATACCGCAGCATGTAAATAGGTCCGCATTAGACAACCGATTTCTTAGGGTGACACCACAAACTGTTCTAAGGCAATTTTTGTGAAAGACATCAAGCTTCTGAATGTGGCTGCGATAGACTGTCCATGATTCCGATCTATAAAGCAGTGATGTTAACACAACGGCTCTATACACAAGTACTTTTGTTCTCAAACTTATCCCCCTGTCCTTCCATAACCGATGACGCAGTTTTCCAAAGGCAGTGGGTGCTTTCGCAGTTCGGTTAAAGGTTTCGTCATCAAGGGAGGCACTCTAATTTATCTTACTCCCAAGATAAGTGAAGTTTTTCACATATTTCAGATCTTTACCGTCCACTTGGATTGGAATATCTGGAAAACAGTGTACTGGTGGTCGTTCCTTTACTGGTGGCCGTTGCTTCACACCCTGAACTTGTTTAGGCATGAGGCGAGGTTGGTGAATCACTTCTGTTTTCTTGATGCTGATTGTCAGACCAAAAGGCTTGCAAGCAGCCGAAAACCTGTCCTCAAGCAGGTGCGCTTCCTCCCGAGATGTTGCACAAAGTGCAGCGTCATCTGCAAACAAAAGATCCCTGATGACAGTTTGTCGAAGAAGGGTCTTAGCTTTGAAACGTTGAAGATACCACCACTGTTTCTACATTTAAACTTCACCCCAGTATCTATATCAGCGAAAGCATATCTCAACATAACTGAAAAGAACAAAGCAAATAGCACACGTGCCCTTACGCAACACTGTTTGGTACCATTTGTCACATTGAAAGGTTCTGAAGACTCTCCATTTGAAATAACCGATGCCTTCATTCCATCATGGAAAGAAATAATTACATTCAGCATGTTGTCAGGTATTCCCAGCTTGTCCAAAACTTTCCAGAGGGCTTCGCGGTTTACTGTGTCAAAGGCCTGTGTACGGTCAATGATAACCATACACAACTCTTCGTTCTTTTCCCGTACTTTCTCGGCAACCTGTCGTGTGGTGGAGTTATCCACAGGTCTGCGTACAGCGTATTGTGCAACAGTGGATCGTACGGGTAGTTGCATGTGCTCTCTACTCTTACTTTTTGCTTAGCCGCCAGATAGCCCACTCGCTGAGCGAAAAGGGAGCCGAGTAAGTAAGTCTCCCCTGCTGGTATATAGCCTATCCCCAGACAAGACTCTAGTCTGACCTCCCCGTGGATATATATATATATATATATATATATATATATATATATATATATATATATATATATATATATAAATATATGTGTGAAAATATATGTTTTTGCATATACTTTCTATTTTTTTATTAATACAAATCCTTTTAAAGTAAAAGCTGAATAGTTGTTAACATCAAATTACAGAACATATATGAAAGAACAAAAACATTTTACTACATTCCAAATGCCAGGATTTTGTTAATATTTTTTTTCAAATTTATTACGGATCTGTTTCGTTCAAAGTAGACCAACTGAAGTTGTATAACAATCCCGGACATGTGTCTCATGGCCTCACCAGAAAACCAGAAATTCTCAATTACAACAAATAAATAGTTATGCAACATACAAGAACTCGAACAACAAACAACTTACATCGAATGTTCCTTCGTAACAAATTCAGAAATCGCTACCTGGAAAAAGCAGCCTTCTTTTATAACAAAAAAGCTTTAAATATACGCACAATATTACAAGATAACACTGCTTTACCAGTTATAAGTTAACTTGGTGGAAAGTTAAAAGCCATTTAAAACAATAAAAGTATGGTAATCAATCATTACACTTAACTATCATATAATGTACGTAATTTAAATTGAATAAAGCAAACTAAAAGTATAGATATAC
>OY744526.1:101592051-101712051 GCA_963556195.1 Sepiola atlantica
CATCCCACCCAAATTAGGTTTTCACTGTCTGGGTCAGTAAGCTTATTCTATGTCAAAGGGGAAGGAGCTAAGAAGTTAAAAGAAAGCGAAAAGGGAGTTAGGAAAATTAGGTCAAGTCATATGATCACGTACCCATCCAAAAGTATTACTTAAAATCTGGCTTACAGTAAAAAAACCGACTTCACAAATCTAGCCCCATCAAGTAATTTAGAATATTTATGAAGTTAAAAATTACGAAGTTATTAAATTCCAATAATTTTATAGCTTAATTCAAGATTTAATTTTTAAGATTTAATTTTAACAGGCTAGAAATTATTAGTAGTTTAATTTAAGATTCAATCCCATCAGCCCAGTAATTCCAACTCAAGGCCTGACATTCCCCAATTAAAAAGTTTAACCTGCCCTAAGGTTTAATTTTTCCCAATTAAGATTTAATTTTCCCAATTACGAAGTTATCTAAATAATTAGAACTTAATAATTTAATAGTTTAATTTAAGATTTAATTTTATCAGATTAGGAAGTTTAATTTAAGGTTAGGTTTGTTCAATCAAGAAGTCCAATCCAAATTAGGGCTTAATTTTTCCTAATCTAGAAGTTGTAAATATATTCAAGGTTTAAGGTTTAATATTTCCCAATTAAGAGGTTGTAAAGATATTGTAAAGATATTGTAAATATATTTAGAAACTGAAAATTTAGGTGTATACATTTAGAAACTGAAAATTTAGGTGTATAAACCCTTACAACCTCGGAGTCTAAATCCCTTAGGCAAAAAAGATTAAAAATCAAAAAGGACCCATCTCGAAGACTGGACACCCCCGGTTTCATTGCTCGCCCAAACAGCTACGGCAAAACTGGTGGTGGTTTCCATATAGCATATTTGAATTTCCTTCTGTGTCGACATTTGGAGACTAATTCACTCCTAGAATTTATCAGATTTAAATGTTTAGGTGCAGTAGATATCATTACAGCTTCAGAGTTGCATAGACCACAAGATCTGGATCCTGGGCTGTAGGAGTTTGATTTTTTTAAGATAGATCATTTTATATTGTGTGGAATATTATTTGATCTTAAATTTTTAACTAAAGTGGTCAGGGATGTTCTGTTGTTACCGACATCGTTATTGAAGGAGTAGTAATGCATGGAAATGCGGGATTTAATTAAATTTGCTGTGGCCCCAATATATGTGTGTACCCTAGGATTTACCCTTATTCCCGCGCCATTTATATTCCTATTCACAGGTCTATTTCTATTTACTGTATTTATATGATGTGGATTAGGTTGGTTGATTGATTGTATATTATTGTTATCGTTACCTTCCATTGGGAACTCATTACCGGTTTGCTGAGGTAGAGGATGGATATTAGAATTGTTAGGTCTAGAATTATGGTGCAAATTAGTTGTGGTGCTCAATTGTGGAATTTGATTAGGGGCTGTATTTATGTGGTCTCTAGGATTCATTATATAATTATTTTGCTCAGTTACAGTACAAGCATATACAATATCAGAATATGTGCATCTATTGTCCAATGGGCAATCACTGGTGCGCCTGCAGTTGCATGTATTTATAGGATTGGAATAATTAGAATTAGATTGGATATTTTTTATTTTTTTGCTATTTGCTGAGATTATTGTTTGGGCTATATTTGGCATAGTAGAGTATGAAATGTTAATTGAATTCTTATTAAGTATGGAGCTATATTTATGTGGGTATTTAAAAGAGTTTTCCAATATTTTAAAGAATTCCTTCGGGATATTGGTTTTAACGTTATTATTGAAAGGTGGGTTAAACCAAATATTATTTTTCCTTCTAAAGCGTTTACGTGCCGTAGGTGTAGGGCTATCTATATGTTCTTGATTTTCATCAGGTATGATAGAGTGCCTTAGGGGTCTTTGTTTATTTACATTTCTTTTAGTTCGGCTCCTATTGCTAGTTGTCATATTATGTGTAATAATATTTACAGTTCTATCATTCTCTTTGTTTTGGTTATAAGTTATTTTTTTAGAATATCCAGAGTTGAGCAATGCATTGTTATAAAATTGTGCGTTTTGGTTGAAAATGTTTTTATTGGCAACAGACGGTACTATTGAATTAATTATAGCTTTCGGGTGGTTAGATAGTTTATGTACATAGAAAAGAGTAAGATTGGGTTTATGGAAAGGGCTATATGATCCGTCATTGAGGTTAAGGGTGATATCAAGGAAGTTGGAAGTTTTTCTCTCCGGATCAACAGTTATGGAAAGGCCGAAATTTCTGAAAAAATCATGTAATTCTTCAATTGTTTTGCTATATCTTCTAGGTCTTTCATCTGAGACAAATAGGGCATCGTCTCTGTATAGGCCCCCTCTTAAATTTTTAAACCTATGTTTCATTTCATTTAAGAGGAATAAACCCACTAGATCCGTTACCTGAGCAGAATCAGAAGCTCCCATAGTAATATCGAAATCGTTGGGGGTGTCCTTTCTGGTCCATAATTTGCCTTCGAATTGGAGAATAGATCTTCTTGCTAAGGTGATCAGTTTAATTTCCTGATCAGTAAGGTCTGAATTATTTTTCGCTAAATTTAGGGCTTTATTTAAGAGAATTGGGGTAATAGATTGGTAATAGTTGTCTATGTCAAAAGTTATAAAACTTAATCTATGTTTATCTTAAAGGTTCACAAACCATTCAATTACGCTATCTGAAGATTGCCACAATGAAAAGACAATTTTATTTCTGATTGTCGGGATGACCCTATCAAGAATTTTTTTACTGATTATGCCTAAGTCAGATTTTGATGGGCAAATTAACCTTATTGATGGGTTTTGTTGAAAGTTAGTCTTATGGTCTTTAAGAGAAAATCTAGGTGTAGCTGGCGTAACTATTTCTGCATGGTTAGTTAGATTCATATATTTAAGTAGTTTTTTAGCCTCCAAATTTATATCTATAATTTTATTGGGTGGTGCAATTTTATATGATTTATGCAACTCACGGTATATTAAGTTCTTGTAAGAGGTATAATCCAATTTGTAGTAGTTACGGACTTAAGGATGCTTTGCATGAACTTTGAATTCTAATAAAATTTGATTGACACCTTATTTTATTACTTCATTTTATATTATAATATTAATGCTCTATCCAGTATATTGAGCTTCAGTTTTTTTATCCGGATGTTTCACTAATTATAAGATATTAGTTGACGCTTATATCTTTTGTTGGATTGCTTCATATATATATATATATATATATATATATATATATATATATAAGATTAGGCTGCATATTAAAAGTATCGAAACAAGTCTAAGTACAATTCTTTTAGTTTCGTATTTTGATGGTCGGAATTTATACTCTTGATTAAAATTACGTAAATTTCATCAATATAAGTATTTACAGGTTACTAAAATTATTTATATGAACCTGTAGTTATTATCTAACCGAGTGTAAACATTATTCTCTCATACAAGATCTTCGTTCAATGCGTCGTGCGTACTTTTGTTTGCTTTGCTTCTAATGACAATGTGATGTCATGCTGAACGTTGTGATTTCAGAGACACAATGTATAGAAGGGTTTCTGATGTTAGTTTAATTTGAGTTTCGGACATTTATGTTTTGTCACACATTGCATCATGTTATTATTCGGTCATTTAAAAGTCAGATGTATTTGTCTAATGATAGTGTGTGGCTGTTAAATATCTATCTAAAAGGTAATACTTATCGTTGATATATTTACTATAAGACATATTGTAGAAAAATAGAATTAATTGGAGCTATCGCATATTACGTATGAGCGTGTATTTATACACATTTTTTCAATGTGAAATATAATTGTTTTTAAACTAAAAGTATTCAAAATATAAAGAATACAAAACAATGTAAAGTAACATGATAGAAATTATACACACCGAGAACCCCCCCCCACACACACACACACACTGTGATGGAACTCGTCTCGATTGATGGCAGACAAAAGTTTGTGTAAGGTGAAGGACGATGTAAAAACTGAGGTGAAGAGACGCTAAATAAACCTTAGCTGGAAGGAGTCACATAATACTGGGAATCTTGGTGAAGCATATTATTACGTAAATCTCAGATGACCAATGGGTGGTGCAAGTGATAAATCAATAGTAAGTTGCGGTGGCTATAACGCAAAATAATTTGAAATGTTTACCGAAAGTGGAAGAGAGTACTACATATGTTGAAAGGCTTGTTGTCATTTATACCCCAGCGAACATGACAGGTTACAGTAAGTGATCAATAACTTATTACGACTATTTTTAGAACTCCTAGTGAGTAACAATAATATAACACATTTTAAAAGGGAATCACTGTTTCACCACTATAATCATAGCCATGATTGAAAGCAAAAACAATATCCAGAAGTGTAACGCTAGACACACATACACATATGCAAAAGAAATAACAAACAATATAATGTGCATGGCGAGTGAAAGCTATTTACACATAAGGAAAACCATTATATATATATATATATATATATATATATATATATATATTTAACATAGTTCATCCCAAACAAGGCAGACTACCACTGTAGACGTAAGGGGCTACTGAGAAAAAGGGTGAGAGTTTTTTGTTTTTTTATAATTGCGGGGGGTCAACCTAAATTGGGAGCTGTGCAGCAAAATGTATGTTTACATTTGTTTTGAATTTCTGCATGTCAGTACCGTCAGGAAAACAGGGAGCAGGGAGGGAGGTCCAGAGTCGAGCAGCACGTGGAAGGAAGCTTTTGGAGTAGAAAGCTCTTCGGCATCTGGGGACCTCCACAGTGAACGAATGGGATTTGGCAGATTGTAGGGTCGGTCTAGTGAATTTGCGTCGTGGGGGCACCTGAGCAGCAAGTTCATCAGAGCTCAGTCCGTTAAATTACTTGTAAAACAGGCACAAGGAAGCAACATTGCGGCGGTGGGATAGGGGCTGGAGCTTGTAGATAGTGAGGGACCTATTAAGACAGAGCATTGAAATGTAATTCAAAAATAAAAATTATGAACTACTAGAGATAAAATTGTAAAAATGAAAGAAGTGTAGTGCAGAGTACTGACTAACCAATAGTAAATAAATGCTTTTGGTAGTAAGCTGGTTGCCTCTCAGTAAGGGGGGCCATTCTTAGTCCGGGGTCATGTCTGCACAATAACACAAAGAAAACCTGACCTTTATAACTGATTTACGTCCTAACAATTTTTCTGCGTATTTAAATCACCGAATATGTATAAGCGGACGTGTATTTAATATCAAACACATACAGAGAGAACAAGAGATAATACACATGTAAGCAGAGAAACATATATCTACGAATTAGGGCTAAACAGATAGTAGACGCACCACACACCTGGAAATAATGAACAGCTAAACAGAAAAACGCAATCGTTACTGAGAGCCTGACAGAGAACCACACTATAAAGGCAAACATGAAGCCAAGAAACGTAGTAAATGTAGTCATACTAGACACAATGGCAAAAGTGTAACTGATATAATAAGTGAAGGCAGCAAAGTTGTCGAAAACGAATACAAAATCTGACACGACTGTATGTTAAATGCAGTACACTGGGTACTATGCGAGTCTACAATTTGAACATGCAAACATATATTGTAGTAACAAACGGTAGATATGATGAGAAAGTAAAGTTAACCAAATCTTCCGTGACTTTTTGGTACAAACAGTAAAATCTATCTAAGAAAGAGGAGACACGAGTTGATGATATTCAATCAGATAGACACAATTTCCCCCTCGTGTTTTCTCTTTGTCAGCTGTGCGTTGATGAAAACAATTAGGAAAGCAAACACGGCATTTTAAAAGGTACCCTCTTGCAATGACGTAATGTATCCAACACGATTTTAAAATAAAATAAACATACATGTTTGTTATCGATATTCATCGAGATTAAAGAGAGTGTATAACTATTATAAATTCACAGTATCTTATCTCTCTATACACATGATTTAATTCAATAATAAAATTGTGAATGTATCCAACTGTTTAATTCTTCGACTACGACAGAAAAGTATGCTCAAAAGTATGAGTTTTAGTAGACTTGTTGTCACATGAAATATTTAATTAACTGCTTCAAGTTTTTGTTTTCAATCGCTGACAGACTATATTACAGAAAATATCATCTCTTCCGAGCCTTATTAAATATTGTGAGGTGTACTATCTTCCAATATTCAAAGTTATTTTTTATATGTTGAAGCTAAATGTTAGTGTATTTTAAGTCTACGATTAATTAGTAAATTGGCAATATGTGTAATACATGTGCAAACGTAAGATCAAAACGCGCAGTCTATATTGGGGACATTATGGTAATCGCCAACAAAATAGTTCGACCAGTTTAAAAGTATCCGTCGTTTAATTCATGTTTGGCAGAATCTAGAGCGAACACACAAAAAATAATTACTGATGTAATCTCGTCATTTATAATTAAGAATGATATATTTATATATATATATATATATATATATACATATACATATATATATATATATGTATATATATATATATATGTGTATGTAAATATATACAAATTATTATATATATATATATATATATATGTGTGTGTATATTTACACATATGTGTATATATTTGAGAATACAATAATATATATACATAAATATATACATACATACATATATATATATATATATATACATGTTCATGAAATGTATACGGAGTTAAATATATCAATATATACTTATATATATATGTGTATATAATTCTACCGTAATATATATATATATATATATATATATATATATATACATATATATATATATATATATATATATATATATGTATGTGTGTTCACGTAGACTTAAATATACGTATACATACATATATGTGAATGTGGATACGTTTATCAATATATATATATATATATATATATATATATATATATATATATGTATACATACATGTATAAATAAACATACGTGTATTCATAAACGTATACATAAATACATCATATATAATATATACATTCATCCGCAAAATATATATATATATATATATATATATTAACCTATAGGTATACATATACATATATATATATATATATATATATGTGTGTGTGTGTGTGTGTGTGTGTAAATATATACGTGTGTATATTTATATATATATATATATTTATGTATATGTATGTATGTATGCTCATTTCTATATTTCCGAGGAAACACTGTTTTGAAATATGTACGCTAAAGGCGGTCATCTTGGCACATGCGCAATCGATAGTATTCTTGGATATCCGGTAGTCGGACTTCCGTGCAAGATGAGATAGCGGTTGGAGGGGGCATGGTTTATCTGTTCAACCAAGACATGTTCTATAAAGTCTTGAACTCACCAGATTATTCCTTCACTTGCAGGAAATTAAACGGGACCCGTGATCTCGTGTGCCTCCCGTGTTTTTATTCACTTGTGGTGACAAGTTGTTACTACATTTAGACCTCTGACTAGTAAGAGAGACTGGGACGAATAGAGCGAGATAGAGAGAGAGGGGAATAGAGAGAGATAAAGAGATAGAGACAGAGACTGAGATTGAGAGAGAAAGAGAGGGAAAGGCATAGAGAGATAGTGAGGGAGACTGAGATAGAGAGAGAGAGAGGTTATGACAGAGAGAGATAAGGCGTGGGACATAACTATATCTCATTTAGTTCGCACTTCTCTGAGATGCAGTGCTCGTATGGAGATAGATGAATGGAATACGCAGGAGAAAATCTATGCAATGGAGCTTAGATGTATTCGGATGTAATAGTTTTAATTAAACAAAACACATATATGTGTTTTTCAAGAAATAATCCGTTTATATTAATGAATTGTTTAGTATGAAGACGGATACAACTCACAGTGAGGTTTTTTTTATAACCGATACTAAAACTATTTAAGGGGTAATATTTGTATTTTAGGATACATATTTGAGAATGTGAGTTCCCTGATCCTCGTCCTTACTCTCTATTTTCATACACACACACATGCATATATATATATATATATATATATATATATATATGTATATATATATATATATATTGAGAGAGAGAGAGAGAGAGAGAGAGAGAGAGATGGAGCCAGAGAGGCCCTTTCTCTATTCATAGAGGGCAGCTTCGAATAAGAATTAGAAGCCGTTTACAACGAGGAAATGAATAATAAAACATATGAATAAAAACAAAACAAAAAACACGCAGGCCGGCACCCAGGATAAAAAGAGCCCATCAGCCGTTCATACCCCAGTAGGGATGATGTAAGCAATGGTGTAAACCTTCCTGCCTCTGGAAATGGTACTCCAGCCAATACAGAGGCCAACCAGGGTCATCCATCAGGCCTTGAGACGAAAAGGTCCTGGTCCCCTTTCTCTATCAAATACAGCAACTAAAAAAGAAACATAAGAGGCTTAAAAGCCCAACCATGGACTGTTGCACAAAATAAATTGCTATTGTTTTGCTACACTACTAAAAGTTTGAAAAGTGGAGCAAAATGTCCAATGATATTCTAGCTTATAAGATCCAAGAATCTACTCTCACCGAAGATAAACATACACCGGTTGCCCGCCTACGATCACTTGTTTCCCAGATGTGAATATATATAAGAGAAGAAAAGACTACCCTTATAAAACATACAGCCATAAAAGAGGCTGAAGAAGACTACCTTCCTATCAGAAAAGTAGAAACTAGACGGAGATAATAGTCTAGGGAAAAAAAGTGGGCACTGTTATGGACTATGAAATATTCTCAAGCAAAATATACCAAACAAAATAGAGAACAGAGACCTGGAGGGAAATATTCCTCCACTTTTGTCCAGACGAGAAAAATGTTCCACCACAAAAAGAAAAACCTGCCAAAAATATAACAGCATGAGCCTGTTTGATAAAGCTTTGCTGGACTATAGGGAATCAGAGGTAGCAGCAATCATAAGAACTAGAAATTGTCCACTTGAAAGCCCCATCAATTCCAATCATCGTCCAAACCACCACAGCAGAAATAACAGTACCATTCACCGATGAATCAAGGCCCATGACAACCCACCATCAAGCTACATCTACACCATAATCCCCTTCAGCAAGGGGCTTCCCGACAAGTTTACCACCACCATCAGCTGTCTATTTAGAATCAGAAGATAGCCCCTCATTGAACATAACTTTTTCCTCACCACTATCAACGAGGTCACTGGTAACACTTGAATCCCCATCATCACTTCAGAAAGTACTGTAACCAGATGTAACCAGATGTAACCAGATGAGCAATTGACCTTGGAAGAAGAACTTGGTAAGACAATTGATGAATTCAGATGATGAGGCTGGAGCTAAGACCTCAACTACCCAAAACACAAGCCTCAAGATCTACCAAGGCAGTAATACAAAACGTAAACATCGCTCTTCAAAGACTTGTTCCATCACCCATATTCCTCACGCTGCAGGAGTTTACATTCTAAGGAAAAAAACTCCCTCAATTCAAAAAGCAATCGGAGTCCAGAGCACGAGCCACAACACCACCATACCCCAGAAACAACTTTACCTTTGCAGAATGGAGGTCTCTCAAATTTAACAATTCCTTGCTGCCCCTACAGTGCGGGAACGGATGAGAAACACCACCTGCAGACTTAGTTTTTTAATACAAAAACATGTAGAAACAAATGGAAAAGTTGCGAGGGAAAAAATCCCAGCACTTGCCAAAACGAATTCAAGGAAAATATAATTGGCCCCACCCCCTAAAAATGTTTACCCTCCACCGCCACCCATCCCTCACAATATTTACTCTCCTCAACCCTGAGAAATATTTTTAGTTAAACAAAAATTTGGGCTGACCCCTAAAAAGTTTGGCCCCACCCTAAGATTTTCCCCGACCCCCAGCTCTCCAGCCCCCCCCTTTTTTTACTCTTCCCAAACCCTGAAATATATTTTAAGTTAAAAAAAATGGCCGATTCAAAGATGGTTGATGATCCAGGACTGACCTTAAGGAAAATAAACAAAAAGGCAGGGCGAATGTTGAGAACAGACAGTTCAAAAATAATACAAAACTATTCAACTATTCAACCCAAATTTGGTTGGACAGAATATAACGGTGAAAAAGCCACCAGAGGAGAATGAGCTAGAAAACTACTAGCGGCCTTTGTTTGAGAATGAGGCGGCCATGCAACCAAGAGGCCAAGTAGATTTTAGATATAGCTCGAAGTAATAAAAGCAAACCATATCCAAAGATACCGTCTGGAACGATAAAACGAAAGCTAGATCAATTTACGAATCACACAAAACTGGAATATACAATATACCCAATTTCTGGCTGAAAAAACTAACAGCACTTTATAGCCATTCAATAATAGCAATAAAGTGCTTGCTATGAAGTGCTGTTAGTGAGCTGATTCACCAGACTGTTGAAGCGTGAGGCGGCCACATCAGCATGGTTAGTTAAATGTGATACGACCCTCATCCTCCAAACCAGTAAGACACAACCCCCTACAAAATACAAACAGATCTGCTGCCTTTATACAACATAATAATAATAATAATAATAATAATAATAATAATAATAATAATAATAATAATAATAATAATAATAATAATAATAATAATAATAATAATAATAATAATAACTGTTCACTGGCCTGGTTGCCAGAGAGCATCTACGAACACGTCTCTTCTGAAGCATACCTGGAAAAAGAACAAGCATGGTGTAGAAGGAAGTGTTTAGGCAAAATGACCAATTGTTGATCAGTAAGACCATCCTTGAGGACTGTAGGAAGAGGCAGATTAATCTAACCATTGCGTGGATCGATTACCAAAAAGCATATGATAGTGTACCCCACGCATTGTTCCTGGCTGAAAAAAGAATCTCTTTATCATGATCAGGAGAGAATGAGAATGACTGCTCAATATCAAGGCTTGATGACTAATGCCTTTAAAAAGATGAGTGGTCTCAGCAACAATAACAAGTGCAGAAGTAGAGAGTGTGAGCCACCTCACATCCAGTTGTGAGGTCTCCTAGGTGATGACTATTATACAATGCGACACACCGGAGTGTGTAAATATTTTCACTGGATTATTTGTAAAAAGTCGAATATCCAGTGGGGCAGCAAGTTCGGGGATCATATACTAGGAAGTAAAGTTGGAAATAATGTATACACCATCCACTATGACTATGCAATCCTTACAGCTACATATCTAGAAAACAGAACGGTTAACCTGACATCGTGATATGGGACAAATGTGAGAAAGTAGCAACCTTAGTTGAAGTCAGTGTCTCTAATGGTGCAGGATCAAACAGAGCTGAAAAAGAAAAGATTACGAAATACCAAGATGTTATGTACGACATGAAAATAAACTGGAATCATTGGAAAATCTTCATCATACCAGTAATTCTAGGAGCAACAGGACTAATGAAAAAGAATTATAAAAGCTATTAGGCGAGTATACCCGGTAAACCGACTGCAAGATATATACTGTATTGCACTTAAAGGGACGGTTAGAATCTTAAAACGATATCTAGGCTGGAGTGTCAGAAAACGCCGGTGAATGTCTGGCATCCGGTAGGATGTCCTATCTCCAGCAAAAACGGAAATATGAGAAAAAAATAATATATGTATATATATATTTATATATATATATATATATATATATATATATATATATATATATATACATATAATAAATATCATTGCGACAGCACTCAACCTGAAAAGAGAAGTTATGCGTAGTCATCCACATACATGATTTCTCGCTGTATCACAACTCATTGATGTGGCTAGTCTGCCACCCATCTCAGGCAAGGAATCGGACCTACAACAATCTAGTTGATAGTCGCTTGTTATAATCATAAGATAATGTTACAAATATCATAATACAAATTGCATTAATTTTATTGTAGAAAACATCTTAACTTTTAAGTAATGACTAAGAAGAATTTGAAATTCGTAGAATCTTGCATAATTTGTGTCTAATGAAGATGCATAAATGTTAATGCTAATTTGAAACATATGAATTTTTAAATGAAATATGGTGCCTGCATTATGCAATCTCCTTAATGCATTTTAGATAGTCAGAAGGAAATAAAGTTTGTATCAACTAATGACTAATGCATATTGTAAAGATTGTACAAACATCGGAGGAATCTGAATGTTTTTGAAGTTATTACACTTTATTTTTACCTTCTCTTCTATGAAAAAAAATTCACTAAACCACAGTATCTACAGTCATGCTTGGCAACTGTGTTTTACTATTGATAATTATCAGTAAATTAGCTCTGGGTGAATAAGGCACATACTAATATATTAACATATACACACACCAAACTGTATATAAATAGATATAGTTGAATTTCTGAAAATTGAAATCATTATCGCAGCAGCCATATCGTATGCATTACACTTTATAAGGAACACATTGCCTTTCTTTGAGATTTACATGTCAATAAGCCTTACAAATATTTACGTTTTTTGCGCCACTCCAGTGGGGATGTCAGCGGCATCCCTCCTCCTTCTATTTTACTCTTCCTTAACCATTCACGACATTCTGTCTGATAAAACTGAGGTGGCTTACACTATTTGATATGAAGTTTCAGATCATAGGATTATTGCAGTTTATTTATTATAATAACTATTTTTGTATGATTTGAACAAAATGTACTGGAAAATAAAGTTATATATAAAGTGCGTCTAAATATCATATGCAACTACTATTTTGTCATTGTTTAATACTAGCGAGTCACCCTACATATTTCAGAGCAATTAAAAACAAAAACCAGAAAAAATTAAATAATGTGTGAAACATTTTTTACTATACACTTCAATCTTTCTTCCTATTTCTTGTCAGCTCACTATCTGTATCTCATTATCTAATCCCAATTATTTCTTTATCTTTATTTATTTAAATAATTATAATATAATTGATTTCCTGTTTTAAATGTAATACTGTAATCTTACATTAAATGCTCCGGGACAGCGCCAAGTTGCACAGAAGATTTTTACTTACACAATTATATTATTGTAATGTGAGTAAGGAGGAATTCAAACACTGCCGAAAGTACAGTTAAAATCAAAGTATGAAGAGAAGTGATGTTTATAATGTCAATTTTCGTTCTCCAACATAAGGTCGAATATAAATAAAGTGTTAACACCGTCACGCACTAAATACACCATTGTAATATTAGTAGATAGGCCTTCACAGACCTGTCAAAAGTATAGTACACATCAAAGTATAAGAGGAGTAATGTTGATAATGACAGTTTCTCTTTCTTGCCAACACAGCTGCTTTATTTATTGCATTGAGCACTTTTTCGAAAAAATATCCCACTTTACAGTAGGTATACTATATTATTTTTTATAACTCACAGACATCGTCAATACATTTTCGCGTATATATCAGCATAAAAACGGTATTTTTTTATCTCGGGTAACATTGTGTTAAACTACACCCACTACAAGATATTGTATTGAGAAGTGTTGCCATAAGATATCCCACTTAACACTAGTAATACTATATTATTAATTTCATGACTCAAGTGCAACGCCAATAGCTTTTCTTGTATCAAAAGTCATTAAATAACATGATAAAGTGTTTTTTATTTATTCATATTGTTTGAACACACCTTCTCCATCTATTGTATAGATCACTTCACATTAGCAATACAATATGATGATTTGTATGAATCCTAAACAACGTCAATACTTTTTCTTGTACACAAGAGCATAAATCGCGAGCAACTTCTATATCACACGCAACGCTGTGTTTAAGCACACTAGCTCTATATATTATATTGAACAGTTTAGAATAAGATATACCATTTTACAGTAGTACTAATATATTATGATTGTTATTCCAAGAAAACACAAATACCTTTTTTTGTATATAACCTCATAAAAATCGTAAAAGTACTTTATCTCGTCCAACGATTGAACACTTTCTTATAACTGTATACCATTCCCATATATCAAATGATGTAATGTTACTATTAAGTCTCCCAGCCTACACCGAATAGATTTCCTTGTATAAATAGTATACTAAAAAAAAACAACGATGCTATTTTTGCGAGCAACGCGGTCTGTTAACATATTGCTTTATGAAGAGTATTGAACACTTTGGATTGACTAACTTATACCACTGACGAATTACTCTCGGTAAACGCCGAGTAGATTTTATTGTATTAAATAGTGTAACGAAACATAGTGATGTGGGTTTTACTGCGGAACGGGGCATTTAAACAACTCTGCTCTATCTAGGATGTTGTGCGCTTCCGTCAAAGAACAGTATTAAAGTAAGAGTTTTGTTTTATTCTAGGCAACCCTGCGTTTAAACACACTATATCTATCTAAATAGGGAACCCCCCATTGAAGCCCTATTGGCTGTGTTTTGTTAAAAAAAAACACGTGTTGTTTCACTTATATCAGCGACCGTCAAACGGTGACTACCTCAAATTCAACTTAAGCTTGCAGGCAGGGGTTTAGAAAGGAAAAAAACAGCCAAGTAAGTTTATCATTTCCTAACTGTCTTTATCTTAAATACTTGCATATAATTACGTTGTTACGTCTAGTTAAAGAATATTCTTTTTTTTCGCCGGTTCTTCTTGTTTTTTTTCTGTTGTCCACGACTCTTCATGTGTCTTTCTGTCTTGTTTTATGTTCTTGCTAATATTCTGCGTTGCTAAGTCTAGTAAAGGAATATTCCTTTTTCGCAGGCTTTCTCGTTTCTTGTACTTTATTTATTTATTTTATTTATGTATTTTTCTCTATGTTGTCTACGCCTCTTTAATGTCAAGGTGTTCGAGATTAAATGTAGTTAAAAAAAGGAAAAGCTCCACTGAAGCCCTCTTGGTTGCGTTTTGTTAAAAAGCCACGTGTTGATTCACTTATATCAACGACCGTCAAGCGGTGAATACCTAAAATTGGAATGTTTAACAATAGCCCTACAACTCGCGAGTCGGGTTGAAAAAAAGTTGTAGAACGTAGTCAAAAAATGAATATGCAACAAATAAATGCGACGTACGTAGAGACCGAAGATTTTCCTAGTTTTCTATTCCATTTGTTTGTATGTTTACGTATGGTAAATGGGTTTTTATTAAACACATTTTTGTTTTGTCTTCTTATTTAAAAAATAATGGCGTCTCTAGTTTTGCCTATCGGTGTCACGTGTGTGTATGTGTTTTTTTACCAGGACTCATAATCAAAGCGGCGTTTTTTTTTTGGTTTTGTTCTTTTGCTTTACTGAAATATGAAAAATTGGGGTTCGGTTTATATTTAGGTTTAGGGTTAGGTTTAGGTTTAGGGTTAGGGTTAGGTTTGGGGTTAGGTTTAGGGTTAGAATTAGGTTAGGGCATGGAATTTTTTACAGAAATAACAGGAGAAAAAAAACATTACGGTGTGACGAATGAAAATAATATGTAAATAAAAGCACACTGACATGTAAATCAAAAGAAAATTATTTTATTCCTTTTGCTTAAAATGTAGTTTTGTTTTGTTCTTCTGCTTGGCTGAAAAATGCAAAAATTGCGCTTTGACTATGAGTCCCAGTAAAAACACAACCGAAACGAGAACGAGAACGAGAAGGGGCCATTCATTTTTTTTTTCACTTCACGTACGCTAAAACTATTAATTTATAAAAAATAGCACTTTTAACGGATTATAATCATTCATAACTGTCACAGTTTACTTGGAAATTGAGTTTTATCGGCTACGGTAACTTTTATTTGTTGTATATTTGTTTTTTTTCAGCGTTTTCATTGTAGGGCTATTGTTAAAAATACCCCCTAAAATTAAACTGAAGCTTGCAGGCAGGGTTTTAGAAAGGAAAAAAAACAGCTAGGTTTATAATTTCCTAACTGTATTTATCTTAAACACGTGCATATAATTACGTTGCTACGTCTAGTTAAAATACATTTTTTCACATGGTGCAACCACAAAATTACCTTTTATAATGTAACGTCATAGCTAAAGTGCCTCTTGGTTGGACCTACTGCATAGTAGATAAAACCCTCCCACCCACAATAATGGCCTGTTACATGTCTCTACAACAAATTTTGCAGATACTAGTGGGAAGGAAATTTATCTTTAGTCCTTCATTATATTCAGAAACAGGTGGCTAGACTTAGACTTATTCTATCCACATATATACATGTGTATATATATATTTATACATGTGTGCATATGTGATAGAAATTTGTTTTCTCTCTCTACCTGCGGAGGCTCGGAAATACCCGACTAGTAGACGGGCGCAGACCATCCTCTCTCGGAGTGATGGACTCGTAGACCATGCCAGGTCATCCATCTAAGAGAAGGAAAACTCTGATCAATAAAACCTTGCTACCAACCATATGTCTTGGCAGCAAACTGTTGGGGAGGGAGGCCTCCTTAGTCTTGGTCGACAACCTTCCTAGAGCTGGACTCTCGAACAAAGTACCTGGTTTGCAAACCTATAATTGCTTAAGGAGTAGATAGGCTCTGCCTATCGCCCGGCCTTCGCACTCCTTCTTTGTCTATTAGCCAGGCGTAGAGGTACAAGTACTTGGAATCCTCTATAGAAGCCTTGTACTTGGCCTCGTTTCCTGACTAGGGCAATGAACGCCGTCTCTCTTTCTCTCTGTCCGGGCAAATTGTGGAAAGTTTTTGTCACTAAATCTTACATGTCTTGTCTGGGTCGCTCTTGTTCCGACAGGTTGTGGGTACAGTTAAGACAGCTTGTCTGTCTGCTGTTTCCGACTGACAGCAAGGTGCCCGAACTCTTGGGTAGCGCCAATAACGGCTGCTCCATCATCAGTTGCATAATACCGTGGGTAGTTGTATGTGCCATGTCGCGCATGGAAAGGGACTCAACAGTTATCCCCGGTGGGCTTTCCCGAAGCTACGACCTTCATGGACCCAGTCACGACAATTGACTGGCTGTGTGAGCTTATTTGGAACCAATCAAGCACCCATTTTGCCCTCACCAATCTAACTCAAAACAAACATGAAATTACAAAATAAAACAAACACACCTACACCAGACACCCTACAAAAAACATATTCGCCTCCGCCTTTGAGGCTAGCATCTACAAATATCCAGGGACTTAGAACCAACATTAACGACGTAGAAACTTTTCTCTTGACAAACTCCCCGGATATCTTAGCTCTAAGTGAAACGAACCTTTAATCCTCAATTCCCTCTCATCACTTTGACATGACTGATTACCTTCCACTCTACCGTAAGGACTCTGACAAACATATGCATGGGCTAGTAGTGAAAGTTCAGAACACTTTCCCCTTGACTAAAGATCATAGGTTAGAATTAGATGACCAAGCTTACATGTGTTTTAAATTTACCTTACATCACAGAGTTAGTTAATTATATTTCTTATATCGTTCTCCTTCGACTCAGGTCTGTTCACTACTTGACTATGTGTCCGAAAGCATGGATAGAGCACTCTCACTTGACTCAAATGCCCAAATACATGTATTTGGGGATTTTAATGCACACCATCGTGACTAGTTGGGATTCTCCAGCGTTACTGATGCAGCTGGGAACTCTACCTTTAATTTCTCCGCAACTCACGACCTCTCACAGGCTTTCACTTTTCCGACCCGCCTTCCGGATCGCACAGACCAGCAAGCCTCACTTCTCTACCTGTTTTTTTACCTCGCTACCTGAGGCTTGGGTGGCGAATACTATAGCCCGCTCGGAAACTCTGATCACGTTGTGGTAATGATACTTATCACCTTAAAAACTCGTCCAAAAGCTGAAGTACCGTAGCATAAAACGAATAGAAACTATGAACAGGCTGATTTTGAATCCCTCCGGGATCACATCAGTGACGCTCCATGGAGTGTAACCTTCTCACTCCCTGTTGATCAGTGTGCAACTGAGCTAACAGAATAGGTCAATGCAGGCATTGATGTTTATGTCCCCACGAGAAAATTCTCCTGCAAACCCCACTCTCCTCAATGGTTCACATGAGAAGCAAAAGGCATTCCTAAAATTCGGCCGCCATAAATCAACTGCAAACAGACAAAAATTTGTTAAGGCAAGCAATGATTGCAAAGTAGTGATAGATGAAGCAAAGAGGAAGTAAACAGAGATCACCAAAAAACGCATTCAGTCACAGAAACAAGATCCCTATGAATTCTGGAAAATTTGTAATTATGTGATGAAAAATGGACAATCAACAATCCCCCCGCTATCAAATCACAACGATGTTGTATACACGGCAACTGATAAGGCTGAACTACTTGCTCAGCGTTTCGCATTAAACTCCACTCTTGACTCGGAAAACCGTCCCTCCCTAAATTCCCATTGCGGACGGAAGCCACACTTGAGAACCTGGTCATCACCCCGTCTCAGGTGAGAGACATCAGAAAAAACCTGTGTACCTGATCTTATACCAGTAATAGTAATAAAGAAATGCTCTGCTGAGCCTGCCCCTGCCCTCTCCAAACTATACAATACATGCCTTACTGAATCGTGTTTCCCTGGTAGTTGGAAAATTGCCTCTGTGGTACCAATCTTCAAGAATTCTGGAGATGGAACTGATCCTCTAAACTATCGCTTAATCAGTCTACTCCCGATCTTTGCTAACATCTTTGAATCATTAATCAATCTAGCGATAGTCAGGCATCTAGTTAATGCTGAACTTCTTTCTGATCATCAATATGGATTCAGACAAGCACGATCAGATGCAGATATCCTAACGGTAATCTCTGAACGCATATACTATCGACTGGGCAAGGCAGGTGAAGCTAGGGAAGTAGCGCTTGATATATCCAAGGCCTTTTACAAGGTCTGGCATGAAGGGCTTCTCATAAAACTGCACTCATATGATATTACTGGACAAATATTTAATATAATTAAATCCTTTCTTAACAAAAGGAAAGATCCAGGTTGTACTCGAAGGCCGTTCTTCTAAGCAATATGGCATAAATGCTGGTGTACCTCTTCTTGGACCTCTACTGTTCCTAATTTTCATAAATGCCATCCCTGATTCCATTGCGACTGAGATAGGAATATTGGCTGACGAGATCACGCTCTACTATCGTCATGTGAGCAAAACTGACGAGCACATATCTGAGGCAATGGCTACATCCTTAGAAAATGGCCTCCAGTCTGTAGTAGAATGGGGTAAAAAAAATGGATGGTAACTTTAAATGCCGCAAAGACAAAGCTACTTTCGTTTAATAACTAGAAGAAACCTCTTCAACCATCGATTGTCATGGCAAATAACACAGAGTTAATAACTTGATAGGTCTTTCACTATCAACCAAGCTCCAGCCTCTGTCCCATCGCCGCAATGTTGCTTGCGTGTGCCTGTTTTACAAGTACTTGGTTGTGCTCTGATGAGATTGCTGCTCTGGTACCCCCACGACGCAAATTCACTATACCAACCCAACTATCTGCCAAATCCCATCCATACACTGTGGATGCCCCCAGATGCTGTGGGGCTTTATACTCCAAAAGCTTGTTTCCTCGTGCTGCTGGACTCTGGATCTCCCTCTCTTCTTCCTGCTTTCCTGACGCTAGTTCCATGTAGAAATTTAAAACTAACGTAAACAGTCATCTCGCAGCGCAGCTCCTAATTTAGATGTAATTCCCTCCTTTTTTCCTCGGTAGCCCCTTACACCTACAGTGGCGGTCTGCCTTGTTTGGGGTGAACTATGATAAAAAAGTATATAGATAACTTTTCTCAGCATATTTAATTTTATACCTGCTATATCCATGATTATTGAGCTCCTCGTTGAAAAACCTCTGCACTATCAAGGATAATGCGCACTTCTGGAATTAAAGATGCCTTTGGTGCACTAGTAACACAAGTTTGGCCCCTCACATCTGATCCATGATATTCATACATTTGGAAGTAGGAACGAAAGAAGATAGCAAATAAAAAACGTAGGGGTAAGAGGGGAAAAAGAAAGAAAGTAAAAAGTAGAGGGGTAAAAAGAAAGAAAGAAACCATAAGAGTAGGAAGTGCAGAAGAAAGGAAAAGGAAGAGCTGTGAGTTGGAGAGGGATATGAAAGAAAGAAGACGTTGGCGTAGGAGGAAAATAATAAAGAAAATAAAATGGTGGTGTAGTAGGAACATAAGAAAGAAAGAAATATGACTTGGGAGTAGGAGGGGCATATAAAATAAATTAAGAAACAAATAGAGTATGAGGAAAAGAAGAAAGAAATACCACGCGGGAGTAAGAGGGACAGAAGCTGAAACAATTAAAACGTTTGAGTAGGACAGAACGAAGTAAGAAAGAAAGCAAGCGTGGGGGTAGTAGAGAAAGAAGAAACAAAGAAGAACACATGGGAGTAGGAGGAGGGTAAAAGAAAGAAAGAACACGTGGGAGTAGGAAGGAGAAAAGAAAGAAATAACACGTGGGAGTAGGATGAGTACAAGAAATAATGAATAAGTGAGAGTAGGAGTGACATAAGACGAAGAGGAAGACGTGTGAGTAGGAGGGAAAGAAGAAAACACGTGAGAATAGGAGGGAAAGAAGAAAGAAAAAAGAGACCTACAGGTAAGAGGGGAAAGAAGAAAAAAGAAAACGTTGGAGTAGGAGAAAACAAACTTAATAAGACGTGGGATCAAGTGGAGAATATTAAAGAAATGACGAAAGCGATAGAGTACAAGGGAAGGAAGAAAAAAAAAAGAAAACGTGGGTGTATGAGCGAAAAAAGTAAAAAAAGAACACGTTTAAGTAGGAGGAAAAAAAAAAAAAAAAAGAAAACAGTCCTAAGATGGGCACCCTTCTTTTTAGAACTCGACTCAGACCGACAGAATCAAGGACAGCACCGTTATTCTCCTAGAAGTAGCGTCTATTAATGTTGAATTCTTTCTGGTGCAGCCCTTGCATCCTTCGTCTGATGTCATTTCCGGTTAGATTTTTGGCAATGACTTGCAGTGTTTTAATAATTACTTTGATTGCACAGTAGCTGGCCCGCTATACATCCTCACGCATTCAGTACTGGTCAGTATAACCGACGCTAAACTTTGATTAAACATGACGTAATTTATGAAAGTATGAGTCGGCAGTCCGCCTACCTCTCACTAGGTTGTAATGTGTGCAAGAATGAATCAGCACAATTTCTATATTAGTACATTGATTTATTTCCAAAGTACTACATGACAATGTTAACGTTAGTCGAAAACGTACAAGCCCCTGAGGTAAGCATGCCCAGTTGACCCTAAACGGATAAATACGTTTTTCGAATTCTGAGAGAGTATGCAGTGAAAGCTGTGCAATTCAGAAAATGTAAACTACGAGATTTTGTCGAGTTTTTTTAGAGCCGTTTGCCGATCTACATCCATAGATACACAGACAAATATATTTTATATAGAAGATATACAGTTTTATATGTGAAATCTAATGATGTAATATTTTGATAGTATGCATGTTGTTGTAACTGTAAAACAATACTAGTTATTTTACATTCTAGAGATAAAGTTATAGTTTTATTATTGAATATTTCAGTATCTATATATTATTTGACAGTTCTAAAATTAAGCTTGATGTCTCACAGAATGGCAAGTGATTAAAAGAACTTGATAATTGACAATAGTAAAAACAATCCTGGTTTTAGATCGAAAATAGATCTAAAACAAGATAACTAAAACGTAAAGGAGTATGTCAGAATGGGAATTCAAGTGAGAAAAAAGAAGTATCAAGCTGAATGCAGGATTCCAAAAAATAGAGATCTGTAGCACGTCCACATGGTAATTATTATAATAAATCTGTTTGCCATATTTAAGATCGCTGATTCACGTGCAGTTTATAGAGAATAAGATGTTAAGTATTAAAAATGTTTGCAGGTGTAATGAATCGCAAAACGAAACCATATAAACTAAGAAACAAAAGAATAATCGAGATCGGTTGGCTTAGAAATATGTGGGCACTGATAGTAGAATTGTTCACAAACGATCATTGCTTACCGGCAACAACGTGTAGGGTAGATTATGATATGACCTGGCAGTGAGCTTTTAATATGGGCTGGTATTGTTGGATGTAAGCGTGTGCGCTATTAAAATTAACTATAATAAATGTAACTGTAATTTCATACCGACAAATCTATTTGAGTAATTGGATAACAAAGCTTTAAGAAAAAGTGATCACGCTTCAAAGTTCACCAAAACACTGTTACAAGAAACTGGAGGTATAGTGGTGATGCGAGTCGTATATTAACTGGCTAACAATTAACTGTGACAAATTCTATTAAACCTGTAGAGACCCTTTAGAATGATATATATTTCAATAATAGACGGTTACACAGCAAGCATGAACTCTGGCTAAAATTGCTGCAAATCACTTATCACTTGCTACGATAGAAACTCTCACATTGGCTGTCGATAAGAGACCGCTAAAAGTTATTGCAAAACAGGAGTATAAATGCAGTAAACGGTGTAACACATTTATGTGTACTTCTCTTAATTTTCCTTTGTAATTTTGCTCAATCGTAATATTTTTTATATTGTGAGCTTTGTTATTTATTTTATTTCATATTCCCATATTCTTTCAAAATCAACGAGTAAATGTATTGTACAACATTTTTACTTGCAAATACAATATTTACAGTAAAATGTGTGTATTTAATAAAATAATTAACAAAGTACCACAATTTAACTTAGCCTGTAAGTTAAACATCTTAGATAGAATACATACAAACGATTATGCGAAATTATTTAAAGTTAATTTAAAAATAGTTGATTTTTTTCGATTCGAATAAACTCTCTAGATTTTAATACATAGATGTACATATAATTTGTACATTACAATATATATATATATATATATATATATATAGAGATGCATAGATAAATGAAAGAAGAGAGATACACATGTATGAATAAGAAATATATTTCAGCTTCGATTTTTAAATAGAAGGTGTACTCGGTAAGAACATGTCTATTATTCTTTCCTCAAGCCAAGGCTTTTCAAAGATTAACATCTTATGATCAGAAGAATTTTCAGTTTCATATTGTATATATATATATATATATATATAGAGAGAGAGAGATAAGAAAAAAGAGTGATACATATGCGACGATTGTCCAAATTTATTTCAAATTTCAATTGTTCAATGCAAGGTGTATTCAGTAATAAACTAGTGTTTATTATTCTTTCCTTTTGCCAAGGCTTTTCAAAGATCGAAATCTTATCATCAGAGGAGAAATACAGATGGATCAGTTGGCTTTCGAAAAAACCAAAGTTCAAAGGAATTTTTGTTAAAAAAACGCAGTGAATGAAAAGAAAAATTCCGTGAAAATATATGCAGATTGTCCGGGTGGTAAATTTCCGTTGGAAAGAAGTCAAATGAATTGTAGAATGTGAAGAAAACTCTGCGTGGGAGCACTGTGGGGAAAGTCCTTAAAATATAGGTGAGTCCATATATTTTTCACGGAATTTTTCTTTTCATTCACTGCATTTTTTTAACAAAAAATCCTTTAATTATAATTTTCATGTTTTTCAAATATTTGAACTTTGTTTTATTTGGAAGCTGTATTTCTACTCTGATGATAAGATTTCGATCTTTGAAAAGCCTTGGCTTATTGAAAGAATAATACACACTAGTTTATTACTGAATACACCTTGCATTGAACAATTGAAATTTGAAATAAATTTGGACAATCGTCGCATATGTATCACTCTTTTTTCTTCTATCTCTACAATTGCTCTATCTCGTAAATTGAGCTAATCCTCTTCTTTCGTAATATTATGGGAAAATCCAAGCAAAGTGCTCGATTAATTGAGAATCAAAATTAAGACTGTAATGTTTATTTACTTTTTGGTACAAACAATTTAATACAACATCACTATCGTCTATTTCAAGCTCAGAATGACTTAACCATCCTGTTATTCAGTTTATGTTGTAAACTATTATAGAAATGGGAATTCGCGTATCACTCCCGTTTGGATACGTTATTTGCATCAGAGAGTTATCCATATTTGTTTAAAATTTGTGTTAGGGTGAGTAATGTCAGATTATACAGTATAATAAAGTTAGAAAAAAGGGAAGTGAAATGTAAAAGTTAATCTTTAAAATTAGAAAAACATCAACATATCTCTATAGATATCCCGTGATTCAATGTTTATTAGGTGCGTATATTATAGCGTTTAATGTTTTGAAGGGTTAACTTGGTGTCGTCTAGAAGTGCTAATATTACTTTAAGGATTACACTTTCGATAGAAAAAAGTTTAACACATAAAATTTAATTCAGGGCCTGAATTAAAATACTTTAAATTAATCCTAGAGTAGTGTTAATTTACAAAGTAATTGCGGTCTCTGTAGCTGGCAATCGATCTAAGGGGAAGAACTCTACACGGTTCTTAATGATTCTGTATTCAGAATTTAACATTTTTTTAGTAAGGCATAGTTTAAACTTTTGCCAGTTATAATATTGGTATACTGATTAAGTCTGATTTCGAGACAAGAATAAGGATTAAGTCGACACGATTTAACCTGTTAAGGGGAGTTTTAAAGCCTGCTGAATTATGTTCGTTAAATGGAAGGTTATCCTCTTAATAAATGGCAAACTTATTATTGGAAAAAATACTATTCCATATTTACGTGGTATAATTTACTGGTTTTAAGTTATGGTGTAGATATCGGCCAATTAAAATATTAACATAGTAATTCCTACTTTTTCATAGATTTTTGGGAGGATTTTCCAGAGTGGAAGTCGGTATTTTGTGGGGTTATGTATTGGGCAGAGGAGGGTTTTTTGTAGACGTTTATGTGTATCGGTAAGCCCAGTTTTAAAGTTGTGTGTGTATTCTAGGTATGCATCGTTTAAAAAATCTCCTCTCTGACGTTATGAGTTCCCTTCTCTTAACCGGCTGTCGCGGAGGGCTTTATTGTAATAGGGTGCTGTCTGTGTGAACATTTCGGGACTCGATGAGAGGTTTGAGGTTCTTTGGCTGATTTTATTGACATCATTTTTAAAGACAGTGGGGTTGCAGGTTCCTTTGTGTCTGTATTAGAGAGTGTCATTGGGTGTGCGGAAAGGCATCTATGTGTTGTTTGTATGGTTTAGTGTAGTGTCTATAAAATCTACTTGATCTGTAGTTTTAATAATAAATTATATGCAATTAGATTAGAAGAGAGCCACGGGATTTCGTGAGTAATGTCACGGCGAGAGTTTAAGAAATTAAAGTTAGCCTTTTGCCAGCAACGAGCGTCTGCGGCAGACGTGTACTATTTCGGTCGTTTCGATTTTTTACTTTTAAAACCAGTTCGAATGGTTGAAAGGCGTTTACTATCAGTGTATTCACAAGTATTGTTTACGAGATCTTATAAAAGGGTATATCATATCAATAGATCAATAGATAAGTAAAATCTATACATGTACTTTGGAAAATTTTGTCTGCATGATGACACGTGTTAAATAAAAACGAATATCTAGTAGAAAGATGAAAAAGATTTAGATAATAAAATAAATATAGATAAATGATTAGTAGATATAAACACACACAATGAAATAAATAAAATCAACGTTTAAAGAAGAGGACTAAGTCTTTTGTGTTTTAAATATTGCCCATCAGTTTCTTAGCTTTAACCAAGAGAATTACGACTTTTGTGCAGATTGTCATGTTCAAAGCAAACGTAATATTTACTATAAACATGAAGACAATAAACTAATCTGCAACGACAAAAAAGTAATAAAGAGTTTCCTTGTGTATTCTTAAAAAGTAAATTTTAGTCAACTCAGCAGGTTATAGAAGAGTGTTTCCTCAGGGAAGGAGCGCACTATTTGTAAACAAAAAAGAAACACGTTGGACAGAGGAAGAGCAAAGATAATCTTTGGCAGTGGGTTACACCGTGCTCGAATTGTAAGAGAATTGTAAGCCGAATCAATGGCGACCACCGAAAAAATTATATAAATAATAATAATAATACTAATTATAATAATAATAATTCTAATTATTAGTACCCTACTACTACTAAAAATGATTATAATAATAATAATAATAATAATAATAATAATAATAATAATAATAATTGTTTTATTTAAAGAAACATAGAAAAAAAGCGAACATGAATGAAAGTGCGTAGACAACAAAGAATTTAAGAAAATGGAACCTCTTTAGGCTGTGGCAATGCGATGCAAAGTTTATTGATAAGAAACAGCCAAGGTCTTGCGTATATGAAAGAAGATGAATATGATGAATATATGAAATAAAACACCATTATGTAGACTAGACACAATAGATGTAGAAAAAAAAGAGTTATAAAAAAAGTGCAGGTGACTTGGGAATTAATTAGAGAAATAAAAGGTTAACTGTAACGCGGCTGAGTGTCGGGAGGCAATTATTTTGCATTCAACTTCATAGACAATCACACGCAATCTCTCGAAAACATACTGACACAAGCCTTTATGTTCCCTCCCCAGACACACGTTCTAATTTTAACCCTCGCCTTTTCTCTCTCTTTCTCTCTCTTTATCTGTCTTTCTTTAAATATATATATATATATATATATATATATATATATATATATATATATATATATATATAAATATATATGTATATATATATAAATATATATATACATAAAATATATATATGTATATATATACATATATATATATAAATATAGATAAATACGTCTCTCTCGCTCTCTATCTCTCTCTTTCTCTCTCTCTTTCTCTCTCTCTCTCATACTGACACAAACCTTTATGTTCCCTACCCAGACACCCGTTCTAATTTTAACCCTCGCCTTTTCTCTCTCTTTATCTGTCTTTCTTTAAATATAAATATATATATATATATATATATATATTCATACGCACATGCATACATATGTATATATATATATATCATATATATATATATAAATATATATGTATATATATATATATATATATATAAATATATATATACATAAATATATATATATGTATATATATATACATATATACATACGCTCTCTCTCTTTCTCTCTCTTTCTCTCTCTCTCTCTCTCTCTCTATATATATATATATATATATATATATATGTATATATATATATATATATATATATATATATATATATATATATATATATATAGTACTTCTATCGATCCTGATCCAGTTTCTCTGAACTTCGCACCGACAGCGTTCGAGCATGCTACGTAAACACCCGAGAGATGACAAGCCTATAACGTTCATACGTCCCTGCGTCGTATTTTTTTCAGTTTTATCTTAAAGAAAGATGCATTGTTTTTTCTTTTTTCTAATTAAACAGGATATAAATCAATTCACTGGCTTTGAACAACAGTGTGTGTCTTTAATCAATTTAAATACTGATTAGAATAGTGTCGTCTCTGTGACCATTCGGCTCGTCATCTCTCGCGTGTTTTTGTAGCATGCCCGAACGTTGCTGACGCGAAGTTCACAGTTAATTAGGTCGGATCGATAGAAGTACCATATATATTCATATATGAATGTATCGGTTATAGCTTTTTAACACATTTCAAAAGATTTTCTGAGCAACATTCCTTTTTACAGTTGTTTCCCAGTCTATTTATTCGGCATTTCATATAATAAATTAAATTAGAGTCAAATTGATGCCAATTTAAACTTCTTCCTACGAAAGCTCAATGCAATAAGCTAGAAATAAACTGATAGCCTGTCTTCGGAAATTCATTAAAGATATCGCCAATAAAACATTTATTTATAAGTAATTACGATATGTTTGTTTTTAAAATCCCAAAAATGTTATTTTACTAATGAAAACATAAAAATCTATCACAAATTCAATGCCAGAAGTTCAAACGTCTGTATAATTTTATTCATATAAACAATTTTTTCATATAATAAATGTTGCTTTTAAAGCAGCATTGTTTCGCACAAAGCCTTCAACTGATGACTCTGAGTTCAACTATGGTGTCGGGGCCCAACCATCATCATCAGAAGCCCTGAGCACATCCATCAGTATTTACTAAAACAATCAGACTGTTGGATTGCCGTTACTTTGATGTACGTAGAGCTTTGTCTTGTATCTTCTTGATTTATTTCCTCTTGTCTGAGAGGGAAATACCAAATTAATGAAGAATGCGAAGCTGTAGTTGGCTATAAACCTCGATATCCGACTTCGATAGAAAGCACAATGGTGTTCGAGGCAGTACTGTCACATTGTTTTTGTAGATCTTCATTTTTCAACTAGCGCTGGTGGGGTCTGTTAAAGTATTTCTATATGAAACCGTTTATTCGCTGTCGACAACTTTCTTCAAATCCTCGGACGAAATGCCAATATCATTGATGATATTTTAGTTGAAAATACGCCCTAAGTAAAATACAATGTTTCAGTAGATGCAGCCATCACACAATTGTGTCTTTTTGATACAGAGATTTGGAACTAGTTCCTTCTTTCATGAAGTTAATCGTTCCACTGGTAGCATTGAGAGACTTGTTGACAGTCTCAATACAGATCTTTGAAGGTTCCGCAACAAGTCTTAGTAATGTGTTATCTCTCTGCGTGTAGCTGATCAAAGTATGATGTCATCCAGATTCATTTTCAGACCGAACTTTCTTCTATATAATAAGTAAAGTTCAAAACACTTAAACTGTAAATTATAAAAATAATAATATTATTAAATAAAGTATATATGTATGTATATATATATATATATATATATATATATATATATATATATATATATATATATATATATAATATAAATGACACATGTGCACTGGGATCGTTTGGAAAAAAATGAAGACACCAAAAAAACCTGCTTTAACATCTGACGTCTATATAAATAAGTGTAAATCGAATCTTGAATTGTCGGTAGGGATTAGTTATTCATTGTAATTTCGTGGATTTCTAAATAATGACGGACTTTTAAACGTATACATTACGTTATAACTAATTAAAAAACACTCCCAGCAACTTTAATGCATATACACGAGGTCGAATGTTCTTGTATTAGTCTTCTGTTAAAGTTTTATTCATTTTATGTTTGCCTAAACATCAGTAGTGTAGGAACTATTTTATAGTATTTTAATTAAAATTCTTTAGAAAATAAACGTTTGATTAGAACAAATATTTCACTGGAAATATCCTTCTGAAGTAACTCTAAATATAATATATAACTAACATGTGTATTAGTAATACCATTTTAACTAATAAATGTTAGTGTGTAACAACTCTTTCCAGCAACGTATTTACATTTATTTGCGAATATTTATATAACTTTTGAAGTCATAGTGAAAGTGTAATTACTGTGTCTATACCCAAGTATAGTATTTTTAATTAATATTTTAATTATATATGCGTTTAATTCTTAGTAAAAAGCAAAACATAAGATTGTGGAATATTACTCTCTGGATATGATTATTAAAATATGTTGTGAACTCATAAGGTGAGTGTGTGTAGACGATATTGTCTTTGAAACTGTTATCTGCCTAATCTCAATCATCTATGTTTTATAACGGCATGCCTATTCTGTGTGCCACGTTCTGTCTCGGCAACTACAGTTGACATGGTTTCTTACGAAAACAATACAGCTTGATCAATACAAATGATCAGGTAATGCGACGAAAGCTGATTTCACCAAATTTACGTTTGGGGTGTGTGTAATAATTGGTAATGTGTTCTTTATAAATATAGTAAATATGTCTGTGTTGATTACTGTTAGAATATCTCTTGATCGTAGTGTTTCAATTTATACAGTCGTTACTCTATATGAACACTGCTAAAGTGACAGTAAGTTTACTAAAAAACGAATCATTCATTTTAGATCAAGGAAATGGTAATATATGCTTACTTTGTTCAAAAGGGGGATACCTGTTAATGGTTAATATGTAAAATATATATAAGATTTTCTATAAATATATATATATATATATATATATATATATATATATATATATATATATGAATAAATATTTATTATTTATTGCCTACAGACATCGATGCTTCATGTTTACGCAATCTTAAGCGCATGAAGCTAATTCCCGACGGTCGACTTGCGCGAAATCCGATCACAAATCGCCACTAATTCGACGTCAAGATAGTTATCAGTTGGCTACTAGAAATTAGCTTAACATTTAGGAGGAATTTAACTTTGTAAATAGCAAGTCGGCGAGTATTCACAGCAAGCGGCGAAGAGTGATCAACAGCAACAAATCTTGTTGGCTCTCGCAATGAAGCTTCATTGCGAGAGCCAACACGATTTGTTGTTGTTGATCACTATTCGCCGCTTGTTATTAAATTCACTCAGAGTGGCCAGCCATAGTAAAGGGCGCTATAAAATAATATTTATAAATAAATATTAATTATGTATTACCTACATGAATCGATGTTACATGCTTACGAAATCTTCAGTGCAGGAAGCTAATTCCCGACGGTCGACGGGCGCGAACTCTGATCACAAATCGTCACTGATTCGCAGTCAAGAGAGTTACCAGATATACGTATATATGTTTGTGTATGTGGGTGTGTATCCGTGTTTATCGTAGGGAGTAAATATTCAAAATATATTAATTACTCAACATTGATACCTAGATTAATTATCATTTATTCTGCGTGCAATCAAGGGCACGCACATTGGTCCCAACATTTAATTTTAAGGATATTATTCCTATCCAAGAGAAATAAAAGATGGACTCATGGCTACCTGATTTCCTGCCAATTTTGCAAGCAATAATCTTGCCTCAACACAATTTCCTTTTCTAAATAAAAGCTTTTCAGATGTTTGAAAAAAATAACTTCTCTGAAAATTTTCCGAATTGAATACCTTCACATTAATCCAACACATTAGACGGCGTATTGCGCGGTACATGTATATATATATATATATATATATATATATATATATATATATATATATATATATATATATATATATATATATATATCAAGAAAAAAGAGAGATATGAGGGAAAGAGAGAGCCAGCGAGAAGGAGAGAGAGTGGGAAATAGAATAACATGTAAGTAAGTCAATCAGGCAGACACAGAAACAGAGAAAGCGGAATAAAAAGACATATATATGGGCATATATATGCAACACACATATGTGAACACACATATTACATATAATAAGCAAAGAGAATAAGAAAGCCAACCTCTCAAAACAGCACTTGTGGGGCAAGCAATGGGCCTGATATCATATAGCATAGAGTTATAGTACTAAAAATGTAAAGAACGTTTCACTGAATCGCTGATTATCAGAAGATTATCAGACTTCTACCAATCGAACATTCACTGAATCGGGTGTGATTAATGTGAATAATATAGGATGATATAGGGGGAATGCCATGGCTATAGTAAGAGGCGTCTATAACTCCCAAGCTGAATGAATTTAAAAGTGTATACACACAACTAATCATACGTTAAGAAATCAAAACTAAGACTAGAACAAAAATTATGATTACACACTACCTAGATGTTACATTCAACCTCATTCATAGCCCAAAGAAACCTCATATGAAAGAATATTATGACCCACTATATGTTAGTCCATAGTAAAATCCACCCCATTTTATTATTAACCATATCAATTAGCCATGGAATGAGCAACGATTCCTCATATGGTTCCTTAGTGATTATAATAATAATGGGTGTGTATGGAAATATGTGCGTCTTGAAGAAAGCTTCAACTACTACACTATAGAATGTCACCCTTTTGTCTTTGTTTAAACGTAAAACAGGCTATTATTACGTACCCCGATCAAGATTAATTACTGAATCAAAGGGACGATATGTATTAGCTGCGGGCACTTCAAATAGGTCACCCTAGATTAATATATGATTACGGTATATCATTCTCCATAACATTCCATAAGAAACTTGAATAAACTTACTGTCTGGTATGGCATAATATGTCCGGCTAAGTATACTCTTTTTTAAGAAGTGTTATTATATAAAACTTATTAATAAATAATTCTAATTTATGACTGCAGTGAATGGGTATGCGCACTGCCTAATCCAATAAGTCAATCGAACTGAACAATACTGTGTAAGTAAGCTAATTATATAATTGATATTAATTAATAATATATCGAATAATATCTGTTTCACTTCCACACTTTTAATACATAATACGTTTTATAAAATGTATCGGCTTGTTTTATTTTAGCTTTAGTTGTCATACTTGTGTAATTGTGATACGATTTGTGGATATACTAATTGATGCGTGTGTCATCACTTTGATTGAATGCGGATGCATGCATTATTTTGATTGAAGGTGGGGTTGGTAAGGGTATAACATAATATTTATGTGAAATAAAAAAATTGAAAAATGTTAAGTAATGTATTGATTCTTTTTACGATGAAAAGTATAGATTTAGTAAACAGCGATTAAATCGTCTAATTAACTGTTCTGCGTATGAATGTATATATCAAACATCACTAAAATATAGTTTAAATTCAAATTGTTTTAAGAGACTGTGTAATTAAATATGTATTTTGCCTAAAAGCTACGTTAAGTTGTATTAATATATGTTGTGTAATGTATCTGTAGACTGTTCATTTTTTAATCTATGTTTAGGGGATAAGAGTGGGTGAGTGAATCTAGGTTTAGTATAAAAAGTACGTATTACCGTTAAACCATAGATGTTTTGATTCAAATACCTGTTGTCTTAAAGGTGTTGATGATATGTAAGCATACATCGCATAAACTATTGTCTTATATTTATATTACTTTGTTTATCTTATTCCTTCGTGGAGGTCGAACACAGATTTTACGCTTCACTTCGACATTTCTGGCGCGTAATTTCCTTTCTCTTGTCAAGAGCCTTGATGTTGTTTTGTTTTTACGGCGTTTAGATATATCTTGATCATATATTTTGTTGACTTTGTTTTAAAAGAGAAGGACATCATATGACATGTTGATGTACTATCATTTTGTCTTGTTCGTTTGTGTTTGCGAAAGTTTTCCAGTTAAATGGGTTTATATGAAGTTCAGAAAAACAAACAAAAACGCTGGTGTATGCATATATAGTAAAAAAAGTATGTGAGATAGATAGTTAAATATAATAATCTTCATTTCGATATGACCAATGAAAAAGCCACACATGGAACTATTTTTATGTTACATTATACACGTTTTAACATATATATCATTGCTTATTATTTGTCGAAGGAAATCAAAGTTGAAGACATTATGGTAGCAGCAATATACATATATATATATATATATATATATATATATATATATAGAGAGAGAGAGAGAGAGAGAGAGAGAGAGAGAGAGAGAAAGAGAAAGAGAGAGAAAGAGAGGGGGAACGAGAGAGAGATAGATAGATAGTGAGTGAGTGAGAGAAATAGAGAGAGAGAGAGGGAGAGAGAGAGAGAGAGAAAGAGAGAGAGAGAAGCCAGGGAGAGAGAAAATCTGGAGAGCACAGATAACGGTCGTGATTTAACATATATACGTTACAAGTATAGGAAATAAATAAGAAACAGTGTCATTACAGACAATGTTAACTAACTCTCTTGTTTTGTAAATCTGTTTAGAAATTCTTGGACCGTTTGAATAAGTGTTTAATGAATATAACTAAACACCTTAACTCGTTTCAAAATGTCTAGTCCATGTTTTAAGTCCAATATAGACGATGCGGTAATATTTGTTCTAATCCTTCGGCTTTTAGAGTGAAGAATGACTTACCAAATAGAGGAGCAGATAATATTGAAACAGGAAACATGTTTTACCAATCGTCGAGGCTACTGCAAAAAAAGAATTGCAGTTTTCTGGGTCGATCGGAGTCCACCAAGCTAACACTTATTGTTGGTTAGTTGTTGCCTTTGAAGTAGTATTTTTAGCTCTTTACATCAAAATGCTGTATGCCTTGTCTGGAGCAGGTTTCATAAAAAAGCAAAAATAATACAGTAGTATTCCGATACGACTTCAACTGTGATGTATTTGCTGGTTTTGTGAAAATATTATTTACATTATGACATGAGTCTGCGACTGGTATTTAATTAATTTTGTAAGACAACAATTCAATGTATAATATAGATATCGAGTGAATGCCTCCATATAAAGTGTGGAAGAGGTTAATAAAAACAGACTCCAACAATATGTTTCTATAATGCTTCTCTATCGTCACTAATTCAATCACCACAACCACTCATAACATATTTCCGGAATCTAAGGTGATGTGTTTTACCAATATACATAACATATGCAAAGTATACAATTAGTACTTCTCAGAGTCATGCCACTCAGCTAGTATATATTAGGCATTTATAAGACTGATACTGTGTAAGATATACTTCCCCAAAACACAAGGTGCATACACCATCTTACTTCTATTTCCTCTTTAGCCATATTTAATCGATATGTGATGGCTTTCAATCACTTAAATGAAATTAATCTGAATTATAATTAGGTAATCTGACACCCTGCGTATATGTGTGCTTTAGCTAGTTTATATAATAACCTAAGTTATGGGGACACTGTTTCCATGATGTGATTGAAGGTGTGAATTATACACTACAACAAACTCCAACTATTACCGTATAATATTAGATAGTATATATCTCTGTCACGACACTCTTTATTCCACTCCTGACACACAAGTAGAACTCAAGTCGATTAGCATTGTTTTCCTACCTGAAGGGCGATCGACAATGTCCTCTTCGAGTGATTCGCAAACGACATTGCATCGCTGCCGTTTTCGAACAGCACGTCTTCGTCTGTCGATTTCTCGCCCTGTTAATGACACACTGTCTCTATCTACCGAAGGGAGCAGCAACATTGCAACGTGTTCATCGACACATTAAATTTAGTGCTACTTATGGGCAGAGTGACGAGTCGATAAGGAGCTAAGTAATCGCCCTTGTCAACGTGAAGAGGCATAGCAAAAGCGGTAAGAAAAAAGAAGGGTCGAAGGAGCTGATCGGTATCTGTTTACAGGCTCTTAGTTTACAGAATGATCAGAAGCTGACAGTCCATTGCATTCAAACAAGGACATCAATGCAAAAAGATGCATGTTTCTATAATCTCTGTCTTTCGATTCCTACCGAATAGTTTTCATAATTATCTAATACTGTCTATATTTGGTTAATTCCGTAATATAATGTCTATTACAGACGGTATGTTATATATTAGTCACTGAACACAAGTTTCGTCTAAAAGTTAATTCGTTTCCCAACCGTATATCCTAATGCAGTCTAACTCGCAATAGTATTATATGCATATATATATATATATATATATATATATATGTGTGTGTGTGTGGGTGTGTGTGTGTCTGTGTGTGTGTGGGGGGTGTATTTAAATTTTATTATCGTTTTGTTCTTTATGGAGATATGGGATCCTACCAAATGACAGACAGTCAACGTAATTGTGTGTATCTCTTTTGTACTTGCTTCACCGGGTATATTCGCCACCTAGTTACATATATATATATATATATATATATATATATATATATATATATATATATATATATATATAATCTTGTATAGAATCTTGTTCAATTCTCCGTCATGATAACACACTTATTCAAAGACCAGTATTCTGTAATATTTTACATCCTCTGCCAGATCGATTCTAATCGAAATGAATCTAAATCAATAATTATAATGGATAACTCCTACAACTTTTCGTCCGTCTTCCTCCCCCTCCTCCTCCCCCCTCTCCTCCTGATTTGTTTAATTCCTTGCTGTCATTTATTTTAAATTACTACTAATCTGCCTTCCCCACTTTATTAACTTACAGCGTTTCCGATCAGCGTGTATATGCTAACTGCTGATCTATTTCTTACTTTCTTTTTCTTTCTTTCTTTCTCCTTTTCTACTGTTTATTAAACGTGACTATTTTTTCCAAAGTGCGTTCTTTGTATACATTTGAACACTTTTCTGTTTTTAATTAAAGTTCTGCTACCAACTGATGATGATTGTATTTCGACAATTGAAATAATTTGGTAGAACTATTCAATATGTATTTTTGAGTTTATTTTTGCTTGTTGTTGATTTGCTTATCCTTTATTCCATTTTGATGTTTACATATATATATATATATATATATATATATATATATATATATATATATATATATATTTTATGTGAGACCGGTTGCTTCTATATTTTCTGGAATGTAATATATTATCCTAAGATACCAGTTTCTTTTACAGGTGGTACATCATACCTTGGTATTTCGTTATATTTTCCTGTTAAGCTCGGTTTAATTTAGCATCACTAGGGACACTGAATCTAACTAGTGTTACTACTGTCTACCTTTTGTCTTATATAAATGTATCAACTTAAATTATTCTGTTTTATATGTATGTAGAATAAGAATAGTGTATGAGTTATTTCTGGTATATGTTCCAAGGACTTGCTGCTACACTGGATATTCAACGTTTTACCAACAGTCCTTTGAATAGTTTTACACACTCGATTGCGTTGCATTGTATAGTAGTTAACCCCAGCAGTATCTCACATCTTTATATCACATGGGTCACATTCTCAAGTTGCGTGTGGCAGAACGTTCACTTCTCGGTACTGAGACAACTAATCTTCTCGAAAACATAGGTCATCTTGCCTTAATTGTTATTATCTTCTCCGGATCATAGTAGAGCGATCTTATTCTCAGCCAGTCGACAGAGCTTATTTATGTATATAATCCCGGAAATATTTCGTTAGTGATGTACCTATTATTCCAGTTTACTTCAAGGAAGGTATTGGGGTATTCTGGCGGCTCATTTGGCTATTACCTTCGTATGGTTCTTTTGCTTTTCTTTCGCATATGTAAGACAGTCTTCGATAATTTTCCCGACGATATTTCAAGACGGACTGCCCGTCGAGGGTGATAGTCCTGAATGTTGTCGTCGTTAAGCAATATCTTTTAACAACTGGGTGATACGAATCACACGCAAGACATTTGAAAATACCACATTTTTCCTCCCCATGTTTTATGCGGACGTCACATCTGCGGTAATCTCATACCGATTTGGGTCTGCCATCTCCAACCGTCGTGTAAGATCGGGCAATGTTGTACCTTGAGAAATTTGTTTGCTTCGCATACGGACAGCCATGGTTACCTGCACCGACTCACATGTGTAAACATGCATACTAATTAACATAACATCAATAATCATAGACGCATGTCATCAATAATCTAACCCTGTCGAACGTAAAATATCTACATACGTCTCAGCTGTTATCCCACGATGTTATCAGGAATGACTGAAGAATTCTTTATTTCTTATAAGCAACCAAACTAATAGAAGAATTAGATAATTGATTTGGTTGCATATCCATGTGACGTATACATTTGAAATCAATTCAGAAATTGCGAAAATTGGGGGTGTAACCATAGAATTTTTTTACCGACCTCACCTTAAAATCAAATGCTGCAAAAGATGTTTCCGTATTATAAATGATTACTGAAGTGAAGATTTTTACTAATTGCTAATTGCAAATTACAAATTATATATTTGTATTGTAAGGACTTGGTTACTTCCTTATTTATCGAAAATTAACGATGATAAATATTACTATTACAATTTCGGAGAACGTAAGAAAATCCTTACCAACGACGTAAATGTATTTTTTAAAAATTATACATAACCTAAACAAACCATAAATATACCCAGCAACTACATGCAACATCATAGAACGAATACTGATCAAATATAGCTTAATCGAAACTGATATATAACGGACCTGGAGAGAGGAATGATTTTTACTCGATGTTAGACTTACATACACATATATGTGATAAAAGGAACAACCGACGTCGTACCGGAATTCAATAAAGTATCCAATAACTTTTGAGACCAGCTTACAACATTAAAACAGAGTTGTTATTCTTGTGTTCAATTTAGGTTGCTGAAGGAGTCCACAGATTCACTCCACATATCTGGTTTGTAAATAAATTACATTACTTAAAATGCAGTTCGTTTTCAATCTCCTCTAGCCGCATCTATCGTTCCCAAGGAAGCGATGATTCCAATTGTGGAGTTCTGCTACATACCCTGACAAAATTGTCAACTGTTCTACCTTTGTGTTTTTTTAAAGAATTTTTAATTTGTAAATACATTAAAATAAATTGTGTATTTATTGTTCATTTATATTTAACACGCCGCAAAACCTACGGCAATATATTACGCTGTTTGATCAACATTAATTATACCTATCTTATTTCACTGAATGATGTAGATTCAGAATATTTCTTGTTAGAAAAAACAATATTATATGTCTCACGCTATATTTTTATCGACACTCGTTTTTTTGGTCATAGATCATACAATTGAATAAACGGTGTATTCTATCCACGGGGTTGGGTATAAACACAATTTAAATAGAGTTATAAATAAGAAACGTACAGTATTTGGACACCTACCTCTAAATTAAGGATAAGCTTAGCATATTTAACTGCTTGACTGACGAGCAGCACATTTAGTGAAAACATAAATACATTCCAGCTCAACACACACACACAATCCTTCACCTAAACCTAACTCTCTTTATATATATATATATATATATATATATATATATATATATATGTATGTGTGTGGGTGTGTGTGTGTGTGTGTGTGTCTATATATGCATTATGTGTATATTTAGTTGGTTGCTCATTTTTCCAAACTGACTCGTTATTACATATTGAATGATGATCTGATTTAAATATACATACTGAATTACATCCGTAATAAAGCTAGACGTTCAAGAATGTAGAAAGTAAAACACTATCAGAAAAAAATAATTCACACCAGAAGACAAACAGACAATATGTAACATTAAAACGTATTAATCTAATATGCTATCAAAAGAAACAAGTCGCTATAATACACTAAATGAAGTTAGTTACGCCAGAGATAAAACAATATTATATTGTAGGAATGATTTTATGTTTATATAGATTGTCCATGGTTTATTCTAACATCAGAACACATTAGAACAGGAAGTCTACTGAGGCACTGACTTTTTATCTTAGCAATTTTCTATTAAATTATTTTAAACACAAACTTCACGTTGCCCAATACAGAACTCCTCAACATCTAAAATGTATTAATTATGCCATAGAATAGTTACTACAAATCAAGGTGAACGCAGAAATGTTTATGTAGAATATAGCATGCATAATGTTGATTCTCTGTCTATGACTGGATTTCAAGCATAGGGGCACTAAACTAGCTGAACGATGGAAATCTGGCATTTTGGAAAATTTTAAAGATAAAGCAGATAGTATTCGTTTCTACGTCGAGGTCAGCAATTGTGTAATGTTTAAATTAACCCATCCTCTACTTATCAATAGGTCTTGGGAATATGGTTATTTCTGCTCTATTGCACTCATAAGTCGTTTGATTTTTTCCTGATTCGTATAAAACCTTTCTCAGTCTGGTAATCTAAATAGTAAGTTATCGTCTTATATACACAAATACACTAACACGCGTATATATATATATATATATATATATATATATATATATATATATATATATATATATATATATATATTAGTAAATTCGATCTCACTATAAAGTGTCTCTATAAAGGTTGGCATGCCGTAACACCCAATGACCAAGTATCGCTAGAGCGGAGCGTATTCGTGACATGCGCGAATATGCACATGTGCACATAATTTAGCAGAAAACTCTATGGGTCTATCAGAGCGTTGTCTCTGATATATCGGCTTCCTTAGCCGGTGAGAATGGCTCACAGTGAGCAACTGCTGTCGAACGTCTGTTCATGACACCACGCGTTGGCCCGCTCGATTTGAACAGATTGAACGCGTTCGTCTAAGGTGGTGGAACCGACGAAAATTGTTATCGGCACGGATAAATGATGGTGACGCACAAGCGACAACATGGCGATTTCGCGGTGTTCGTCCACTTCAGCAGTTTGCATTTTTCTGCTTGGTTGATACAAGCCTTAGTCAACCGCTCAGGCACACGAGTAAAAGAGACGTGCATGGCATCTCTACAAGAAAGGCGAAAATGGCGGATTGCCTAGGTTTTATTGGTATTCTAATCCATATGGGCTTCAGATTTCGTTTGCTTTTTCTCCTAGCATTTTAGTTATTTCTCTCTTTTTTCCGAATCTCTCTCTGTATCCACCACCTGTTTCACTCACTCACGTTTCTATTTATGCCTTTTAATTTACTTCATTATAATACATTTTCTTTAGTACTCTCACATTTTGGTTCAAGGTGAGAACATAACTAATTGTCTGTTTAGCGGCATATGAACATTTTTAGAAGACTGAACGCAAGAGTGAGTATTGATTTACTCCTCTTCAGGAGTTAGGCACAAGGTAAGTTTTTATCTTACTCCCACAAGTAAGATATGACCCAAGGTCGGGTCGCGAAAGTGGGGCTTAAAAATTGCCTTGGCAGCCCGTCGGTATTCCCCGGTAGGGGCGCCTCAGCCAGTAAGCAATAAACTAACTCCTCCCCGAAAAGGGGAGGTGAAGCCTGGGAGGGTGGGCCTCCTAGAACTGCACAGAACAGACCCATACACCAGCGTAAATCAAGCCCCGAAGGCCAAGACAATACCAGTCTATATAGACCGTACAACTTCCTTTTCATCTATGAATAGACTACGTTTATATTTACCAAAATCTATAGAAAACTATAATGTTTTACGTTTATCCATATTTTTTAATAATAACCTTGTCATATATCAGGAACACAGAAGTACTAACTACATATACTCGCTTTCTGAACTGTACAACTCTATCTGCCATATTTGTTTTGCTTCTCAAAGCGCGCCCCTCTTTCTGCCTAACACACATACGGAAACGTATTCGCGTTACTTATATATATATATATATATATATATATATATATATATATATATATATATATATATATATACATATATGTTATTCAATACCAATAAACCCATTGTCATTGCATAATAATCATGGCCACGTTAATAACGGAGTATACATCAAGTAGTGTTACTCAAAGCCATCTGTAACACTAAATGTTTTTGTTGAATAAAAGTATAATAGGTCAGAGAAGTAGATGTAGTGGTTACTGGTGTAAATTGCACGCTATAACTTTCACTTATACACCTTGAGAAGACACGTCTCTATATATTCTTCGCTCGCTATGCATTATATAGATGCAGTAGGTATTGCGCAACGATTGCCTTATAGTAGACACTTCGTGCAGGCACACACACTTAGGGTATCTAGTATCGTTTACAGCATAACATATTTGGATAGGGAGAAGAAGGCGATAAAACATGTTTTTGGCCTATTCATGCATTTTTCTAATATTATAAATATGGCGCGGGCAACGCCGGGTATGATTGTCAGTTTAAAATAAAAAGGTAACATATGAACTGCAATTACAGTACAAATTTGCTTTTTAACTATTGTGGTTACTGCCAACTTATTTTTGGTAATTTGGTTTATTCGACATCTTTACAAGTGTTAACTAGTTTCCCTATCGATGGATTAATGAGTAGTTTAACTTTTTCTTTTAGGTGTTTGTGTTATTGACCTGATAGGTATATAGAGATTATGAAATTGAAGACTCAAAATTCTAGCGGTGTTATTGTTATCTCCTAGACAATAATCGTGTTTAGAAGGCTATGCGACTATACTTATCCAACGTTATGAGGTAATTTTACACGATCAATCTGTCAAAAACGTCACTTAGCTTCTGTAGTATTTACAAAGTATAAAGTAATCTACTAGTTTACCCATTTAAATATATATATATATATATATATATATATATATATATATATATATATATATATATATATATATATATATATATATAATAATTACGATAATAATCCAGGTAAAATATCCACGGGGTAGTAATCCAAAAAAATTCAACCGGGTTTATAAAAAGTGCTCAATATCAAAAAGAGCTTTATATATGATTATTTTTATTGGCACAGATATGTACAAAATCTGCGACACTAGCATGTCGATATTATCGATCAACAGTTATTATGAACTGAGATCTCATCAGGCAGAGTTAGAATCCGATCTTAACATCAGATCATATTTGGAGAGAATGAAATGGAGGGAAAAAAAGAAGAAAGAAAAAAAAATTAGGATTTCAGAATTTAGGGAGTCACGTGGTTAAGGACCGTTAAAAATCAAAAAAAAGTTAAAATCTAAAATCTAAAATAAAACAAAAGAAAACAAAATAGAACAGATAAATGAGATAAAATTAAGATAAAGTGAAAAAAGGGACATATAATAACAAGACTAGGATAAAGATAGATAGATATATAAATAGAAAGATAGATTGGTAGATAGATAGAAAAAATGAAAACGTCTGTTGTTTAAGACAGAGGGTGGAGAGGGGAGAGGGAAGATCACATGCAAGTGAAAGTGTCAAGAAATCGACAGTTACTTCGGCTGGGGCGAATAACGTATTGTCAAATCAGCTGTAATTCATGGCAGCCTTTATGTGTATAAGTGTGTAGACATGTGTGTGTGTTCTCAAATCAGTTGTAATCGGTAGTATCATATATGCGTATGGGCGTGAAGATGCGTGGTGTGGAAGAGGTAAGGGGTTGTTAATCAATTGTGTCACTAATTCTAAATGTATACTATTTTATTTTTGTATTTAAAGTTTATCAAATTATCATTAATAAATTAATAGATCAAACAAATATACTAGTAAATCAATTAAGTCTATATAATTAGTAGTAACAATAATAATAATAATAATAATAATAATAATAATAAAAATTATTGAAATTATATAATATAATAACAAAGATGATGATAACATCGGTAATAATTTATAAGTACTAAATGCCGCCATTATTAAGTATTAATAATGATGATAATAATAAAAATAATAATAATAATAATAATAATAATAATAATAATAATAATAATAATAATAATAGAAACGAAAAAAACAACAATCGTAGCGGTCAATAATAATCAAGAATTAATAAAAAAAAAAGTAATAGTTAGGTAAAAAATAAAATAATTAAGAAATATTAGAAATATTAGAAGCTAATAATAATAATAATAATAAATAATAATGATCAGATTAATTATAATATAGAAGTAGGTAGCAATATAATGGTTGTAAATATGGTAATATGAATCCATGGTTGCAATACTACTGATTATATACAAAATGGTATAATAATAATAGATATATTAATAGTAACAATCGCAATGGTAACCCCAATAATCATAACAATTGTTATAATGATAGTAAGAAATAATAAATAATGATAAAATAATACAAATAATGGTAGTAGTTGTAGTAATACTACTACTACTACTACTACTACTACTACTACTAATAATAATAATAATAATAATAATAATAATAATAATAATAATAATAATAATAATAGAATTATAGATAATGGCATTATCAATAATGGTAATACTACCATTGTTACTAAAACTAATTATAACAATTAAATTAAAAGTCAGCTGACGGTAACATTTCATTCTCTCCAAATATGATCTGAGGTTAAGATCGGATTCTTACTCTGCCTGATGAGATTTCAGTTCATAATAACTGTTGATCGCTAGCATCGACATGCCAGTGTCGCAGATTTTGTACATGGCTCTGTAAATAAAAATAATCATATATATATATATATAGAGATATATATATATATATATATATATATATATATATATATATATATATATATATATATATATATATATATATATATATATGAGTATATGAAAGGATAAAAATAATCCGACGGTATGAAATTAAAAATGGAAAAGCGGAAGACCTTTTCGCTCAACGTTTCGCCCAAATTTCAGGGGATTTGTCAAGAGCGGACGAAGAATACACAAATTACAAAAGACGAGAAGGTCTGTAAATTATGGGAAATATATAGTGGTTGGGTTCATGTTGAGATGAAGGGTATGCAAATATGAACAAAAATTTTTTTTAAAAATAGAAATAAATATATATATATATATGCACATAAATGTGATCGAAACATATATATAACACATATACATATATATATATATATATATATATATATATATATATATATATATATATACATATATATATACATCAAATATACATAGAAGTAGCATTGGAAAAGAAGAGGAGAAATTAAAGAGCAGAAAGGGGTCCAAAGGATATTTAATTTAAAGCTCAGGGAATCATCCAGTGTCTAGAATTATCTTGTTTGCACTAATGATTGCTTTTGATAGGTTCGGGGAGATATTGTAGAAGCCCATTCTTTGTTTAATTTTATTTGTGGAAAGGACTATGAGAGCAGATTCAATTATTCGACGTGTTGACTTGTTGTGTATTATCTTGATTAAAGTGGCTTTCGCAAAGTCAAAGTAATGTCCATACTCCATAGTATGAGCACATAAGGCGTTAAGTGTGTTGTTGGTTTTAATCGCCCTTTTATGCTCATAAATCCGCTTGTCCAGATTACGCTGCGTCTCTCCAATGTAGACCTTATTACAGTCTAGACAAGGAATGGAGTATATGCCAGCTTTGACATTAGGTGTCGTGTTCAGTTTAGGTGTTTTGATTAAATTTATAATACTTGCAGAAGTTATTTGGGATATGTTTATGCCTAGTTTATTAAGTTCTGTGTAAATCGGGTTATTGTTGGAATTGGTTGGTGAAGCTATATATCTATTTATTATAGGGCTGGTGGATAAGTTTTTCTGTTTGGAATTTGAGTAAATCTGTAGAGCTTTTCTTTTAGAATTTTGTATAAAATACTTTGGGTACTGTAATGTATTGAGAGAGTGTTCAATGTATTTAAATTCTTCATCCAAATATTCATTGCTGCATATCTTAGGTAAGAACCGATTATGATGCAAAATTTTATTTTATTATTGTGGTGCGAATAAAAATGAACATAATCGTTCTTATTGGTTTGTTTACGGTAGACTTTATAAGATAAATTATTATTTTTGTTTATTAGTAGAATATCAAGAAAAGGAATGGAGTTATCTGTTTCTTTTTCGAAAGTAAATTTAATGGTCGGTTCTATTTTGTTCAATTTGTTAGTAATGCTTTCTATTTTAGTGGTTTTCGGGAGGAAAATTAGGATATCATCTATGTATCTATAGTAAGATTTATATTTTAGCTCTACAGATGTATATACTATTGAGTTATTTACCTGTCTTTTCGGGAAATTTAAAGAGGATGAAATAATATATATATATATATATATATATATATATATATATAAATATATATATATATATATATAGTTTGAAAAGTCACATATTGAAAACGTTGCTGAAATGGCAATAATGAGGAGAATATGTTTTTTTTTATTTTGTAAACCTGGACAACGCAAATTATTTTTTTTAAATGAATTATTTATTTACTTTTAAAATTTGAGCACTTTCGGTGGTATACACACTTGTTAGATGTGCAAGCATATTTTTCTCTTCTTTTTTCGTATAATATTCCTTGACTGACACATCTTTATCGCAGTCAAGTTGAAATTCGTCTTGATGTTATCGACGATTAAGGTTGATATGCTGCTGTGTGTAGCACGCGGTTACGTGAATAAGGTAGTTTGAAAAAGCACACATTGAAAACGTAGCTTAAAATAAATATACATATATACATATATATATACATATATATGGATATATATATGTCCCATGTCGCTGTTATAGACAAAGCCCCAACTCTATCCCCCTCCCCCTCCAATGTATTTTCAATTTTCAATCTCCCGTTAAAGTGAACTTAAAATTTTATGCCATTTGAATTCCTTTCGCCGGCCCGATGAGTTGGTAGCTATTCGCACCAATGAAACAAAACCTGATTTGTCGCAACTAATGGAATAAAATCAAATATATATATATATATATATATATATATATATATATTGTTATTTCGTGTATCCACATATTATTTTATGAATATATATAATATATTATTTATCGATGTTCACTATTTACTTTAACAGTGCTTACAAGGTAAGTCGGGCGTATTAGCGAGTAATGAACATATATTTATGGTAAATTATCTAAAGACAGGCGTCGTGTTTCATCTCTGTAGAACATTTAGCCTGAAAATTCTCTACGGAGATGAAACATTGTCGCCCCTGTAGCTTAATTTAAATAAACGGATTGGCATACCTTTTTTCTCTCCCCCTCACCATTTCCCTCTCACTGTCTCTTCTTCTTTTTCTCTTCATATATATATATATATATATATATATATATATATATATATATATATATATATATATATATATATATATATATATCAGATAGAATATAATCAAATTCTGTTTAAGTGCCTTCATGAAACCTACACTATGTTCTACATCAAAAATCTCCATTAGTTAGTATCGCAACACCTGCATGTCCTCGAAGTAAAACATTGATTAGCATATGAAATAGAAAAAAAAACTTTTATTTGCCTAATAGAAATTAACTTTTTAAATGTATATAATAAATTGAAAAGGAATTCATTAACTTATAAAATCATATCAGCCAATGAAAGATCATACGAGCAGCTATACGAAGAGAATAACAAAATGACGTGACAAAGAAAGAAAATTAAATAAAGCCTGCAATGAATAAGATGTTTAGTCATTGTCCGGTGTCGACTACAATACCTGCGCAAATTGATCATTCTTTTTTTGCATGAGAACACATCGTCTGCTGAAGTCATAAAAGCTTAGAAAAATTACAAATATATAGTTTAAATAAAAGAAAGAAACGATGCAACATTTCCATCCCCAATGTTGAGACTAACAAAAATAGATGAAAGGCTATTACAAGAGACAAAAAGTCTTTATAAATAACGAAGACAAATTAATCTTCCCTTCATTTTTCGTCATAACATCAATGGTTCATTTAAGTCTGGAATCAACACACAGATTCAAAGCCAGGATAAAGACTACAGATATATGGGCGTTTATATAAAGATCGTTATTAAATAGCGGAGTTTATCCAACTTGAAAGTAGCTTTTGTTTTAGTTAGTTGTCGTGTAAATTGCTATCATTTATGTTCAAATGAAGTTTTGTTTCAATTCTCACAATGCTTTGTTATAGATTCGGTTTCTTTGTACAGCGGCCAGTGTAAAAGATATTTGAACATTGAACCGTACAGTGTCAGGTTATCGACCGGCCCTTTTTCTAATTCAAAAAAGGGCCAGTTCAAATGTCTGTTTTTGCCCATTGATGTCTCATTTATCGCATTGTACCGTTAATTAGTTGCTGACAATTCTACTGGAACAAAACATGTTATCCACTTTCGAAGATCAAAATAAATAGACGAATTGGCAACGAATAAGGAGAATTAAACATACGTAACCTCACTCGACACAATACACGAAAAGAAAAGAATAAACAATAGAAACGTGAGGAAACGTGGTAGAAAAGTACGTTAATAATACAAAACAAAGGATTCGATGTTATTAACTAAATTTGCCGTTATTATAATCTCGGATAGACATCTTATGTGTTCTACGTTTAATGAAAACTTGTAAAGTTGATCATTTTGGGAAATTTAATATATATATATATGTATATATATATATATATATATATATATATATATATATATATATATATATATATGTATATACATATATGTTACACGATAGCATGATTACGCTCTAAGAGCGTTCAAGATTCAAAAGTTTGATTACTTAACCGCTAGAATGTATTACGTGTTAAGCGCGTTTAAGATTCAAACGTATACTTGTTCAATGGCTGTTTTTAAAAAAAATATGCTGCCAAAATACTCACAATGTACATACATATATATATATATATATATATATATATATATATATATATATATATATACGTATATATATATATATGTATATATATATAATATATATATACATAGTAAAAAAGAAGTGTGGTAAATTAACTACCATCAAAGCTAGTAATAGATGCAATATTTCTTTTATTTAAAAGAAAAGACAAAATCGAACCGATTTTTTAAATTTTTTTTCTATAAACTGTCATTTTTTCTTTACAGTTTATGGTTATACATATATTTCGCTAACTGAAGCTGGTTTCCCAATTACATCGGAATTTAAAACACACTAATGAGGCTAATATTATTAGCGAAATATATGTATAACTATAAACTATAAAAAAAAATGACAGTTTATAGAAAAAAAATTTTTTTTAAATCGGTTCGATTTTGTCTTTGCTTTTAAATAAAATAAATATTGCATCTATTACTAGCTGTGATGGTAGTTAATTTACCACACTTATTTTTTACTAAATTTCATTCAGATGCTTTAAAAAAGTATGAACCTTTCAAAACTATATATATATATATATATATATATATATATAGGTATATATATATATATATATATATATATATATATATATATATATATATATATATATATATATATGTATAATGTTGAATTCTTTGACCACGATTTGAGCATGTAATTGCGGTTATATAAATCTATGTCATATATATATATATATATATATTATATTTATATGGGCCTTGTATTTTTACGTTCTATGATGGAGTATTTTGGATATTTAAAACATAATGTGTTCTTTCCTATAAATAATAAGTAAAAATGTAGGTGTTTTCATTATAAATCGTATACCTAATTGATATGGAGAAATAGATATAAATATCGATACATTAAAAGGTGGTATTTACTTAAAAAGCAGGCTTGGAACATGGATGTCAGTCATAAAGTACAATGTTTTGTCACTGCTATGTCGGCTATTTTACTTCTAATTTCTTACACACACATACATTATTTTTTCACAAAAATAAACATGTTTTTTTATATTAATTCATTCAGAAACTGACTTTCCAAAATATTCTATGAAAACTCACTTTTCTGCTACAGGGATTTTAATAAAATAGGAATGGTCAAACATTTTAAAATAATTTATTATATTTTTGCCTATATAATCAAGCAATTGAAGAAGAATATTTTCACCTGAATAAATTGCTGGTGACCTTAGGATAAGACGTCTATATATTTAAAATGAAACCCTGCGTATTCTACGTAATTTTACAAAAGTGATATTGTTTAAAAATAGCTACATTACACTCATTGTGCACCGTTAACCTCTTCCTAAAAGGAGTGGATCTAAGAAAATACCTGACACTCACTAACCACACCGGAACCATCTTTAATGTGAAAGGCTTTCATGTTACTCGAAACAACAAAGTTGTTTACGCTGAAAAGCGAATAGAATACCTCGCGGTAGTGTCCTGGCTCCATTGTTTTATAACATCTACACAAATAAGCAACTAATGGGACAAACCACTGAGTTGTTCATATATTCGAACAACTGATGTGTGGCATCCCAATAGAGGAAGTTGTAAGACATAGAATAAAAAAGCATAGATACAAAATAACTAACAGTTAAGCCAAGAAAACGACTGAATGAAAAAAAATCTAACACCAAAAGAAAATGTTGATAAAAGTCTCTAGAAAAACTAGAACACTTTGTAAAATATATACATATTTATAAATATTATAGTATATATATTTATATATTTATTTAATTTGTGTTAATTGTTACATTACTTTTTTAATGTATTATAGTGTGTATTTAATTTCACTTAACATGATTAAGTTTAACTCATGTTTTATGTTATTAGAATATATTTACTTATGTATTCTCATACCTATCTCATCTCTCCTTCTATGTAATAAAAACAACATATTTTTAATGAGACATATGTCATGAAATTGCTAATTTAATTTAACTTTAAAATATTCGACATAGCATTTAATTGTAGATTGTTTTACATAGAATCCTTCATTTTGTATATTTCCCAAACTATAAATATTTTAGTATGAAAGCAAAAAAGCCCACTGAGAAATAACATACTAAATTAAAGATTCTCGGGCAATGCCGGTTAAATATTAACATTGTACCTTGATTAGTGGCTATGAATTATCATTCTTAATATGTATAGACACTAAATTGTTGGTATATTTTTTACGTACTAACTGGGTACATGACGACATATCTAATTCATTTAAACTTGAATGGTGCGTATATTTAGTGTGTGTATTGTTAGTGTAAATATATATATATATATATATATATGTATATATATATATATATATATATATATATATATATATATATATATATATATATTGTAGTGGGGTTACGTTTGTGGCTGGCGATGTCAGTGTGTTTGATTTAATTACCCTTTTGATATAAATGTGTCTGAAGTATAATTGCCGTTGGGTGTATCACATTAAATTTAATGAATATATTGTAACTTAATTTGCTCCCATTAAATTAATTTCCCCTGACAGTATTCTCCTGAATTGATGCAAATTAGAAGTGTATATAAAATATTCTGAAATATGTAGGATGGGCATTGGCATGCAATTTAATGTCACACCTGGGCAAGTTATTGCTATTGTGTTAACTCCCCAAGCTCTAAATATGCTAATTAAAACTCAAATAGAATCCGTGCTAGTTGAGATCACATAAATAAATATTAAAATTATAATTCCAAAAGTATTTATAGACTAAAAAAATAATGGATAGTGTTAGCTTTCTTGTTACTCGTCCATTTCTATCCGTACTCTGTGGATAACATCACATGAAACGATGAATCGTAATGTCCAAAGGCTTTCCTGATTATAATTATAAGTACGTGTAACCTATTAGCACTTATCACCGTGGCTGAATGTTGCGAGATTCGAAACTATGAATACATTTGATAGAGACCGACACCCTTATCGTTAGGCCATGATACTTGAATAGTAGGAGAAAGGTATATCATCACACATGAATATATACATCTTTGTCTGTCATTGTATTGGTGATAGTACAAATAAATTGAGTTGGATATATGCCCGATAATATATAGGGAGCAAAACACTGTGTAACGAAAAAAAAGATTGTCATCGCATTTCTATTGTTTTTAGTATATATATATATATATATATATATATATATGCATATACATAAATATTAATTAGTTATTACCTACAAACATCGATGGTTCATGCTAACGCAATCTTCAGTGCAGGAAGTTAATTTCCGACGGTCGGCTAGTGCGAACCCGAATCAAAAATCGGCACTGATTCACAGAGCGTTTTCCCGTTGGCGAACACAATTTAGCTTAGAACTAAGGAGGAATTTACCTTTATAAATACCAAGTCGGCGGGTATTTTACAACGAGCAGCCAAAGTGATCTACAACAACAAACCGTGTTGGACCTCGCAATGAAGCTAGTAGTACTGCTTGTTATTATGAATAAATATTAATTATTTATTATCCACATACATGTTTCATGCTAACGCATTATATATATATATATATATATTTATATATATATATATATATATATATATATATATATATATATATATATATATATGTATATATATATATATATATATATATATATATTTATATATATATATATATATATATATATATATATATAGTCTCGGAAGTTTCTCAACCATTAAAACTATATTTTTAAAAAACCCTTAAGCCCCAAGTCGTTTAGTGGAAACTCACTCATGTAAGTCAATTTAATGTTTACAGTTATTATATTAGTTTGCTTCTAACATTATTTAAGGGATCATCAGTTGTTTACCATGAAAAACTGTTTCGGGAATTTAAAAACGAGACAGTATTTAATTTCATGGTTTCCCAGCAGAGTTGATCAGACCCCACTTCCCTTAAAAGACAAAAACATAAACGTTCCGTATACTAAACCTAAGTTTTGTTCCGTATAAATGTTTTGCTAACTTATATTTGCTATGGTTCATGTTTAAAAAGAAAAAAAACATTTGTGGACCGGGTTCGCATGCACTATACAGATCTAGGCCGAGTGACTTTAAAAGAGGCAGCAGAGAGAAAATGCATATATGTAAAATAAAACATGGGTGTGTCTTAGAGACTAATCATGCCTAATTTTCATATACGATCCTTCTGTTTAAAGTGGAAGGCTTTTTCAAACAAAAATGGATCGCCTATAACACTTTCGTCTTTAATATCGTGTGGGCACAACCACATATTGCAAATGAGTCAATGCTGCAATTGTTTGCACACGTCGTGTTTGAATCAAATATTCCATTATTGAGGACTCGTATGTATTAGTTAGAACGTCCGTTGAACGGATTGGTCGATACTTAATTTTGCTGGGTATGTGTTGCTGAACTCTGTTGCCCAATTCCCACGTTGTCCTACCGACCTAGTCGACACTGTAACTACGTTTTCAGTTATACATATGATGATTTCTATAGGTTGAGGGTGGTTAAAGGTCGTTAACAGAGGCATGCAATAGAACACAAGACGCACGTTTGAAGCAAAATAAAATGTTATACTTCTGAGTTAATTTATTTGTCGAATTTCTTCACTTACTGTACCTAGCAAAGCATACAAATGTATATGGAACATTTACTAACAGTATTGCGTTTTATATCAGAAAACATTTGATATTTTTCTTTTGATAAGTGACCTTATCACATCAAAAGGGTTGTCATTACTTAACACATTATTTGTAATGGTTCGCTTTGCTTCGTCCAATTTGGCATTGTGAACAAATATTAAAGTTCACGTAAAGTTTGACTTTCGTTTTGCTAGTATACAATTAATCTGCGCGGGTATATAATCGCGTAAACGTAAGTTTATGGAACATGCATTTAAAGTAACAATATTTCTAAATACGTGTCAGGGTTGGGGTCCTAATCCCCTTCAAAGTAGGCCCCTTGTGCTTGCACACCCTTAGCCAACTGATCTATCCATTGCTGGAAACACCTCTGGAAGTCTTCTCTTAGAATGGGGTTAATCACCGCCGTCGCGTTAGATTCAGCAGGTGTTTAGAGTATATTTGATGGGTAACACAGATTTAGTAGCGGTTAATCCGAGTAAATAATGGCCGCACAGCCGTGAGTGACCAGAGTTCTGGCGGGCGCCAAACAGCTTGAAGTGCAACCGGTTGAGAGGGTGCGAAAAATAAGATGATGCAGAACGCGACAGCAGGAGATGAATACCATTCAAATAGAACACTTCCAGACTTGTTTACGGCAGCGGATTGATCGGTTGGCAAAGTGTGTGCAAGCACACGTGGCTTACATTGAAGGGCATTAGGGTTCCACCCCCGTAACGTATTTGAATTTTTCTGGGTTAAACTCGGATACGTTTTAGACAAGCCTCGTATATATATATATATATATATATATATATATATATATATATATATATATATATATATATATATATATATATATATATGTATATATATATATATATACATATATATATATATACATATATATACATATAGATATATATATATATATACATATATATATATATATATACATATATATATATATATATATATGTATATATATCGCAATTTAGGGTATACTTTTAAATTAGAGTATACTGATTATGGATAACATTTCATTCGAGTGTGATACATTTGATGTTTTACATATAAGTTGTGCTTATATTATACCCTTAACAACTTTTTAAAAAAATGTCAAGATACTAACATTTTCGGAGTATTTAATAATTGATATCTAATCATAATCGTTAAGAGTTGCCCGAAATGAGGGGGTCGCTGAATACTAACCAATACAGACTGCTCCGTTTATCACCACTCTTCAATGGTGCTCGACAAGCACGCACCTTAAGCCGGGATCGCAACTGCACCTTTAAGACGGCAGTATGTTGTCTACCCACCTAGCTGTCAAAACCCTGATCATAAATTGTAGAACAAAGTCTTTGAAGTTAAACTTTTAAGAACTATACTTTGAATAATTTTGTAAAGCAGATAACAGAACATGATCAATCAATGTGATTAGTACATGCCATTCTGTTACCAGATTACACCTATGTAATAAATATCATATCAATATAATTTTATTTATGAAATATCAAGAAGTTGACGAAACACATATTTATCCACCAGAAAAGGGATGAGACCGGCATGCTGCTCCTTAAATTTGGGATAATGGCCCAAGACCGTGATGAGTGGGATGATTTTATTTCTAAACATGTGGGCAATCTCTCTATAATATTTGAATATTTCAAGTAAGTCATATAACTAATAATTAATTAACAGGTCACGGGTACACATACACACACGCGCGCACACACACACACCCACACCCACACACATATATATATATATATATATATAAATATATATGTGTGTGTGTTTGATTAAACAGGAGTGCCAACTTCTGCTTATTCAGCTTTTGATCCGTTTTTTCTAGTCTTCGTACGACGGAGTTGATGTTATAATTCAAGGAGTGTAAGAAATTCTCGTATTTTGTGCGAACGTTTTCGACCGACATCGGCCGTCGTCAGGCGGTTGCAAAATGAAATAAATTGGTGAATCTATCAAGAAGGCGCTCTTTTAAATTATTTCAACAGCACTTCAATACATATTCACCCCCCCCCCTCATAACGGGAATGGTTTATGTTTGTTTTATTAATGCGTATAAACAATGCTTCGATTATGGGGAGGCTAATACTGCAACACGAAACCGCCAGAATAGATGTGTTTTTTGTTAAAATGTTCCTAAGTTCGTTCTTTGGGACGCCATGCTTCATAAGATGTTGGTATATTGAGCTTTGAGGGGAGATGAGGTGGCAAGTAAGTCGGCGTGATATGATAGTCCTAGTCATTCCAATATACGTGCTGTTTGCAGAGACACATTCTCCGATAAGGCATTTAAACACGTTAATGCCATTCCTAGTTTAAATAAGCCACTAGCAGCCGGGCTATTTTTTTTATTAATAACTTACTAGTGTTTGACTTTTTGGTAGTATATAATGAATCTGAGTTTAAAGTTATTATCTACTGGGGTTACGTGTTTGTGTATAATACTTTTTTTAATTTTTACTTCGGCTTTATAGTCGGGGTGCATTTTGTTACAGTAGAATAAGTTAATATAATTAATATTGTTGTTGTTGGAGTTTTTATTTATGGCGGTTAGGGTGTGTTTTATTTGTTGATCAACTACATAGTTAGGAAAGCTATTGTTAATTAGTGTCTATTTAATATCAGCGAGTGCTTTATAAAATGTTACTAGAGGAATTTCTTTTGGCGCGATAGATAGGATTTTTTGGTGACGGCTATTTTATATCTATCTAGGCATTCGCTATTGAAATTAAGAAGGTTTCTCTCTTTACTAGTGTATTTTCATACGGGTAGGTAATAAACTTCTCTGCAGAGGTTTCTATTTCTATTTCTATATCTAGGAAATAAATGTTATTATTGATAATAAGTTTTTGTGTGAAATTTAATGTTGAGTTATTTTTAAAAGTATTCTTGATTTGAGTCAAATTAAATGGGATTTCTGTTAGTAGGAGAATGAAATCAACGTATCGGACGTATATAGAGGGTTTAGTAATAATATTGAAAGTGTTAATTTCTAGGTTGGGTATATAATATTCAACAAACAATGGTACCAGGGCTGATCCCATTGAGACACCATCCACATGGGCGTATAAGCTACTATTGGGGGCCGTAGAAGAGTACATCAGTGGTGCAAGCAATTACTAGTTTGCGTAGTATATTAAGGTTTAATTTGAGTGCAAGGAGAGTTTGAGTATTATATATCTGTTGATAATTATATTGATAGTTTATTGTATTGATAAAATACGGATATTTTTTAGTCCTTAGATTATAACATCAACTCCGTCGTACGAAGACTAGAAAAAAACGGATCAAAAGCTGAATATGCAGAAGTTGGCCCTCCTGTTTAATCAAACATGCATGAAAAAGAATGCTTCCCAATTATACAAATATATATATATATATATATATATATATATATATATATATGTATATAATTATTTTTTATTTATAAATACATGTATATAATCCGCGATATGGGCATACAGATGACATCGATCAAAAGCTGTTAGAAACTGAGATGTCATCAGGTATTAAGTTATGCTGATCTGTCCCTCAGATGATAATTAGAAATAATGAAGTGGAAAAATAAACTATATTAAATTATGTATAACACCTCTATTTGATATCGAATACCTTTGATTAGACCTGTTGAAATTATTTTGATTTGGATCCTGTTGATGTTTACTTTACCTGAATTACTATATATATATACTGCTGGATGAACGTGCATTTAAGCAAGAATCACGGCTGTATTACTACGACTCACTACAGTGTCCAGCGTACATTTCTGACGACAAATAATTATGAATGTGTTGTGTTGATCCACATACTTATATGTTTCATCCTTACGGAAATCGTCAGTATTAAGATGATTTGTCATACCGGTTGCAAGAGTCGCACCCCTTAACTCAGATCATGTTTATAACTCAAATATAGACGCTTTAGTAATCGCAGCTACTATAAAACCCCGATTAATTAGCGATAGATTAAACTTATAAACGACAACCATCAAGAGAACGTTCAACTGCCGAATAAACGTGCATTTATACTAGGATGACGGCTGTATAAATGCTACCCACTACAGTGGCCAGCTTACATTTGGGGGCGATAAATAATCATAGATATTTTTTTTCATAAACATACGTATATGTTTCATCTTTACAGGAATAGTCTGTGTAGATATAATTATGAATACGGCTCGCAGGATGCGAACCCCGGAACACGGGGCATTACCAATAGCGTAACAAATTATTTACAAAGAGCAAAGTGATTTATTTTTCATTAACTAATACGTATTTTTCGCAATATATGATTAGAAATATATATAAAATGTCTATGATGAAATCTCACGACGACAAGTTTAGAACGAGAGAATCTTAAAGGAAAGTGAAATGTTGTGATGTCTGCCTTCGCACATTATATCAATAAACACAAAATACAATTTACTTGATTTTATTTATAGTTATGATATTGTGGGGTTTTTTTTCGTTCGAGCTTGACATCTACAAAAAAAGAAATACGTTTTACTCCCATTTATTTATAAAAATTATATTGTGAATTCTGCATTCGCACTTCATATCCATAAACAGAAATACAGTTTATCTGATTTTATTAATAATTATGATATTGTGAGATTACTGTTCGTACTTGAAATCCACAAAAAGGAAACACGTTTCACTTTCTTTTATATATAAAAAATAATATTTTAAGGTCGACATAAAAAAGCAGAAAATACGTAGTTCTTTTATGTTATCTAAAACAATACTATTGTGGGGTGAGCGTTAGCGATTGACCTTCATATAAAAGACATAGCTTTGACTTATTCAAGCCCGAATATTGTGCAGTATGTGTTCACGCTTAATGCCCATAAAATGTAAATGCGTAGCACTTTATTGTGTGATATGCGTTCGCTCTAAAAATCTATATAAACAAAATGTGTTTTACTCACATTTTATATATAACAATAATATAGTGTAGTGGGCGTTCGCGCTTGACACATATAAAAAGAAATACGTGTTAATTTATTTTTATTCATAACATTAATATTATGATACCGATCTCAGCATTTGAGCTCCATAGATAGCAAATACGTTTTACTTCATTCTATTCATAGCAATACTATCGTGGGGTCCGCGTTCTCGCTTGGCATTCATAAAAAATACGTTTTATTTCATTTATATGAATGATATTGTGGAGTTATTTATAATCTTTACGCATTTATTTATTCGTTATTATTTTTATGTATAGTAAGTATTTATTTTTAAGCCAATAAGTAGTTAAATTCAAAATAAATGAATTGTTAAAAAACAAAATAAACATGAATTTTATTTAATACCAAAATTAACACTTCTCAAGTGTTTCAAATGCTGTCGTTCCCAACTTTCTCTAACGAAAAATGCATCAATATTTTAAATAAAGTTTTTGTATCTATTTTTTATTTAGATTTATCTTATATCCCCTATTAAATTGTTTTTTCCCGCCAAAATATAGTTTAATAAAACTATATTTAGAATAAATTGAATATCAATACACAGTTCATTTTCTATAATGTTTCCTAGTTTGCTTTGTTTGGTTAATTGGAATATTTCAATGTTTTACTTTCGATTTCCGGTCTTGATATTTGTTTTATTTATTGGTAATGTATTATTTACTTTAGTTGCAATACACTACATTTCTTAAAGTAGTAATTCGTTATGTTTAAAAAAGAGGAATAGGAACCTAATATATGCGTTCTGTTTTAAAAGAGTTAAACGTATGATTTTATATTCGTTGTAAATATCTTTTTTTTAAAAATTTAATCTAAAAACACATATTTGAATTAATCTTACGGATATTCGAAAATAAAATAACAGAAAAATGTTGTTAAAAATAAACCAGGCTTTTCTTTTAAAACTCAGGCTTACCCGCACAGACTTCTTTGTCAACAGATAAACATAACAAAACAACAAAAACCCCATAATGTTTTACTGGTGTAAACTTATTTGTTTCAAGTTAGTAATTTAAAAACCTATTCCTCATACATCTGATCGATATTCGAAAAAAAAATGCTTTTCTTATAAAACTCAGTAAGTAAGAATTAGTACCGTTTCTTATTATTTTTTCAAATACTTCTTTGCCGATTGTAAATACCTAACAGCTAAAAGTTTTATGTAATAATTTAATAAATCATAGCTAAATCATAACAACGAAATTATTTCACTCTCTCTCTCTTTCTATCTAGCTATCTATCTCTCTATTTATCTATATATCTATCTATCTATCTATCTATCTATCAATCTATCTATCTATCTATCTATCAATCTATCTATCTATCAATCTATATATATATATATATATATATATATATGATTATTTTGGTTTATACATGCATGTGCATAATATGCGACACTGGCATGTCGATGTTAGGGATTAACAGATATGACTATAGGGATATATCAGATTAGTATTATGCCTGATAAAATATTAGCTTCATACAGATGCTGATCGATAACATCGACATACCAGTTTCGCAGATAATGCATATTTATATATAAATAAAAATATTCACATATAGAAAAGCTCTTTATAAGCCCGGTTGGATTGTGTGTTATTGTTAACCTTTGTATGGGTACCTTACCTTGATTACTATATATATATATATATATATATATATATATATATATATATATATATATATATATATATATATAGTGTGTAGATTTCAATTTTTTGTAGAGAATCTGAATAACAGAGCTCAATGTAATTTAAACAGAGCAAAACAGCATTATAAAAAGAAAAACTATACACACATTAATGTTGTACACATAATAACTTATTTCGACCCCTTTAATTAGGTCTCCTCAGATGTATAGACAACCACGTCAAAAAAACCCTTTTTTTTGACGTGGTGTTCTATACATCTGAGGAGACCTAATTAAAGGGGTCGAAATAAGTTATTATGTGTACAACCTTAATGGGTGTATAGTTTTTCTTTTTATAATGCTATATATATATATATGTGTGTGTGTGTCTGTGTGTGTGTGGGGGGGTGCGTGTGTGTGTCTGCACAATAATTATTTTCTAATTGTAAATACATACCCTAACACTGTTAGCCAAGTTAATCTCCCTTAAAATGTACATTTTGTAACAGCGGGTCAGTTGATACAGTAAAAGACTGCAGACGGATACCCTTCGGTTCAAATTCTTAGTAAAGACTTCACTTTATTTCTTAGACATTTATTATTAATTCATTATTTCTGAAGAAAAATTGTTTAGATATATGATATTCAGATTTGTGTCGTTTTGCAAGTAATAATTGGTTTTCAATTATTTGTTTCATTGTAAAATAGAAGATATCTACTTGCTCGTAGCTACTTTATCGTACATCAGAATTCGCAAACAAGTTAATGAAAAGAAAAGGCTGGATGTCTTTCAGCAAATAATTATCAGTTTTCATCAATGAGTTTCATAGTAAAATAGAAGATATCACCTTGCTAATCATCGCTCTATTTAACATTAGAAATTGCAAACCGGTGTTAATCAAAAGCCGAATCATGAACGTTTTCTTTTCAATATCGTCGTGTTCCCTTGGAGCAATTACCACAATGGCTCCATATCCTGGACAACAAATAGTAACGATAAAGTTATCAATATCCTAAAGAGATAGGGTGTGTTGACCCGGGAGAAATAATGTAGAAGTTGTTGCTCGGGATAAACCACTTCTCTGCCTTTTTTATAATGTTGTATACCCGGAAGCGATAATCCAAAATCCTCAATATTCTGGATAGAGCAGGTTGTTACCAAAATAGTCTAATCACGCTGCTCCATATCCTAGATATAGCAGGTGAATTAAAACGCAGTGTTGCCTGGGATAGTGAACTCATCTCTCTTTTTGTAATATTGAATACCCGGGAGTCATACTCCAAAGTTCTCAATATCCTAGATAGAGCAGATGCATGTCCTCTGGTAGATCAACCCGCTCTGTTAATAAAATTAAGCAACAACAAGAATACAATTACCTTACAAAAATTAATAACACGCAAATAGTTTCTTAGATAAGAGGATACCTATATTATCATCATTATTATGCATGTTACCCGTAGTATTATTCTTGTTCTTATCATAACTATTATTGTTGACATCAGTAGCAATATTATTATCATCATCATCGTCATCATTATTAATAGTTGTAATTGTATAAGCAATATTAGATATATTACTATTTAGCTTGTTCTAGTTAAAATACATTAGAATAATTAAATTACACTATGCATTAAAGAAAAAGTAATTTTAACTTTGAAACTTTGTAAACTACAAATTATCTAACTATAGATGTGACGATATATATATATATATATATATATATATAGAGAGAGAGAGAGATGCACATACATAAATACGCACACATATATACATAAATACATGCATATTAATGCACAGTCATGTATGTATATATAGACATATATATATACATATATACATATATATATACACCCACATATATACATGCAAGTATATATATATATATATATATATATATATATATATACGTATATATATATAGATACAAGCATGCATACATACATATATATATATATATATATATATATACACGCACATACATGCATATATATATACATGTGTGTGCGTATATATGTGTGTATATGTTTGAGGTGAGATTGATAGGTGAGTAGGAGGTGTTGGTTTGCGCTCTGATACTTTGACTCACTATTCTCGCTGTGAAAGGATGTTGAAAAGACAATCAACATTTAATAAAACATATCAGTGTCAAATTAGCCCTTTTGTGGTACGTTCAATGTACCTTTATCAATAAGTCAGCGTGGCAGGTTGTCTTAATTAGCCTTGCATTGTAACGGGAAACTTTCAGGAGCACCTTTTCAAATAGGAAATGATTGTTTGTTAAAATTTGAATGTTTCTAGAAGAGATTTCTCAATTCGCAGAAACTGTCGACAGTGTGCGGAGGCGAACATGACAGAAAGAGAGAAAAGTAGAGAAAGAGAGAAATTGGCAGAGCAAGAGCGATAGGAGAATAGCAAGAGAGACACTACAGTAGAGTAAAAAAATAAAAACCATAGAAATGGCAAATTTACATTAAAATGGTGTGAGAGAGATAGGGTCACAGTAAACATACATGACGGAGTAATTGCTGAAAATGTTTAAAAATTGAGTATAAATAGAGATGGACAGTGTGGAAGAAAAAGCATAGCGGATGTAGACAGATAATATGTGCGTGATAAAGGATAAAAGTAGAGAGAAAATGGAGGAACGACTAAGTTATATGTAAAAAAGAAAAGAGGTTAGACACAGGGAGACAAAAAGCCAGAAGTGATATGGGCAGAAAAGGATGTGACAAGATGGCGGAGAGATAGCGAGAGAGAGAGAGAGAGAGAGAGAAAGAGAAGTAGAAAGAGACACATATACGGTAAGAATTAGTGAGATAGTATGAACGAATCTGATGTGAAAAGAAAACTTGTAAGATAGAAATACATAAAGAAACGAAGATAGATAGAGGTGAAGAGAATAGATTAAACGAATAAAGGTATGTGTGACCAAAGTGTTATCAGAAAAGAGACATATATATATATATATATATATATATATATATATATATATATATATATACATATATAGAAAGAGAGAGCTAGAGAGATAGAGACGACAAAGAAAAAAGTGAAAGAGAGACGGGCAGAGAGATAGTAATGGAAATCCAGTGAACACTTTTTCCTTGAATATAATCGAATGGAATAAAATAACTTAGTTTTCTAAAATTATTGTTGATTTTCAAACCCAGGAATTGTTTTCGAATATTTTGAATGTGGATTGTTTTCATATTCAAGATGTGTATACTTCAAGAGATAAATCCTTTGTGTCTCTGTACAGGTGAATATAAATTGTGATAAATGTTTAGTGCCAGAGATACTGCATTGAACTTTTTTAATAATTTATATTTAACAACGCTGTTTCATTTATTTCAAGTATCATAATAGATCATCGTATTTAAATAGTATTTCTTTTGTATGTGCATTTTTCTTTCTCTACTTTAGTGGTACTACTATAGTACTATTAAATATATCAAACCTATATTTGTTATACATTAGTAATACTGATTTATGTTAATCAGGCGTATTTAAAGCAATATTTTTATTTAAGGTTAACCTTCAAACCACCTTACACCAGGTTGCTTTGCAAGCTATACACATTATTCTAACGTAATTGTTGATTTTCGAAAATAAGTCTGAGTTACAGAACAGCTCGACAGTGCTTTTGTTGAATAACTGACTGTGCGGTAGTGGTTACACCTACTATAATAAATCCCCTCTCATTGAATCTCTCTTTTACATAAGTATTAGTAATAATAATAATAATAACATTTACTAGACAAAGAGGAATAAAATAAGGAACAGCATTAGAATGTACTTCTGAAAAGCAAACAGAGAAGAATTAAGAAGACATCGCTCGCACATAAAATCAACCATTAAAACATCTCCGTGGCTGAAAAAAAACATGTATAATCAGATTCAGTAAGAATTTGTTTTTCTTTGTAAACATTTAGTTTTTTTGTAAATAATTCGTTAATGAATATACGAATTTTGTCTATGAAAACCATTGTCATATGAAAGAGAGGGAGAGAAAAAGAGATAAATAGATAGAAAGATAGATAGATAAATAGATAGAGAAAGAGAGAGAGAGAGGGAGAGGGAGAGAAATACAGAGATGAATTAACAGATTGGGAATCGGTAATATTTTCCTTTTAAGATAACAAATGGCCATAGAGGTTTGAGCATTATATTATCATTTACTAACAGGATTACCCGGCGTTGCCTGGGTTTTGGGTGGATGATAACAATCCGTGCATCCGTATAATGCGAACTAACTTTTATTGGTACATTCATTTTCGAAACGTGGGTGCTGCCAAATTTTATTTCCTCAAAATAAATCAACCCCAGCTCATTATACTCTCGTCCATGATAATTATGTAAAATTCATTTGTCAAGAGTATATATTCGATAGTGTTATAATGTTAATGTCAAAGGGCAAGACTTTTTACGTGTGTTGCTTTTCTTCAAAATTGAATTAACCATAGCACATCACAATCGCTATAACATTTTATATGTATTAGCCAAACTTCATAAAAAAACAGTAGTTTCCTAATAAATGAGGAGAACTATCCAATCTTATAAGACACTGTGTTATAATGATTTCAAATAACCAGAAAAATGTTGATATGATGCGAAGCAGAGAGAGCAAACAAATCGTGCCCTAACGTGTAGACTGCTCTAGATATCAGTTCACGTACAGACGTTAATATCTCAGCACTTTTTTACCTTCGTAATTCCCACTATAAAGCACGAAGTGTGAGGCAATAAACATGTCAAATGATAAGCGGTTTTCGGTGGATACCGCGCCAGCTACGTTCACCGATTGCGGTTTCTAAGATATCTCGACGCTCAAATGTTATTAAATGACTCGTCTCCAAGACAGTCTGCCAATGAATAGCAACGTTATCTGACAAGACGAGTGAGAACCAGGTATCACGATTTCTCTTTCAATTCCCTCTCTCGATGTTTTTTCTTTTTCTTCACTTTTCTCTCTCATTTGACATTTTCCTTAATTTTTTAAAAATCCTGACGGCTACGCCTAAATCGCGACCCTCGGAAATATTATGACAAAAAAAAACAAGAAAAAAGCGTTGTGAACAACCAGCAACGCATTGTTACAAGCCAGTTGTGTATGAGCTTATATTAACTAGAATCCTTATCGGCTGTTTTCTATCGGATTAAAGTAATTAGTTTTGTACACATGCGTTCGTTGTTATTAAGTTTTATATTAAAAGGTTTTTTTTCTATATTTTAAATATACTTAAAAATACGCCTTGGTTCTGAGATTGGGCTATATTTGCAAGCATACACATCTTAATTGTTGTTTTTAGCCGTGATTTTCAAATATCAATAAACTCAATATGATAAAGAAATATGTTTTAAGTTCATCATTTAATAGTCTTGTTTCACAACCACCATATACTTTAATATAATTACCGTAAATTATATATATATATATATATATATATATATATATATATATATATGAGTAATCTACGTCAGTTACATAAATGCATATAATGGTTGTGCAATTCGTTTATTAGAAAGACCACTTAAAAATTACAATCATTTTTTTACCTAGCAAAAACTGCAATGTATATATTTATAAAGACAACTATATGCATATGTGTATACATTTCTGTTTATAGGAGTCACCTTTTTACTATATAATAGATAATTACACACAGATCCCTAGCGTAATGTAACACAATGTGAAGTTAGTTTATTAAGTTCCATGTGAATAGAAATGGGGGTGTAATCTCTTCGGAAAATTCAGATAGTCTGATTTTTGTGAAATACTTACGAATGACATTAGACAGAATTAATATATATTTGTAAACCTTCAGTTTATCTGGATCATTGTATAGAGCTGTAGGTGCATAATATTGACACGACCACTCATTTGAAAACACAAATACATTATATTTGCATAATATTTTATATATAGTAATTAGATCTCGATAAAGCAAGATTCCTTGGATTAAAATTCCTCCCCAAGCAGAAGTGTCGGCCTTAAATTAAGCTTAAGGCTTAAATAATAGAGATTTTCGAGAACCACTATAACGTAATTAACTTCGATCAAAATTCGATTAAGTATGCATGGCATCGATCCAATGACATTATATCGTAATGTTTATCCGACTAAGGCGACACACAATTTGTGAAAAAGTGTTCCAGTGAAAGAATAAATGTTACATGTATTCAGACGGTTTTTTCTAATTACATATATAGATAAAAAATAAGTATATATATATATATATATATATATATATATATATATATATATATATATATGTTTTTTAGTAAGTAATTCAAACAGTTCTACATGAACATATATTTGTAGTGGTATCTAAAGAAACTTAAACATAAGTCCGAATTACTCCATAAAACATAAGGTGTACTTAAAAAGCATTCTCCACTAAATCGTAGTATATAATGTGGAACCTGAAATATAAAACGTAGCGGAAGCCCCATCAGAATGAACATGTTATAGGTACCAAAAGATATATACTCATTAAAACCTTGATATGTCACTTCACAATAGTACACTTTTTGAGGAGATTGTAAACAGACGGTCTTCTGCTAGTCATGTGTAAAATCACAATGTGACCTATGATATGTACATTTTCGGATGCCCCTGTAGATTGTGTTTGATCGAAAGTATATAATTTTAATGTTCACAGATATGGAAAATAATTCAGCCGCAGATAAAAAGGACTGCGTACGTTAGAAATCGAAGAGGCGCATCTTTTGTGATAGCTATTTAATAAATACCATCATGTTTCTTCACGAAAATCAACTAATAAAACTTTAAAATAACGTGTTTAACTTGATGTAAGTAGTGTCAGTAAAATATACTTGAAAATTAGAGTATATAAGCGTAAATCAATGAGACATAGTAACATAGAGAAGGAAGGGAATAGAGTGCGTCTTTTGTAGTGGTAGTACAATCTATTGGAAACATGCCTATTAATTCCCACCACTGGCTAATTTTTTCTGCAGACCCTAAAAACATGTTTTTCACACACAAACACATGCATCTATACAACAGTGTTAATTGCCTGCTATACACCATTCTCGAGTGTCTTCGGTCTCTCTGTGCAAGGATTTGTCAGGAAAATCTTAAATTAGTATAGTTCATCCTACAAGTAAAGCCTTACTAAATATTCGAATGATATTTAAAACCCAAATAAGCTCCTATCGATACGGTGATACACTTACGCATACGATAAATGCTGCACCTCTCTCGAGTTACAGCACATGGATGGATACACTACTAGATATAATTAATTATTGTCCTTAAATCCAGTAAAAACAAGCGACCACAAAAGATTTACTATATCATAGGTAACTGGTGAATTTGGGAGAGGAAATTCTTTACTTTTGTACTAACTTAACGTTTGCTAGGTAAAGAAGAACTTAAATAGAATATTCTGATATTTATGCATCTCATATAGAGATCAAGTCTTAGCCCGAAGAAAATTGGCCCATTGATTTCTCGGAACTTCGACTGAAGTAAAATGAAACATATATATATATATATATATATATATATATATATATATATGATAATTTTATTTACACAGACATGTACAAAATCTGCGACACTGGCATGTCGATGTTATCGATCAACAGTCACTATAAACTGAGATCTCATCAGGCAGAGTTAGAATCCGACCTTAACCTCAGATCATATTTGGAGAGAATGAAGTGGAGGGGTAGAGAAAGAGAAGAAGAAGGAAAGAAATTTAACATTTCAAAAATTAAAGCCGTTACAAAATTAAAATTAAAAATTAAAAATTAAAAAATCTAAAAATCTAAGGTCTAGAATCTGAAACAGACAGGGCAAATAAATAAATAAATAAATAAATAAATAAATAAAAAAATAAAAAAATAAAAATATATGGTGGAAAGAGGAACAAATAATGATGAGAGGAGAGACACATAGAGGAAAAAAGAAAAAGAAAAAGAAAAAGAAAAAGAAAAAGAAGGAGAGAGAGGGCGTCTGTTGATTTAGATCGGGAGGGAAGGAGGGGGGTGGTAGACATGCACGAATTAGGTGTCAAAAAACCGTCGAGTTTCTAAATGTATTTTTCCAAGTGAACTGTAGTATGCGTGCGTGCAAACTGGGCTGATTGTTATATTGGTTGGGGCGGTGATAAAATGTGTCGCGGTTCTGAGTTTATATTGTCTTTATAATTTGTCTGGAGTTAATTTGAATAAATAAGTATATTCGTTAAATGTAACAGAAATAGTAGTAGTAGTAATAATAATAATAATAATAATAATAATAATAATAATAATAATAATAATAATAATAATAATAATAATAATAGATACCCCTAATGATTGAGGTGAAATAATGAAAATAATAATAAATGAAGTATAATAAAAATACTAAAAAATACCAAAAAATATTAAAAAATATAACTAAAAGAATAACTGGAAAATGCTGGCGTTATTAATCATTAATAATAATAGTAATAATAATAATAATAATAATAATAATAATAATAATAATAATAATAATAATAATAATAATAATGATAATAATAATGGTAATAATAATAATAATAAAAATAATAATAGTTGTCAATAATATTTTAGAGTTTATAAAAATAATAGTTTAGGAAAGAAATAGAATAATTAAGGAATATTAGGAATCCTAGGGGGTAGTGATTATCATAATAATATTAAATAATGATAAGATAATGTTTGCCGATATTATGATATGGGTTAATGGTTGCAATAATGCTGATCATATAAAAATAGTGGTTTAACAGACAACAGTAATCAGAGTGGTAATCCCAGTAATCTTAACAATAGTAATGATGATAGTGAAAAAGTATAGAAGTAGTCATAATGGTGGCAATTACAGTAGTAATAATAATAATAATAATAATAATAATAATAATAATAATAATAATAATAATAATAATAATAATAATAATAGATACCCCTAATAATTGAGGTGAAATAATGAAAATAATAATAAATGAAGTATAATAAAAATACTAAAAAATACTAAAAAATATTAAAAAATATTAAAAGTATATAACTAAAAGAATAACTGGAAAATGCTGGCGTTATTAATTATTAATAATAATAGTAATAATAATAATAATAATAATAATAATAATGATAATAATAATGGTAATAATAATAATAATAAAAATAATAATAGTGGTCAATAATATTTTAGAGTTTATAAAAATAATAGTTTAGGAAAGAAATAGAATAATTAAGGAATATTAGGAATCCTAGGGGGTAGTGATTATCATAATAATATTAGATAATGATAAGATAATGTTTGCCGATATTATGATATGGGTTAATGGTTGCAATAATGCTGATCATATAAAAATAGTGGTTTAACAGACAACAGTAATCAGAGTGGTAATCCCAGTAATCTTAACAATAGTAATGATGATAGTGAAAAATTATAGAAGTAGTCATAATGGTGGCAATAACAATAACAATAATAATAATAATAATAATAATAATAATAATAATAATAATAATAATAATAATAATACTAATAATAATGATAATAAAGATAATAAAAATGGCAGTGGAGGCAAAAGTAAGGTAACGGTAAAACATGGCAATCTCAATATTATTAATAATAATAGTGATACTGTTAATTTCATTGCTGCAAATAACAATAACTATGATAGTAACGTCAGACATGGTGTCACCACTGATAACAATAATTATCTTGATAAAAAGTACAGAAATGAAAATATATATATATATATATATATACATAAACATTGTTAAAAAATAAGAGAAAGTCGTCTGTTAAATTATACGTATTTAATCTTTCATTTTTCTTATTGTCTTTACGTATTCAAATAAAAAAAAAAAAATTAATTTCCCTAAGATTTTACGAACGTTTCTGATTACTCGTTGAATTATCATATATATATATATATATATATATATATATATATATATATATATATATATTATCCTCGATTGTCTTCGGTATCTTTTTATAAGGGGTTGCCAGAACAAACTAACATGAGGATACTTATTCCTACAAGTCAAACCTAATCAAATATTCAAAATAACATTGTATGCGAACCCCAAATAAAATTCCCTCAACACTATGAATAGTGCACGCTCTCCTAGTGATACTACTTAAAGTAAGAGGACTTTGGAGGATACTCCAGAATACCAGACGGATTATTGTCCTTGTATCCAGTAAAATGAAGAAACTAAATACTATCATATAAGTCAGTGGCAAAGTGGGGAGAGGATAACCAGCGGTATTTTCTGCTTTACTAACTCAACGTTTTAGAGGTAGTGCATATTTTTTATTGAACACTCGGATATCTATATATTACAAATAACAATCACGTGTCCTCCCCCAAGATGGGCCGCTTGATTGCTGAGTACTTACTTGATGTAGTAAAATTAAAACCTAACTTTAAATGGGATAATTTGAATACCTACTGTGGAGAATATGAATGCCTACAGGGGAGTATTTGAGGTCTACTAAGCACTATTCTCAGATGTCTAAAGTGTCTATGTATAGGGGTTTGTCAGAACAACTTGACATTTAAAACCGACTAAATATTCAAAGATAACAAGATTCGTAGCCATATAAGATCCCCTCGACACAGCTATACACTGGTTCATACGAGTAATGAGTCACCTTCTCCGCGTGATGGTGTTTCTAGTTGGTTAGCTGTGTTAATATTCGGAATAGAAGAAACCCATCAGTCACTTAATCTGTTAACTAGTCTGGGCAATAAATACGACTACGAACAGTAGTACGGAGTATTCATCATGTGAGGGTATTCTATTAACTCTATTGCATTACATGTAGTTACTATTGTTTGTACAAGGGGTGTACGTCGGAAACAACGTTATATTTTTAGACATTTATACTTTGGCTTAGGTTGTTATTTATTACTACTTACCATGTTATATCAGAGACATATTGATTAAATAAACTAATTAAAGGGAATTATTGAAGAATAAATTACTAAAAAAAGTTAAAATGTGTATTATTTGGATCATACAGACGACTTGAATGTTATTAAGCTGGAAGATTTTGTAGAATAGATAACCACGGAATCAATATTAACTATGTGAATTTATTTATTTCATGTTTAATTAATCAATTATTATTAAAGTATTAAAAGCTTTTACATCAAAGAGTCTAACCATTTTATACAACAGATTTATTTACAAAATTAAAAAGACATAATTTGAATAAAACCGGAAGTAGTAACACATTCGAAAACATTGTGCCATGGACGACAAAGACGCTACGCTAAGATGAAAAAGAAATAGTGGCATATGTATAATGAATACAATGGTATAATTATTTGTTGTTGCAAATTGCATAGCTGTGCTTCGTTTTCGTGAATTAGTTTGTAGTATTTTACGCTGTAGTCATTGTTTTAGAGAGGAACATAAACCGGGTGTGTGGAGTCGGATCTGAAAAGTACCCGCGTTAAAAAGGAAATATTATGTTTACTACATATCCGTGCGCTTTCAATTTAAATGTCATGCTTTGAACGACACAACCCACTTGGTGAACCTGATGGACCCGTTTAGAGAAATCAATACGTTCGAAAAAATTGTTTACAAGTAATGTAATATTTTAACAAAATCGTAGGGCATTATTGCACTATGTATGAATGTATATACATATATATATATATATATATATATATATATATATATATGTGATTTTATGAAGGCTTACCAAAGCATTCCTTTCAAGACACCAATGATCACCATTAAAGATATTTTTTCTTACAAATACTATTTATTCAAATTAAATGTTTTTTCCTACACGTGTTTCACTACCAAGCAGTTACTTGCTTGGCAGATCATCAGGGAAATTAAATGTCTGGAATAGAGATAATTTACTGAACGCTAGGCAGGAAATACTACAATGCTGTCTGCATAGAAACCGTTACCTGTTATCAAGCCTAAAACCTGGATAGGAGGGGAATTGGGGGAAGTATAAACTTACAGCAGAGATAGGCAAGATGGACACTTCCTGAGGCAATCTGGGGCAATAATTAGTGTATAATAGGGAGGATGAGAATTAGTAACACGTACTTATGCTAAGATATGTCTTAATTCAATTATTAGCGGATACTCGAGACTTAGGTTGGGGGTGATAAGGTAGGAATATTCTATCGGAATAAGGCCCAGTGATAGTCAACTATAGTAAATACTTATTCAGCGGAATAGAGGGGGAAATTGTGTTACATATAAAAAGATAGTGGAATAATAAATAATAAATCACAATTTATTCTCAGAAATAGATATATTATACGAAATGCATTGGGGATTTCAAGTAATTTTAAGTGAAAAATAAGAAATAGCAACCTGGATGCTATCACTATTTAATTAAATTAGGTTAAATTAAATTAGTTTTTAATTAGATTAAAATAAATAAAACAATTTGGTGGCAGGAATGGGGAAAAGTAATTAAGGAAAAAATAATTTTAAAAACATGCATGCCGACACGGACTTAATTTCTAAAAATAGAAACAATTGAATTTTATAAAAAAAGTATTTTGTACGGGATTTTAAATTAGTAATAATAAAGTCTCCTGTCATTTAATGAGTAAGAGTGATATTTTCCCGTAAAGTTGACAAAAAAATAAACCGGTCCATTAAAAAAAAGTTTGTTTTTTTTCAAAATAGAAAATAGATTTCTGATAACGATATTCCGTTGTAACATTTATTTATGGAATATAGAATAATATTCTCCACAGAGAGTTACAAACAGACACAGCCGTTAAGGAAATATTTTAAATGATTTAAAATAATAACTAGATTTTTGTAGAAGGCCTTTTTATAATAACAGTTTATTTTTGATATATGAATAATTTTTTTAAAAACAAATTCTGCGGGATAGGCTTTTTTCGCTTCGTTAAACAACAAAACGATAACAATTCGGCAGTTAATTAAATGAAGGATATTTTCACAAAATGTAAAATGACGTCCCAGACACTAGATGATTAATTTCTATAGGGAATAGGTTTAATAATAAATATTTTTAGAAACAGTATTTTGAATAAATAGTTTCTATATTAAGATTTTTTCTTGATGGAAGGGAGTTTTCTGCGGGATTGACATTCAACTCGTCGTGTGTTTATTTCGAAGGGTAATAAATCAACAATTGAAATAAGACTCTTTGAACTCGGACGAACATTTGTGTTGACTTTTCTTTGTGAGAAGTTGGATTTAGAATTCCCATACTATCATTGGATTGGAATGGTAACTTGTGAGCGGTACCTTGAATGATTTAGTTCTTTTGTTTTATTGTGTGGGGGGGGGGGATTTATTCAGCTAACGTGAAAGTGTATTATCGCACATTGTCCCGGTTTTGTGGTTTTATTGAATGTATTTGGGACCGACTACTTGCTTGTTGGCTTGGTGGAAGAAATAATGCACAAGCTACTTTTCTAAGACTTTTCTAGGACTTTCTTTTCTTACCGTTGTTCTTCCTTGCTTTTTAAGTTTGACTTTTATTTTTATTTTTATTTTTATTTTTATTTTTATTTTTTTCCTCTCCTTTTCTTAAGTGACCTCAACTATTACAACGCCACATTGTGTTTTGTCGGCAGTTGAAACCAGTATTCCAGACATTTAATTTCCCTGATGATCTGCCAAGCAAGTAACTGCTTGGTAGTGAAACACGTGTAGGAAAAAACATTTAATTTGAATAAATAGTATTTGTAAGAAAAAATATCTTTAATGGTGATCATTGGTGTCTTGAAAGGAATGCTTTGGTAAGCCTTCATAAAATCACATATAAATGCTCTGTACTCTGTAATCGAGTATCATCGAGCTTGTTTTTTATTGGAACAACCCCGGTCTTCACTGAATGATCTATTTTATAAGTGAAAAATCTAAATCTATATATATATATATATATATATGTATATATAATATAAAATGAAGTAATAAAATAAGGTGTCAATCACATTTTATTAGAATTCAAAGTTCAATTAAAGTATCCTTATGTCCTTAGCTCATTAGATATTAGTTGACACATATCTTTTGTTGGATTGCTTCATATATATATATATATATATATATATATATATATATATATATGTATATATATATATATATATATATATATATATATATTTATATGTATATATATATGTATTAAATTCCCGAAACAGTTTTTCATGGTAAACAACTGATGATCCCTTAAAATAGTGTTAGAAATACACTAATATAATAACTGTAAAAAATAAATTGACTTACATGACTGATTTTCCACTGGAAGACTTAGGACTATAAGTTTTTTTTTTGTTGTTTTTTTTTAATATAGTTTTAATGGTTGAGAAACTTCGGAGACTATATATATATAATAATAATAATAATAAAAATAATAATACAGACGACGTTGCTTCGGGCTCTCTTACCCTCATCAGTGTAGTAGTCGTGGTTGCAGGCGGACTCATGGGCTCAAACGCAATTCTGAGATTGAGGCTAGAATCACGAGACACACGCTCAGGAACAGACAACCGCGCGAAATCGACATATACAGAAAAACAGTTATCTAGGAGGCGGGTGAATAGTCTTGTCGTCTACAATGTGCAACGTTCAAGCGAAACTTACTGATCGCAGAAATGAAAACAAACTTTTTAAATTTGAAACAGGGCCTTACTTTTAAGATTATTACATATTTAAAGGTTGTTTTAACTAAGTATATATATATATATATATATATATATATATATTTGTTTCGTGTATTATCTATGTACGTATACGTTTCGTCTATTTATAATCGGAACTCATCAGAATAGCGATATAACTATTAACTAACGGTCATGCGATTCGAAACCCCGACAGCTAGAACCAGTGGGCTACCACTGAATAGCTAATAAACAGTGATAATTGTAATACTTTATTTGGCGGCTTTACGTCACGAGAGCGTTTACTTGATGAAAGGAACGATGCAAGTATATATATATATATATATATATATATATATATTACATGTGTTGTATTAGTTTATATAGATGTTTCTCCATTGGAACTGCAGTGTTTATGAAAAGTGCTCAATAACAAATAGAGCTGTTTTAGTATTACCTTTTGTTTTGTATTTTTTTTTAGGTGTATTAGTGAACACAGCGGAAATATGTATGCACATATCTAACCAGTAAGTTTGCATTAATAGAAATTTATAACAAATATATATATATATATATATATATATATATATATATATATATATATATATATATATATATACATCAGGAGACAGCTGCTCAGTTGCTAGAGCTGAAATCGAAACTCAACCGTCTACTAGATAGCGTTTGTTTAGTATTTGGCGATGACACTGACTACATTCGTCCACTGACCAAATTACACACACACCATTATGTTTTGTCTTTGATTTGAAACAGTGGCTTTTACGTATATAAGAACACCCTATTTTCACATAATAAACACGTTTAACTGGATATAAAATATGCTGCGTTAGTTTTACCTCTGAGAAAATACATCTAAAACATATTACTAATTAGCTATTTTTTATAAAATGTGCTTTTAATGTGTATTATAATGTTTATTGCTATATTTACGTTTTTGTACACACTCTGAATGTAATTAAACTTTACTCAATGACATTTTATCCCCAATGTCACATTTTCCACAATCGTGTTTTAAGGTTACATTTAAATTTTCTTAACATTAACGGGGAAATATGTCACTAAGCGAGTGTAGATCAAACCGCTAGTAAAACAAGTCCATGGAAATATCAGTTTTAGTAAAAGTAAATGCGTAAACAAATCGAATATAAACACATATTATTTCTTAATTTAATTTCTATTTCTATTTTTATAGATTTTACTATTGGTAAATTCAATGTGTTATAGCTATTCCGTTCAACAACTGAATGAAATGAGATTTCAGTTATATGACCGTCCATACAACATATCCATTAAATAGATGCCAACAAGTATAAATGAATTGCAAAATAAATTATACCGACAGCATCAGCTTAATAATAAACCACATATATGCAATCATTCCTATCTTCTAACTGAAAGCTTAGTGATTTCCCTAGCGCACATCAAAGGATACCAAGAAAACAACTAGAATATATATATATATATATATATATATATATATATATATATATATATAAAGATTATATTCGTCCATCTATCTTTATAATTGTTCTATCTCATATATTGAGCTTTTACCATTTCATAAGTTCTTTTTACTAAAAGTTTACTTTTAGTTTCATATTTATTCTATATATATATATATATATATATATATATATATATATATATATATATATATATGTTATAATTTTCTATAAATGCAAACTCACTGGTTAGATATGTGCATACATATTTCCGTTGTGTTCACTAATATACCTGAAAAAATACAAAACAAAAGGTAATACTAAAACAGCTCTATTTGTTATTGAGCACTTTTCATAAACACTGCAGTTCTAATGGATAAACATCTATAGAAACTAATACAACACATGTAATATATATATATATATATATATATATATATATATATATATTAAAATATTAAATCACATCATAAAACCCCTTATTTTCGTACGCTATGTCGACTGTATTCTTGTTCTAGTTGATAACAATGAACAAATACACAAACTTCAAGACCTTTTTCCAAAAACACTCTGTTCTTACATTCACCATAGTACTGAAGGTAGATAACAAAATCCCATTCCTAGATCTTCTTATCGCCTCTAATAAATCATTTAAAGCTTTTACTTACGAAAAAAACAACCAGCATAAATTATAGATGTTTAAATTTCAAGAGTGAGTGTCCCTATCGCTACAAAATAGCTCTTGTTAAAAATCTATTAAACTGCTAAATTAATCTCCCCCTCTAACAAAATACTATTCATTGAATTATAAATATTAAACAAGTACTTATTAACCACGAGTTTCCTAATTATATCATTGATGAACCAATAAAATAAATGTATTCGAAATTTTAAAAATTCCAGTGCAAATAATAGAAATAATATTCAACATCACAACTCAAACAATATTAACGTATACTATTGTAATCACATGCAACCTAACTTTAGAATAGTGGAAAACAACCATGAAAAATAGTATACAAATATACATATTCCCAATTGACAGTAACAATACCATTAGACTCATTATTTACTATAAGAAATTGAAAACCCAAAATATTGTAGTAAAAACACTACTCTAAAGTTTCAACGGATTTACCAATAATATTAGTATAAATGAAATAATATACTAAAGAACAGCTCTACTTGTTATTGAGCACTTTGCATAAACACTTGAGTTTCAACGGATGTACATCTACATGAACTAATACAATGCGTGTACTATATAAATGTATTCCCGAAACAGTTTTTCATGGTAAACAACTGAGTATCCCTTAAATAATGTTAGAAGAAAACTCATATAATAACTGTAAAAGTTAAATTGACTTACATGAGTGATTTTCCATTGAACGACTTGGGACTTAAGGTGTTTTTTTCGTTTTTTAATATAGTTTTAATGGTTTAGAAACTTCCAAAACTATATATATATATATATATATATATATATATATATAATCTGCATGTGGTAGTGGTGTGTGTATTGTGGTGTGTGTATAATATATATATATATATATATGTATATATGGTAGTCTAAAAAGAAGAGTAAATTGCAGAATCCGTAAAAGCCAGGTGTTTTCCTAAATACACTTATGCTATTAAAATATTTATTGGGGATTAAATCAGTTTGGCGGCGTTTACTTATTAATAGAAAGATTTGGAAAAAACGATGTCTAATGAGATTATTGTCTTAAGCTACATTCTAGCGATTAATTCGATAATTTAATCAGATTACAGACAATTAAATATAATACGTACGCGGAAAGCGTCATGATCCTAGATGTGTAGAGACACATGAATTTAAAACTTATTGGTCGCTATATACAATCTGAAGCTTGGTGTGCATATAATGTTTGGCGGAAGTGCATGTTGTTACTCATTATATATATATATATATATGTATATATATATATATATATATATATATATATATATATATATATATATATATAGTTCGGAAGCAATCATTTTTATGCATGCTTCATTGAAGACAAGAGAGTTCTCTTTTTTCACAATAGTTCGTGTCAATCTCTGGACACAGCGAGCAATTCTGGGGTACTCAGTTGTGAACCGGTGAAATAGTGAACATAGCGTTGTGTCGTGTGCAATATATATATATGTTTAAATTCCCGAAACAGTTGTTCATGGTAAACAACTGATGATCCCATAAAATAGTGTTAGAAATAAACTAATATAATAACTGTAAAAAATAAATTGACTTACATGAGTGATTTTCAACTGGAAGACTTGGGACTAGAATTTTTTTTTTTTTTTTTTTTAATATAGTTGTAATGGTTGAGAAAATTCCGAGACTATATATATATATATATATATATATATATATATATATATATATATATATATATATATATATATATATATATAATGTATTTTTATGTAATCATGGATTACTTTTATGTACGTATAACATTAAGTGATATGTATATATATTAACGAAACATACGTCCTATAAATTTAAGGGCGACTAATAATGCAATTTCCTGCATTTTAATCACTTAGGAAGTGAGACAATCATAATAATAGCAGGCAAAACAACAACGAACGCTGCAATCACCAATAAAAATCATTACATAAAATACATTAAATATTTAGGTGATAAAAACTGTACATATTTCTAGACAAGCGTATTTGTTCAGTGGTAAAGACGCTGGACAATAAACATCAATATCGAAGATTCGATACTTGTCTAAGTTAGCCATGCTGATGACGGCTGTGAGCCAGAAACACTTGTCCATGGATTACTTTTATGTACGTATACCATTAATAACACTATATATATATATATATATATATATATATATATATATATATATATATATATATATACATATATATATATAGTATAGTTGAATTCCAATGACCATAACTTTTATATATTTTGTCATTTTCTTTTAATTTTTCATATCCGACTAATGGCTGGACTTTCTATTTGTCTCACCAAACAAATGTTATATGTTAATAATTTATTTTTATTTTCATTTTGTTTCCAAATTCACCACTGTTTTTACATCTTGCGTGCGTTTCACAACAACATCTGGAGAAAGACATAGTCTCTTTATCAAAACCTCGTTGATCGTAAGAGAAATTGTTTATTTAATAGTAATAGGTAAAACACATCATTCCAAATGCATGAGGACGATGGGAAAAGTGTTGATAGTGTTCTTGCCAAAGCATGTTTACATATATACACATACACTGGAATGTCAAAGTATATGCAAAACAACTTACTTTAAAAATAGTGTATAATTTGGGTTATTCGGATTAGTGTTCTTATCTTTACTGATATTTTCACAATGTTTCGGCCGGTATAACCTCTAGACTTACTCAGATATGTCTTTTCGTCGGGAATATTTCTGTCGACTTTGGGAATCTGGACGGAATTTCGAACGGAAATTCAGTTCTAAGTTATAGACATCTGAAGGTTTAAGGTTGAAGCTTCAATCATCGGCGCGAATCACTTATATGTATCCCAGTCATTGCTGACGGAATGAGAGCATGCTATCTCTGTGGATTTAATAAAGGGTTCCGTTCAAAATTCCGTCCAGATTCCCGAGTTCGAGAATATTACTCCGAAAGAAGGCCGGAGGTTACAGCGAACGATACGTTGTTTAAATAACACTCAAGATGAGAACAGTAACCCGAATAACCCAATCTATACAAATATTCAATATATATATATATATATATATATATATATATATATATATATATATATATATGTATGTATATATATATATATATATATATAGTAGTCTATCATTTCGAAAACATTATTCACAGTGACATTTGAATCTAGATTTCGTACATTGAATGGATATGTGATCAACAGTCAGGAGTCTTACCACCGCACTATCACATTCTATGCCTAGATCAGAGGAGCTAAAAGTGCTCATGACTTATTCTACATATACAGGGTGGTGCACAAGTCGCGCATTGGTTTGTTTAGGTGATAGAATAGTAATTTACTAGGTTTTTCTGATAAATAATACATTTACTTGGTAATTTTGTTGCAGTAGGTTTTAAAAATAATATCCTTTAAATGGGCACCATTTTCGGCCTCACAAAGAAGGGCTCTAGTTAGGGCATTTTCAATTACAGTCCTAAGAATAACTGGCTCTAGTTCTTGGAGTTCATGTCTGATATGGTTTTTAAGCTCTTGAATCGTTGTAGGCTTGTTCACATAGACCCTTTCCTTAAGATAACCCCAAAGGGAAAGTTCAGTTAAAATCAGAAAATCTGCTAATTAAGCGCTCGCCAATCAATCCCTTTAAGAGCGTCATACTTTGTCGGGCAGTGTGGGCAGTAGCTCCATCTCGTTGGAACCACATTTCTGGGTTGTCCTGAACAGCTGTCCTTAAAAAATGTTCAATCATTTGTTGATATCGCTGCGCAGTTATCGTCACCGCGACACCTTCTTCGTCTTCAAAGAAATATGGACGGATCACTCTTTCCGAGGTAACACCACACCATATGGTACATTTTAGTGGATGTAATTCACGCTGATGTACGGTTCTTGGATTTTCAATGGCCCATATTCTGCAGTTTTGCTTATTTACGAAACGTTCAGATGAAAATGGGCTTCGTCGCTCATTATCTGCTTATGGATGAACTCATTTTTTTTCTCTGGCTAATTGCTGAATGTGAACAGTATAAGTTACGCGTAATTGCAAATCCGTGGGTTGTAATGCCTGTACCAATTGAATTGTGTATAGAAACAGATGCAATTCACGCAAAATACTTTGAAGTGACCTTTTGGACATCCCAATCTTGGTGGTTCGTCTTCGAGTTAAGGTGTCTGGATTTTAAGCAATGCTATCCACAACGAGTGCTACATTTTCCGCTGTCCGAAATTAACGTGGTCTGCCAGATTGTGGAAGATCACTGACTGAACCCTGCTGCCCAAATCGGACCACAAAACGATAAATTGTAGTCTGACTGGTAAATTGTCTGACATTATAATGCCGACAATAGGCTTTTTGGGTTAAGATTATTGAACGATGGTTTCCGAAGTAAAGTTCAATAATTTCGGTTCATAGTTCAGTGCTATATTTACCATGACAAATTATCAATGTTTATATCTGTAATATTCTGAAATATAAGTAGAACATTTGATTAAATGTGAAAGTTCTTACTAGTTCAAACTAATGCGTTACTTTTGCGCCACCCTGTATATGTTCTATACATGTGATTTAGAGAACTCTATACTCTATAGAAGAGTAAGACGTTACTTTTTGTCCAAACCGTCTTATATATATATATATATATATATATATATATATATATATATATATATATATATATATATATATAATTGGAGGCGCGAGAGCGCTCTATTCCTTAATATACTCACGAATGGCCTATGCTGGAAATCTCATTTCTTTAGTCAATTACAACTCAAAAACCAATAAACCAAATTAGTTAACACTTTGCACAGTATTTTTATTTGATAGGTTCTATAAGTACGTAAAATTTCAGCATCATTAGTCAAGGCAACCCAGAGATCTAGAAAGTTCAGTCATGAAATCATGTTATCTGTTATTACGTATGTACGTACGTACGTATGTGGCACCCTGTATCTCATCAACTGTTTGATGGATACAGCTGATTTTTGGCAGAGATAGAGGTTCTAAGGTCTAGTGTATGCCAATTTAATTTCAGTTTTCCATTTACCTTAGTCTTCCAGAAAATTCCCCAAAACCTTATGAGAAGGCATAGTAGTGTGGCATAGACTTTACAAAAGTAGTGACATTCTATGAAAAATGTCAGTATACTGAAATCATATGCCCTTAATTTAGTTAAGATGAACATTCATATACACTAAATGTACAAAAGCAAGGAAATTCCCAAATTGGTTGATATATTCAAATTATCATAATTAGTGGTTTCTAGTATTTCTCTATGGAAAAGGGTTTAGTCTACTTATAACTTAAACCGACTCAGTTCTAATGCCTTACGAATCCAACCTCTTCTTTAACTCTTGTGAGCTAGTAAAGTGTTATACAGTTGAAATGAACTGTACTGGTAAATATGATGTTGCTTTTAATATATTCTCAATTAAGCTTCTCAAATCCATCTATTTGAAAAATGTATCTAACCGTACAACAATGCATACGCAACTTGCATAGACTAACATGAATTTTAAACTAAAAAATGAAAAAATGATTGTGGAGAATTTCTTACTATTAGAGATATCAGAAAAGATCTCATTACATTAAAATATAAAAATAGAAATACACAAGATTGATAATTCAAATAGATAAGCGGAACTGTGAAAGGAAAGAAATTACAAAAAAATATATTCACCTTTGTAAAACGCAATGCGGACATTTGGAATTTCAGAAAAGCGAGAAGCAATAACGATATACTTTGAATAAGTAAGAAATACCTTGGAAAATATCGTACCAGTAATTTATTTAATAGAACCAGATAGATATTACAAGTAAACCTTTAGGTACGGGAAGGTGCTTACAATTAAAAAAAATAGGTTTTCAAGATAACACTCTCTTAAATGTAGTTCATAAACACTTATATTTAACTGTCTTTTTCATGAGTGCAGTTTCTTTATTAAGTAGTTCGAATAGAGACATATAAATAGTTATATAAGATAGCAGGACGGCATAAATGTAGACATTTACAAAGTAAACGATTAATAAAGACGTAAACATTTATGCATACATTGGTATACATTGGTTATATGTTGCCACTTTGTTCAAATATGAGATGTGATCAATTCCCGAGTCTCGCCCGCAACAGAACAGAATAGTGAATTTGAATTTTGCGTCAGAAATTTGATCCTAACGTTCTCAGTCACAACTTGCAATTCTAAAAAGACAGAGCTATAATAAACTGATAGAATAATAAATACGCCGTAGTGGTATATAACCTTCCTCACTAATCAACATGCCGGAATAATTGAAGTAAGTATAGCTTCTTCTGATCTTCGTAGGCTCCAAAATAGATTCGATATATACAGTACAATCACTAAATGAAATAAAATAAAATAAAATAAAAATTAAAAGATACCAACTTGTTATGTTAAAACAATATAACTAAATGCATTTCATTTAACCAGTTCTACTATTAACTTCTTAGTTTAAAGTTTCTTTCATATTTTTATCACTAAATGCATTCTAAGGTAGGGGTCTTAATTTTAAATTGATCGCTTTAATAAAAAGAAACATTTTGTACGAATATTAGCCTTTTTATATGATGTGTGTAATGTAACAACACCACCGATGAGACAGATTTAAACTTCTATTGGGATGAATTAACTACTTTTAACTCAGTGTCACACACTCACTATATATATATATATATATATATATATATATATATATATATATATATATATATATATATATATATATGTGTGTGTGTGTGTGTGTGTGTGGGTGTGTTTAAACTTCTATTGGGATGAATTAATTACTTTTAACTCAGTGTCACACACACTATATATATATATATATATATATATATATATATATATATATATATATATATATATATATATATATATATATAGGTTCCCTTCGTTTGTATTTGTAACTGACGCTACTGTTGTTGTTCTGATGTTCAGTAATATAGATATAAATAAATGTTACTCTCTTAGTATCTAATGTTTTTAACAATTGAGAAATATATATATATATATATATATATATATATATATATATATATATTGTCATCAGTAGACAGACTGCGTGACTCTCTACAGTGTTCCAAAACTTGAGCGGAGATCGAAATTCGACCGTTTAGTAGATAGTCGGCGCTTTAATTAATTAAACTACCAGTGATTCGCCGTGGGTGAGAAATATATCAATGTCTATGTAGACGCTGCCTATTACCAAAAGTATTCACTTTCTATAAAGGAAAAGTTTTGGATTTTCGTCCGTTGCATCTGGCAATTTAATTTATCGCAAATGTATAAACCAATACTGATGCAAACATACTATTATGTTGTGTTTATGAATCGTATAACAGTGCACAATTATGTTGATAACAGCATAAATTTTCATTTTACAACCATGTTTTGTAACTCTCCACTGAACTGGGTGTAAAGAAAACTGCGCTGTTTTTTCATGTAATGTTAATTATTATGTAGAAAGCAATGTCTACATTTTAAAACATTAGAAAGAAATTAGAATATACTCAATTACATTTCATCTCAGATGCTATCTTTTTCTTCGTTGTTTTTCATTATTATTCATTTTTGCTCGTAAAAATAACTCCCAGTTATAGCATAAATCACCTATGTATAAATCTGATTTATTCATTATTTTGATACTAATTTTTATTTGAACAATTGTTATTACTTAGTACTTCACAAACAATTATAAAGATTTTAAAATACACAATGTATATATATATATATATATATATATATATATATATATACATATATATACATATATTCACAAATAACCTTTACTTATTTATTAATCGAATAAAAATTACAAATACTAACATTAAATATTTAATGCAAGCCAAACATCAGCGTTGTATACAGGTCGTCCGCAAAAACTTTATCAACAGAAACATATAATCCTGCTAACAACACAAACCTATTTCTCTGCTAGTGATATAATCCTAAAAATATTATAAGTCCCCACCCTTTCTTCAAAAGGATCGAATTGTGGGCATACCATATAAAGCCGCATATTGCAGACTTCGAACTTGGTAGTGAACATGTATAGATTATTATAAGTATTTTGCTTGCTCGGCTAGAACTTCGAACACTTACAATGGTAGAACATTCATTTATAATATTATTTTTACCATTGTATTTTATTTTGAATAGGAACACTCAATCAATAACCAATATGGCCATCCGGTCGAAGGTGCTATTCAACTCTTAGCTCAACTATTCCACTGTGGTGTTCCGATACACATGCACACTTACAGGCAATTTTGCTTCAAATATATATATATATATATATATATATATAGACATATATATATATATTAACATTTATTTTAAACGTTCATAAAATAATTCCAAACGTCTTTGTGGCTCACAGCCATCATCAGCATGACTCACTTTGACAAGGAACAAACGATATTGATGTCTATAGTCCAGCGTATAACCATTGGACTAAGACGCCCTGTCTACAAAGTGTGTACGATTCTTATCACCTAACTATTTAATGTACTTTTATTTAATTATTTTTATTGGAGATTGCAGTGTTTGTTGTTTTTTTGCTTACTACTATTTCGATTGTTTCACTTCCTAAGTTATTAAGATTCAGAAAAGTTTATTATTATTTGTCCATAACTTTATAAGAAGTATTTTCCTTAATATATATATATATATATATATATATATATATATATATGTATGTATATATCTTTTAATTATGTTATACGTACATAACATTAATCCATGGGCACGTGATTGGCCCACATCCGTCATAAGAATGACTAACTTAGACAATATATATATATATATATATATATATATATATATATATATATATATATATATATATATATATATATATATGAGATAGATAGATAGATAAAGAGAGAGATTGATAGATAAAGAACGTAAGTTGCAATTTCTGTATAATTGTTCGTTCATACATTATTCACATTATGTAGAGTATTTGGATAAGTATATGTAGTTTAGTTCTAAGGCGTGGTGTCTTCGTTTGCGCTTTGCATTAATCCATGTACTTTCATTTGAACCTGAGAATTATAGAAATACACATTTTCGAAATGATTATACGAAGTTCAAATGTGTAAACATTGTAAACAGTTTATGTTCATTTATTACGGGAAAACGTCAATGTGTGTTTTAAAAAATACCATAAATGATTTGACGTACAAAATATGACTGATTATTATTAGTAAATTGTTCGGTCTGCTTATAATAGAAAATAAAAAGAGTGAAAATAAACGCTAAAAAACACGAACTATTTTTTTTCTAATATTATTTTTACGTACTTGTGATACTTTATTTAAAAAAAAAACAGTGTAGTAATATCGACAAAGATATCACATCGAAGATGCTTATCTATATTCGCAGTTGTATTTTTACTCATATCAGTTGTTTAACTGTGATTCCGCGACCCAGATACACATATACCGACACCTCTGATGTTTAATAACGTGTGTTAATTAGATGTAGCACGTGGATAAAAAGAGCATAGAACAAGGTCAGCCTGGAAGGCAAAGCTTTACTTACTGGATGATAGACGAACGGAACGACATGTTCAAGCTGTGTCACACGAGTATGAACTAAATCCGTTTAATATAGATTTAACGCGACACTAAATGAAGGCTTAGTTTTATTGTATTAAACCAGTGTGAACAAGTTGGTTTGTTTCATTTGTATTTATTTATTTACTTGTAAAATAGTTTTTCTTAAAATCTATTTCACACGATGTTCATTTTCGATGTTTCGATTAGGGTATATTCTCTCACATATAGAAGAAAGTAGCTACCTAATTATAACTATGTTGGTTTGATGATTTACAATAAAAGGACAAATCAAACTTAATAATGTAGATGTAATTATATTATTTGCTTTATGTTTACTTACAAGGCAAATTGTGAGATAAGGTTCATGGAGTTCATGTTTAATCAGGAAACAAGAACTTGTCATTGATAGTGTCTCACCGACTCCATTTATGATTTTGCTCTCTCACAAAAACGGATGTAATATATTTGAATACCTGAGCCCGTGCGACGAAAAACAACACTGTATTTCTTTCCACTCTTGTATCCAATACGACATATTCGCAATAACTGGCAAAGAATATATAGGGAATGCTGACAGTTTTTCATTTTGATAAGGTTTTCTATTCTTACATTAAACCGATTGTGGCACATGTTGCTTTTGTGGGGGTACTTAAATAAATTGAGGGGGTGTCATAACAGATACAGAATACAGCTGGCGAATACTAGGTCATTCTAATTCTATTGGGTTGGTGCAAAAACAATTGCGTTTTTTGGCGTTCCACTTCAAAAAAACATAACTTCTTTTATACTAAACTTCATTAATAAACATAAACATTAGAATCAACACATTTTTGACAAGGGGAAACAAGTTTACTTATTTCATTTTCATGAAAACATGGAGTTCTGGAAGCGATGACGTCATTGAAGTCCGATTCGGCATCATCTTTGCTTTTGCAGCATTTTTCGCGCAGGAAGTTCTCGAGATGCTAGAAAAAGTGATAATCGGTGGGCGAGAGGCCCGATGAATATGGCGTATGAGGCAGAGTCTAGTAGCCCAATTCGTTCAGCTTCTGCAGGGTCAGTTGTGCAACATGCGGCGATCGTTGTCATGGAGAAGAATTTGTCGGGCGCATACGTTGGAGCTTCTGGTGAATTTCGTCAATTTGTTGTCAGTACTTTTCCGCCGTAATCGTTTCGCCCGAATTCAAGAAGCTGTGATGGATGAGACCGGTCACAGACAACAAAACAGTAATCATAATATTTTTTCAGTGCAATTTAGGCTTCAGGAAGTGTTTGAGAGATTCGCCGGTGTCCAACCACTGTGACGAACGTCGCCGATTATCATAGAGGATCCACTTCTCATCACACGTCACACTTCGCTTGAGAAATGGGAAGTTTCTGTTGCACCTAAAAACAACGATTTTTTTGATAATCCAAATTGTGATTCATTTAAAGCAAATAGGGAAGTCAAAAAAGCTGGATAAATTTATGCCGCACGAATGTTAAATTCGTGCGGCATTAATTTATCCAGCTTTTTTGACTTCCCTATTTGCTTTAAATGGCGAACGACAGTTTTGAGTGGTTGACCTCGAGTTCATCAGCAACCCTCGTGTGGTTTTGCGAGGATCGGCTTCAATTAAGGCTTTCAGATCTTCGTTATCAAGCGCAGTCGGCCAGGCTTGACCGTGGGAATCTTCGAGGTTCTCGTCATCATTGCGAAATTTCTTGAACCACCCTTATGCCGTACGCTCGTTAGTTGACTGGGGCAAACGCATCATTGGTGTGACAGGCTGTCTCGGCAGCTTTTTGGCCTAGTTTGAACTGTAACAAGAATATCCTGCAGATGTTGTCCATGCTGTCGAAAAGCCTGTAAAAACAGTAAATGAACGGGGTTAAAATGGACACGAATAACACAATTCGATAGAGCGATACACGCGCTTTAAAATGACCTATAATAACGCTACATTGATCAATTAATTAATTCAGAAAACATATATAAATATCACATATGTGAGAAAACGCCATTGATTTGGCACCTACCTGTATCGCAAGAGTTCTATTCGTAATGGTAATTATATATATGTAATTATATATAGTTCGTTTCTATGAGAAAGTTTGCTGTATTAATGATTTCCTTTTTGATGATTCAAGAAATATCTACCGTACTCAGTGTGCCACCCTAAGGCTCACAATTTATTTATTCGATATTCCAGTATTATATTTAATCGAAGTATATGGATAGAGTACTATATACGAAGAGACAACATACACAGAAGAAAGTAAAATACCGAAATAGTAGTGATATATATCTAATCAAATAGTAATACAGTATTATGAATGTCGATAGATACATATAGATGTATATTCATTCAAATGGACAACAAACACAAAGAGACATCGAAACTGCAGCTATGTTATTAATATGTGTGCGTGTGCATATAGATATATATATAATATACTATTTCATATATATGAGGCCTGTCAAAAACGTATCCGACCTGATACCAGAACAAATACGTGACGTGGTTGGCCCCTAATCCCCTTAAAAGCAGGCCCATTGAGCTTTAAAACACTTAGGCCACCAATCCATCCACTACCAGAAACACCTCTGGAAATCTTCTTTTAGAATCGTGTTCGTATCCGCCGTTGCGTTCCACATAATCTTTTTTTCGCACCCTCACAACAACAGCTGCACTTCGATCAGTTTGGGACCTTCCAGAACGCTGTCTCCTCTTTACTGATGGGCGACCATTAGTGAATCGGTTGAACCAGTCGTCAATGGGTGTTACACATCTCATCTTCTCCAACAACCTGCTGAATCTAACGCGACGGCAGAAATGAAAATCATTCCGAAATAATACATCCAGAGCTGTTTCCGGCAGTAGCAGAGTCAGTCAGCTAAGAAACCCTAACAAGGTCAAGGTTGCAAACTTTCCAAAAATTATATACATGTAAATGAAAAACAGTTGATCTAAGAGACGATCTAATAGCTTACCAAAACTAGTAACCTTTTTAGATGTAACTCAATATATATAGAAAAATACGTTCTATAAATAAAAGAGCAACTAATAATGAACTCTTCTCCATTAATCTGTATCATTATGAAGTGAACAATGATGACTCAATATATATAGAAAAATACTTTCTCTAAAGAAAGGAGCAACTAATAATGAAATCTTATCGATTAATCTGTTTCACTTATGAAGTGAACAATGATGACAGAAGCGAGGCAAAGTGCCACACGTTACCATCATCAATAAGAAAAATAATTACATGATATAGATCAAATATTTAGGTTATATATATATATATATATATATATATATATATATATATATATATATATATATATATATATAAGGAAAAATAAAAGGAACGTTTAAGACAAAATGCAAAATAAAAATAGAATTGAGGATAAGTGAATCAACAGGCTAACTCAAACACATGTAAAAGCTCTATCAAGACATTTCAGTCGTTTGAAATCAGAACTTTTATGAACAGAAATTCAAATTGTACAAGACGCGTCCGACAAAAAAAAACTTAAACAAACAAGTCAGGAACAGTAGTAAGAAAGAAACAAAGAAAGACAAGATGTGTATCAGCATTTGACGTAACTGTCAAAAACAGGCAAATATGCAACAGGTTTAAATAAAAGTAAGGAAGGAAAAAAGAAATAAACGTGAACGTAGTAGGAATACAACAACACATTGGCGCGTGCATAGACAACAATGGAGGAGGACAACAAGAGAGAAAGGTGGAGGAGGAGGTAATAGGAATGGCATATAAACCATCGTCGTATCGAAATTAAATTTACAATGAAGCTATTAATGTTAAAGTACACGGGTCTCTGAACAATTCCATACTTGTGCCGCTGGATAAGACAAGACTGAATAACACGACGGAGTTTCACATCGTGTATATATTTTATCGAACCAGCCAAACTTGTGTTGAAATGATGACTGTAGGAAATCAGTAGGACACACAACGCGTTCGATGTATCACCATTATTTATCGCACGATTAGGTACATAAATGATTTTATTTAAAGCACGCTGAGTTCCACGAAAATATATTTTCCCACAATCATAATATATATATATATATATATATATATATATATATATATATATATATATATATATATATATATATATATATACAGGGTGTTTTAAAAGTCTTGGGAACATTACAAATGCGTATATCTCATGAACTATTCCAGGTAGAAAAATGAAACTGGTGCCATTTTAAAGCTTGCTTAATCAAGTTTTTGGTCATACTAATGATTTTCGTGTCATCTTTCCAGGTGCAGTAATGCCGTTCTCTAAACAAGACAAGGCATTTTTCGTCCTCCAATTTGCTGAATCGTGGACATGTGTTCAGCGTGCATTTCGCAGGAAATTTAAAAAAGAAGCCCCTGAAAGGAAATCCATTGTCAGATGGCATGCTAAATTTGTGAAAGATGGGTGTTTGTGCCCAAGTAAGCGAACAGGTCGCCCTTCAACTTCAGAAGATGCAGTTGAGCAAGTTCGGACAGCCTTTCAGCGGAGCCCCCGTAAATCAGTGAGAAGAGCCAGCAGGGAACTTCAGCTTGCTCCAGCAACTGTCTGGCGTGTCTTAAGGAAACGACTGCAAATGGTACCTTACAAGCTCAAGTTGGTCCAAAAGTTGAAGGACACTGATAAGCCACTTCGCCGTGACTTTTGCATTGCAATGCAAGAGAAGTTGGAAGATAACGGCTTTGATGACCGGCTTGTTTTTAGCGATGACGCGACCTTCCATCTGAATGGCAAAGTAAACAAGCATAACACTCGCATCTGGGGTACTGAGAATCTTCATGAACTTCTTGAGCACGAGCGAGATTCACCAAAAGTGAACGTGTTTTGTGCAATTTCCAAGAAAGGTGTCTATGGACCGTTCTTCTTTGAAGAGGCAACTATCACTGGTGAATCCTATCTCAACATGCTGGAAGACTGGTTAATGGCTCAGCTGGAACAAGCAGAATCTGATGACTTCATGTTTCAACAAGATGGTGCACCACCACACTGGAGTCTTAGAGTAAGGCAGTTTCTTAACACAAGGCTGCCTGGTAGATGGATTGGGAGATCTGGGCGAGGTGATGACGTTCTCATGCCCTGGCCTCCTAGGTCTCCAGATCTTACTCCGTGTGACTTTTTCCTTTGGGGCTTTGTCAAGCAACAAGTCTATGTGCCGCCCCTTCCAAGAGATATTGACGAACTAAAGGTTCGAGTAACGGCAGTTGTGGGAACCATTGACGTCAAGATGCTGGAACGCGTTTGGAAGGAAATGGACTATCGACTAGATGTCTGCCGTGTGACGAATGGTGCTCATATTGAGAAACTTTGAAGATTCCCCACAAAACTTGGAACTTTAACCTTTCCAACGGTACCAATTTTATTTTTCAACTCCTAATAGTTTTTGAGTTGTTAAAAATCGTTATGTTCCCAAGACTTTTGAAACATCCTGTATTATATATATATATATATATATATATATATATATATAATATATATATACATACATATATATATATATATATATATATGTATATATATATATATATGGGTGTGCCTGTGTTGTTATACGAGTTTAATTGAAAGGATAATCATAATCCAATATACATGAACCCAGAATTCAACTCCTATCAATCATAAATATAATTTTGTTTCTATCGAACGTTTCCCTTGTAATGAGAAGTGGTTCAATAATTAAAACAACACATCTTAATCAATGCGTATAATGAGATCGAAATTTTATATTAGGAACAACATACTTATAATAACAATATAGTTTAAAAGAAGAAAACATATTTTGCTGTACATACTCTTTAACCAGATTTTTTTTTTTAAACTGAAAAAAAATCCTAAATCTGTGTGAAAAACATTTTCCCGTAACATAGCAATCACTAATAATATTCAATCCAAATATCTTAAATATATCCCACAGTTGCTTCGAAAACTTCGAAATCATAATCACAGTCCAAAATAACAACGAAAAAAATGGAAATGAAATGCGTATAAAAGTGATAAATATAGCAATAACTATTACAATAAGAAGAAAGATAATGTAATTAGAAGAACTAATAATGAAACAGAAAGTAATAGCAATTACTTAATTAAAATAATAACTGACGAATGCGCGCACATTGTTTTGTTACACTTTAATCGCTTAGTTAAATGTATCGGTTACGAAGCCACAATAGTTGCACATAAACATCCGAATCACAAATTTAAGGTATACAAGGTACCGCTATATTATTTAAAATTGTGTACAATAACACACCACACAGAAAACATCAGAACACATAGATTAAAAACATTAGTATAAAACAATTAATAGAAGCCCAAAGAACGCAGGACCTCCTCAATAGTCGAGTTGAAAATATAACGGTTGCGATGGGCATGCAGATATTAAGGTTACACATACAAATTATGCTTAAACTCGAAAAAATGTCAAAGATCACGAACTTTTACTGGGAGCCAAATAGCAAATAACTGTGGGCACACAAACACTCATCACATTATAACTATATATAAACAATATATATTAAAATCTAAAACTGAAAATATAAAAAATTTCAGTTAAACACTGATATGAGAAATCTAAAATCGCGACGGATGAGAAAATAAATAGAACATATAAATTATTTGATGTTGTCCGTGTCAGAAACAATATACCAGTGTAAAAATTAGTGAACGCAATAAACCACTAAAAACAAAGGCATGACAATCCCTTATATTTTGAGAGAGTTTTCATTGTCCAATGGAAATAACAGCTCTAAATAAAGTAATAAACATATTAATGTGATTATTTCCATTAGTTAGCGTCAACAGAACTTCAATATAAACGCAATCGAATCCATAGATTTGCGAGTCTAGCCTGATTATCTTTTTTGGTAATGACGTATGGCGTTAGGGTATAACTTCCTTGCTATACACGTATTTTCATATTTATTTATATACACAGTATATATTTTTGCTCGACATCCATAAAGAGCGAAAACGATTAAGTTTTATTCATGACTTAAAAAGTTTAAATATTATACATACAAATATACATGATAAGTTTAGGAACTAGAGTATAGTCATTCCTTTTCGCCAGGATATCAACTAATATATCGTTCCAACTAATATAGTATGTTGGTACACTCTAAACACGAAATAAAATTAAATATGGGAATAATTAAACTTTATACTTTGATTTTATACATAACGGTAACATGGAAGTAAAGATACTTATTTTATTGATCTCTTAATTGGTATATCAAGGGACGAATGACACACACACGTCTGTATTCGGTAGATCATTTAATCTTTACAAAGAGGTACGCATGAAAATATATTAAAGCAGCTCTCGGTAGAAAATCATAAATTTTAATGTACAAGAGAATAAATGTCGGATAAGAGAATTGTAGTTGAACTGAGATATGTATCAACTGTTTTTTTAAATATATATTTTAAATAAACATGAATTTATTGATTAATAAATACTGAAATCTTCATGAGAATCAGACCATCGTCTAATATATCGTAGTCATTTTTTTTAATAAGGGTATACAATTTCTACTTTAAATCAAATAGTGTTACTTTCATTGACAGCCCCTAGACATATCAAATATTTATAAATTGTTTAATTAATTCTAAGTGACTCAACTAATGGTAGGCATTGTGACCAAACGGGTCACGGGTAGTCCAATATATATATATATATATATATATATATATATATATATATATATATATATATATATATATATATATATATATATATATTAGTACTTCATGTATCCACATAAAATATTATAAGGGGATATAATTTTTTATGTATCAGTTTTCAGTATTTACTTCAACAGTGCTCGATACGTAAGTAGAGCTAGGTAGTAAGTAATAAAAATATATATGGCAATCAAGCTACACAGAGGCTCCCGTGTTTCATCCCCGGGGGGAATCGTCAGGATAATATATATATATATATATATAAAAAGAGAGATAGAGATAGAGAGAAAGAGAGAGAGAGAGTGAGAAAGGGGAGATAAGAGAGGGAGATCGAGGCAAAGATACCCGCAGATATAGAGATAATTGCATACAAATTAAATGATATGAGATTATGAAGATATATTAAATCACAGACTACTTTCGAATAAGCAGCCCAGCTATATCGGATTAGAATAGATTAAGCATTTAAGGATTACGTTGTTTTTAAGTAGTTTAACTCATATACGCGTCTGTTTGTTCAATCAGTTGTTATCTAATTTTCTTATTCTCGTCAGAAGAAAACTCAATTACTTAAGGTTTTATTTTGTATTTTGTCAATCTTTTGTATTTATAACTATGATTATTTAAAATAAACTAAATAACATTTCTCATTTAAAGCATTTTAAACAGTGATTAGCCTGTTTACAATTACCTCATCTTTCAGGTGATTCTCGAAGTTATAACTGAATTTTTAGATTATTTGTGTTATATCTTCACAGGAATAGCTCGAATGAAAACAGGAATACACTCTCTTTCGTAATTAAGTTAACACAATCACACGTTTTTCATTTTATCAATCTGAAACACCACAATGTAACTTCATGCATAATGTCATCTGAGTTGGTTCTGTAGTGGAAGTTAGATATGGGATTTTTTTTACTTGGATGTGATTTAGCATTTTTAAGAAATTTGATTCATCGCATGTTGGTTTCGATATTCTTTTAATATCAAAAAGATAGCAGGAAATGTGCATAGTGTATGTGTAATCATAATATATAAACTACTGTTTTTAACATATGTATCTTATCATTAGTTTGAATGTGTTCTCTTTTATTTGAATACTAACGTTTAATTGTATTATCTAATACAGTTCTCTTCTAACTTTTTTTGTCGCGACCCCTTTTTGGAAAAAAAATTTTTTCGTGACCCACCAAAATTTTTTATAAATAAAAAATAAGTTTGAATATTATTTTAAAAATTCCATAGTTATAATTTTGGCGACCCCCTTTCTATGGTTACGCGACTCCCCTAGGGGTCGCGACCCCCACTTTGAAAACCTCTGATCTAATACAAGGATTATCCTGCAAAGTAAAATGTAAACCGCCAAATTGATTCGATTACAAGATATGTTTGCTTATCTTATTATGAAATAATGATTTGTACTCATAGGCAATTTAATATAAATGATTTACGTGACATAGTATAAGGATATCATACGTGTCCAGTTATATAAACAAATACCAATTACCAATGATCCTCACTATCAACATATTGAAAGATATGTGCGTGTGCGTATATGCTACTATGCGTAAATTCATTGTAAATTTTAATTGAACAAACTATCTAATGTCCCACGTATCTGTAAAACACCAAGCCTTGGTCTACAAACGTTCGTTCTGATGTTATCGATGGGAACGCGAGGACATCGTTTCTTTGACTTGCTATCGTATGCATATCACAAAACTTTTGAACGATTATATCCTCTAAACGAAGGTTTATATAGGCAGATGGATGTTGTTTAATTGACACCATTTCTCAAGAAATGAAATATAGCACGTTTGATTTCTCCAACTCGCGGCAGGCGTTACGAGCTGAGATCATATTTGAATTGACTTGTCACATCAAGACGGCTTATTTATGTTGAATCCATACACTCACACTATTCTAACCAAACTATGAAACCTAACGGCAGATGCACAAAATTTAACATGCGCGCACAATAACACTTAGTACACCAATATGAACTCAATTATTGTATGGAAGGCTGCAGAACTATTAACAAAAGTATTATGTATATTTATTTGAAGTACTTTGTGTCATGCCATATTGAATGATTTAAATGATCTCTCATGAATAAGGATATCTAACTGACATTGTTCCCTCTTGTATACATAGAAGATTAACATCATGAGTAAGATTTACATTGCTAAAAAGTGGATTATATTCATATCAGTATAATAATATTAACTTCATTATTGTTAACTATGTCTTAATCTGTAATTTTAGTCACTTAATGTATATTTCCAACACTTGTTACTGTATGAATATATTTTCGATTTCTCTGAAATATTTCAAGTTCTAATCTCTTGTACTTCTAAAAAGCTACAAGATTATTTCATTATTTTTTTACGTTCACTCGTCTAGTTACTGCTTGCCCACTATCAAGACGAAATTCAATTCATTTGGGAATATTGACTTTTCAATTCATATGAGAAAGTTGCCTTGTATTATAGCACGAATGAAGTACTGCCATGAACTATGTGTGATATTTAAGGCAACATTATTATGTGATGCTTACCCGCGCATCTGTTGTATGACGGACACAGTTGAATAGTGTTTACATATTAAAACTATTACATTAAATAATATTTCATCCCACGGCTGACAATCATTCCGTTTCATTAAGCTTGGCCCTCGAGTGGCTCTTGGTTGTAATAAATGGTGACACAAGACGAAACAATCGTATAGATCAGTATAATCCGACATTTTTCACCGACTCGAACCTGTTGTTTGCCTTCTAAAATCAATTACTACGATTAAGACTCACTTTAAAATAGCATACCCCAATAGAAAAGGCAGTGATACGGAACCGACTTAGAATACACATATAGTGTATTGTAAGTCGGTTTCGTATCACCGCCTTTACATGTTTGTATAATTGCGGAACAAACAAAAATGCAATTTATTGTTATTCAACAATAATAAACAGAAAAGAGATTAATATTCGGTGAATAACGTTTTCAGTATAAGGGAACAGGGAATTATTAACGTGATTACTACTTTTCTAATCATTCATTTAATTTGTTCAGCAAAATATAATAAAAAAGATTAATAGTTACTTACAATTTTTAAATATTTTTTTTAAAATCAGGTAAATGCTATTTGTTTAGGTTTTATTAATAATAATAATAGCGTTTACATAGTTATTTTATATCGAAGGGTTAATTCAAGTTTTTTAATTAAGAATACACAGGTTCATACTAGTATACATTTTACAAATAAAGTCTTGTACTGTATTGTTGATAGTGCCAATACGTACATTCAATGTCGGATTTATTTATTAACGATCTCTTATATAAGTAAATGTACGTATCACGTTTTTTTTAAATAAGATGTGTGTTTGTTATTTTTAGTTCATCTTTATTCGTTGCTATAAGAAGGATATCGTGAACATAACGTAGATAAATATAAGATGCATCAATTATATGAACAATTTTATTTTCACAGTTGAGTATGTATAATTTGCTGAAGTAGGGTCAAACAAAACTCATAGAGTTTGTCTTTTATGGTAATAGAAATGTATTACAACTGTCTATGTTTATAATAACATTTAAATAACTTAACATTTATTTTATGTGGTGGGATGGATAACGTATTTTATATGTTATCAATAATGCTGTGAATTAGTTCGTATACTTATATGTTGGTAAATAAGCTTGGAACAGTGATAATTATTATTGTTATATTTCGCTGGAGTGAAGTATGTATATGAGTTCTTGAATTAACTTAAAACTATATTCACCTGCTGAATACAATGTGTTTAGTTTATAAAATGTATTTTTTTATAAATATGAGAGTAAAAACGTTCTATATAGGAGGCGGTGAATACTATAGTCTATAGGTAAAAAAGTTTTTAATCGCTAATTATTTTCGGCATTTATCTTTACCGGCACGGTATTTTTACGTACCCTGTGTCTTAATATATATATATATATATATATATATATATATATATATATATATATATATATATATATATATATATATGTATGTATATATATATATACACGCATATATCATTATATATATACATATATATATATATATATATATATATGCGTGTGTATATATACATATGTATATATGTATATATGTGTACATTTACAAATATATATGTATATATATATATGTGTATATATATATATATATATATATATATATATATATATATATATATATATATATAAAATATAAAGTGAGAAAGGAAGGATGAGTGTAATCCAACGTAATCGGACGTAATGGGAAATGAAAAATAAAAATACCAAGAGATATTTGTTATATATTAAAACGAAACGTTGATACATATATATAAAATATCCCTTGGTGTTTCCTTTTTCATTTTACATATATATATATATATATATATATATATATATATATATATATATATATATATAGGTACATTTCGTGTAGAACAGAATCGTAGGATCAATTTTAGCGGAAGCATTATTTCAATCAATGAAGCAGGCGGGTAGAAAAAAAGGAAAATTGTTAAAATTACCTTAAGGCCTTATCGTCTTACCCTCTAAGAGGAAACGGTAAATTAAAAACTAAAAGTCGAATGAGATATGAGCGGAAAAATTGTTTCAGAGTAGAGAAAACGATTGAGTGAGGAAAAAAAGGTGAATCTCTCAACGTTATGGTGGCTGTGAATCATTAAAGATCTCCAACTGATGCTTGAAAATCTTTTGTCTACACAGGCTAGGTCGAGAATTGTTAATAACTAACGCCTTAATAATGTTGATATGGTAGTTCCACCTAGCACTGTGTAAAACAGAAATCCACCCATCAGAATAGTTGTCAGAGCAACTATTTGTACTAACGAGGTGATTACCGATGGCTGATTCCTGTGCCTGAAAATACCCGGATGATCTCGAAACCTTGTGTAAGCGAATATCACGTGGTATGTGTTGGGATATTCTAAATTCTAATCTTTGGGATGCCCTGCAACGTAGTCAGCTCCACACTGACACATAAATTTATAAACAACATAATTCTTTTGAATGGCTAGCAAGATCTCTTTACTAAAAAGAGAAAAGGGTTCGAGTCGCGTAAACTACACTCAACATTGTTGCTGGAAAACAACGTTGAGTAGTAGAAGAAATCCTTTTAACAATGTCAAGGCTGTCAAAACCCAACCATGGGAGTTTCAAATAAATAGTGCAACGTGACGGGCCAATAAATTTACTACCATTAAATAAAGCAACTTTACGTGCAATGGTGCCTTTTATAGTATTGATGGGATATCCATTGGCAAGAAACATATTAGTAATTTCACCAAGTTCCGCATCGAGTCGTGTTGGTGAACAAATCATAAGTGCTCGATGAGTGAGAGTACCAATGAGATGTATTTTTCTTGCTCTTGGGGCGAAGGAAAACCAATTTAGATAAAGGCCTGTAAATGTTGGTTTTCTATACACAGAGGTTTCAAATGATGAACCAGATTTAGACACTAAAACATCGAGGAATTGCAAGGAACCACAATCCTCGACCTCCATAGTGAATTGCAACGATGGATGCAAGTCACAAAGAAGACGAAGAAACTGTTCAGCATCACTCCGTGAGGAAAAAAAAAAGTGTCATCAACGTGACATGTGTAGAAAGCCGGCTTGGTCACTTTGGAAAATAATTGATTTTCCAAAAATCACACAAAAATGTTGGCTAACGATGAACCAAGAGGGCTGCCATAGATATACCATCAATTTGCCGATACATTATATATATGATTTAGTAGCAAGTTCCAGGAAACTGTGGAGACTTTAAGGGGCCACGGTAAAGATATTCTGCACATATACCAATGGTTCCATCCAAATGTACATTGGTAAACAGACTACTAATGTCAAAAGAAAGCCAATAACTTTGAGAGAGATAATTTGTGTATAGAAGACACAAATTGAAATGAATCAGAGACACACACACATATATATATATATATATATATATATATGCATATGCATATGGTTGGATCGTTTAACGATTGTTTTTGACATAATTCATGACAATACGAATCAATGTGTCCATTTGCGTGAACCAATAACAACACGCTATTATAAATTAACAAAAGTTTAATTTGTATATGCATTTATATATTTATGTTTTTATGATTGATTTTACAGTTCTATGATAAAGCCACGATATATAACCCCACCATGCTAAAACAATGAAATGCAGATTGACTCTCCGGTCGTTAACGCCGAAAGAATAACTTCTCACACACATCACAAAAGAACTGTAATGAGTCATGCTTACAGAAACGGTACACAGATGAAGAATTATTCACTCTATTAAGCACAGAGAATTCTACTTTTGTAAATAATGAAAACAAAAACATATATGGATACACACTACGTAGACTATTACAAGCTAATAGATATAGTCACGTAAACAATAGACATTGTTTAGTGGTATCTAAAAACGGGGGAGGCGCTTACACACAAAATAAATTTTGCTTATGGCAGATTCAAACGTTTAATTAACAATGACGAATCGTCATGGACGAATTAGCAACGACTTGCGATGGGAATCACCAGTTCTGTTCTTCACAGCATTATGTTCACAACAGATGTACCCGATTCTCCAACACAATATATCATTATTCATGTAATGTTCTTTTTTTATATTTTAAATCGTTAAATAAATAAAAAATTCTAGCTAACCTACCAGACTCTGACTGCTAGATTTTCTTGTTTTCTGTTATGACTTATCAACCATATTAGGGGTATCAGATAGTGAAGGCTTTTACGCATCACCTTCTTAATATCTTTAAATATGCATTCACATAGACACCTATGCGCTTCGTGTCATGCAGTCATTTTGAATATAAACATGTATTTCTATTCATACGCTTTCATAATTTTTTATTTTTAATTGCTACAATATTGTTATTATCTGATGAACAGAGCTGGTTCATGAATTAAGAATAGAACAGGGCACTTAGTTGAAAACTAATGCGCTGTCAGTTGGTTGTTTTACGATGCATGAACTTTTCGCATGATTTAATCAATTAAATAAAAATCGTTTAAAATATTGTAGATATTGTGTATAATCAACTATGTATGTTCATGCAGGTTCAGTTTCATAGAATAGCCATGACAAATTATAGTTATCTTATATAAGACATGATAATTCAGAGCAAATATACTTAATGTATGTGGTACACAGGATCCTATACACACAAATATACAGACACCCCTACTCACACACATATATATATATATATATATATATATATATATTATATACACACATATATATACATATATATATATGTATGTATAAACATATATATATATATATACATATATATATGTATATTTCTGTCTCTGTCTCTGTCTCTGTCTCTGTCTCTGTCTCTGTCTCTGTCTCTGTCTCTTTCTCAATATATATACCATAAATAAATATATATATATAGAGAGAGATAGAGAGAGAGAGAGATAGAGAGACACACAGCCAGAGACAAAAAGATATATATATATATATATAAATATATATATATATATGTATATATATATATATGTATATATATATATATATATATATATATATACATACCCCCACATCTGATAAAGTAGACAGGTTATCCGAAAGATCGCGAAAGAAAATGACCAATTAAACAAAATCAATACGTGCAATAAATGAAAACATGCTGTCTAAATACACAACATATACATATATATATATATATATATATATATATATATATATATATATATATATATATATATATATATATATATATATATATATACAGCTATATATATACATATATATATATATACAGCTATATATATACATATATATTCATATACACGTTTATATATGCATATATATATATACACATATGTGTGTATATATATGTGTGTGGGTATACATATATGTACGCTTTATTACTACAAACATTTGGCGGTTACCCATCATAACATGTTCTAATCAGGGAAACTAGATTACTTAAGGTTGATAAAATATATAATTGTCCGTTCTTTAAGAATGTAACACTCAAGAATCAAAAGAAAAAGAAAATTAATGTGAGTCAAGTTATTATATACGTGTTGTATATGCAAACAGTGTAAATAATCAGACGAGTAAACTAATTCCAAATTAAGTGAACCGTTGGGGAGATAGGAATGGAGTGATGAGGATATGTTTTTTAATCTTTTGCCTTGATTGGGGAATGCCGTTTTGTTGGTTCCACATCACTTTCATGCAATAAATGCAATCACCGATTGTATACGACGGGGAGAATTTAGCCCGTTTTTTAAGTGTATATACGAACTATTATTTCATTAGCCAACTGTATAGTAGTACTATAATAATAATAATAATAATAATAATAATAATAATAATAATAATAATAATAATAATAATAATGATAATAATAACAATAATAATAATAATAATAATAATAATTATCATTAAGATAAATAAATGCTAAAATTAATAAAAACAACAATATTTTAGTAGTAGTAGTAATAATTATAATGATATCAATAATAATACATTATTAATAAGTCATACTATAGAGATAGAGGTCATACGAATAATACAAATATATAAAGTTAAAACATTAGAATTACAATGATAAATAAAGATAAGCCTAAATAAAGTAACATAATATATTATGACAATGTCATTAATAAAACAATATAGATTAATATAAAATAAACATTTTTGTTTTAGATCTTATGTTATTCTGAAATAAACAATGAAAGTGATTATAGGAGTAGTGTCACATAAATGTGATAAATTAACTCCACATATAACTGATTATTAGCGTACGATGGGGTTATGATTGTGTGCTAACTTAAATACAGATAATAGTAAGTAATTGTGAAATGTGTATATAGAGGTTGGCAAGCATCGATTAACCCATATTTAAAATGTGAATGGGTATAACTTTTTATATGCGAGGAAAAATACAAGAATCGAAAATGAAATATTCATATCGCACTATACCGTTATTCGTAATCGTAGCTATTCAACACACACACTATGAAATGCATAAATACTTACTAAATCATTAAAAACATAATCACAGACTAACATTCAATAAGAACACTCATGAAATATATATACATCTAACAAGTTGCAGTGTACGGTGGCTACGGGACCACATTCAGCAGACATACCGGCATGTAACTAATCATACAATATATTCTTTATTAGGAACTCTTTAAGACTATTATATTTTTCACCGCCGGACGAAATTAATCTTGTTATAGCTATTAATAGAAAATGTCACGATGTGTAACAGCCAAATTAAACGTGTTAGTATGTATAGCTATATGTATTATTTAGCACGATTACATAAACACAGTCAACATTCTCAGAATGTCAACCTGTGGATACAAAACGTATCTGCATTACTATATATATATATATATATATATATATATATATATATATATATATATATATATATATATATATACATATACATATATATGTGTGTGTGTGTGTGTGTGTGTGTGTGTGTGTGTGTAGATATATAGTCTAAAGAAGCTTAAGTTATTTAAAGTAAATACAGAAATACAGTTTAAATTCCCAGGGATACTGACTAAATTCAAGATATCGCAGACTTAGAACTTGCATTAGCTGACTTACAACTGGGAAATAAACTAATAAAAAGGAAATTCATGTATCTAACAGTGGAACACACACAGATGATGGATTAGCGATGATAAGGGAGTCACACAAAGTCGAGGGAGACAACGTTTAACTAATTATACATATGGAAATTAAAATGTATCCTAAGTGTAGAAGATATAGCCAACATCATAACACGCACTTTCTAGATGTCACGTTAAACTTAAATAAAAATACTTACGAACTATATTTATAATATTACGCTTAATCACCCTCAATCAATCATAAAACAGATTCCAAATTCTTACGAAATAAGATCATCACTAATTCTAGCAACGAAAATATTTTTTTAAAATTAACAATCGACTAAGAGAACAACAAAAAACAAGGGATGAGTGCTCCTAAAGAAACCGAACCTTCGTTCTTGAGAAGCCTGATTATTGGCTAAGAGAATAACAAATAATGAAATAGTTACCTTGCTAGACGTACCTATAAAAACAGCCGGTAAAACTAACTCTATGAATGTAATACACATATATTTATGGTGCAATCTTAAGTATGTCTTCGTTTAAGGGAAATACATGCACAGAAAAAAGGGTATTTTCTTTAACTATATTTACATACATATATATATATATATATATATATATATATATATGCTTACCTATACATTCGAAATCACTTCCATTCCCTTCTTCATAAGTTTTATATAAGAATATACTTTTAGATTTTAATGTAACTTCTATAAGCGTTTTTATATGGGTAACGCGCAAACATGACACACATAAATACATATACCCACAAACACATTTATATATATATAAATATATATATACATATATATATATATATATTGAATATATATATACATGAATATATATATACATGAATATATATATACATGTATAAATATATATGTATATATATATGTATATATATATATATATGAATATATATATATATATATATATATATATATATATATATATATATATATATATATATACACGATAGGGGTTCAATAAGTAATGCCTCTGACCCACTTGCAGTAGGCTGACTAAATGAAATTTTGCATGTATAATAATTCATATATGTATAAGTTATGTTGCAAAAAACAGCTATGAACTAATTGTGGTTTCTTATTTAAATGTGTTTGAACTGAGTTAGGTGTGAAATGGAGCCAGTTGAGTGTAATGCAGTGATCCGTTTCTTTGCATTTGAAAGGACGCACACCAGAGGAGACTTTTGATGAAATGAAAGAAACTCATGTTGATAATGCCCCATCATATGACCTTGTAAAACGCTGGTCACCCCTCTTATACTATTGATGAGGCAGCCATCCGTCTAGTTGAGGCTTCCATTTTTGATGATCGACCGATTACTATTGGTAAATAGCCCAAGAGGTCAATATTTGCACAGGGTATGTGGAAACTATCATTAATAACCATTTGCATATGCAGAAGGTTCCTGGAAGATAGCTACCCAGAAGCAAGAACGCGTCGAGTGCTCGAGGATGAATTTGGAGATGCGCCAAAAAGATTAATCAAGGTTTTTCAAAATACTGATTACACAGGATTAAACTTGGGTCCATCACCATTATCTTGAGACCAAAGCCCAGTCAATGCAGTGGAAGCACTTGGACTCCTCACCTCCAAAGAAGGCAAGGGTGCAATCCCTCTGCTGGCAAGGTCATGCTCACAGGTGATGGCAGATTTCCTGGAAAACGGTACCACCATTACAGGAGCCTATTACGCTTAACTCTTTATGAAATTAAGAGAAGCTATCAAAATCAAGAGGCGGAGCAAAATCAGCAAAGGTATCCTCTTCATGTAGGACAACGATCCGGTCCACAACTCGCATGTCGCTAGATCAGGACGTGTGGCTATGAAATCCTCCACCACTCCAAACTCTCCTGATCTTGAACCCTCTGACTTCTATCTATTCCAAGTCATGAAGTTGTTTTGGAAAGGAAAGCGTTTCCCAAATGATGCATCCTTGATGTCTGAGGTTATGACGTGGTTGGACGACCAACCAGGGGTGTTCTACAGAAACAGTGTCCAGATGTGCATCAGACAATAGGAGAAATGCATACCTCTGGGTGGTTCCTATGTAGAGAAAGACTAAGTTTCATTAATCTACTTCTATGGGAAATTGGTAACAGGCATTACTTATTGAACGCCTTCCGTATATACACACACATACACACCAACCCCCCCCCACACACACATATATATATATATATATATACATGTATATATATATATATATATATATATACATATATATATATAGATATATATATACATGTATATAAATATATATAAATATATATATATATAATTATATATATATATATATATATATATATATATATATATATATATAAAATCAATGACTGTGTGTATGTGTGTTAGTGTGTGTGTGCCCTATAGGAAAAAATGTTAGCGAATCTAGATAAAACCTAAAAGTATATTCTAAAGTAAAATTCACTGAGAGAGTTATTGGGCGTTTTTCCGAATCTCCAAATTGACTTACAATTGGGCTACGGCGCAGAAGTCGTCTGTCGGGGGGGGGGGTCGATTATTCTAGCTATCCTCAGCTAAAGTTCAATTTAATTATGTATAAATTTTAATAAGAAATGAGTCAGCATTTTTGAGATTTTACATTTCTGTGAACGCTGCCTGTCCCAGTCAGTCTCTGTCCGCCACTGGTAACCAGTGGTCGGTAGTGTCCGCCACTGTCTGTCACAGTCAACCCTACAAAGGAATAGCCAATTCATAATTCAAAACAGGAAATGAGTCAGCATTTTTTGATTTTACAATTCTGTAGACACTACTTACCAGTGCCCGACAGTGTCGCCCCCATTTTGCCAGTACACGCCATTGCCCGCCATTGCCCGCCATTGCCCGCCATTGCCCGCCATTGACCGTGATGTACGCCAGTGCCCGTCATTTGCAATCCTATCAAAAAATTGCCAACTCATAATTGAAAACACGAATTGAGACAGCATTTATAGATTTTACATTTTAGTAGACACTGCCCGCCAGTGCCTGCCAGTGTCCGCTACTGCTCGCCAGTGGCCGCCACTGTATGTCATTGTACACCCTATAAATACATATCCAAATAATAATTCAAAACAGGATATAAGTAAGCATTAGACATATTTTACAATTTATTGGACAATGTCCGCCAGTGCTCGCCATATTTTGCCAGTGCTTGCTTGTGCCCGACAATGCACGCCATGAACATCTTTATTAAGAGATTGTCAACTCATAATTCAAAACCCAAAATGAGTTAGCATTGTTAGACATTACATTTTAGTCGACTCGGCCCGCCACTGTCCGATACTGTCCGCCACTGTCCGCCACTGTCCGCCACTGTCCGCCACTGTCCGCCATTGTAAAACATATAAAGAAATATCCAACTCATACATAAACACAGGAAATTAGTCAGCATTTATTAGATTTTACATTTTAGTTGCAAGTTCCCGCGAGTGCCAGCCAGTGCCTGCCATTGCCCGTCATTGTCAGCTCTATGAATAAATAGCTAACTAATAATTAAAAACAGGAAATGAGTCAGCATTTTTTAGATTTTACTTTTCTGTAGACACTGCCTTCAGCTATCTATATGTGCCCTCAAGTGTCCGCCAGTGTCTGCCATCTCATAATTAAAAAACAAGAAATGTATCTGCATTTTTATAGTTTTACATGTTAGTAGACGATGCCAACCACCACCTGCTAATGTCCGCCAATATCCGCCAATTTCCGTCAATGCCCGCAACTATCTGCTATGTAAAGTAATCGCCAACTCATAATTATTTTATATATCGGTTACATGCTTTATGAGTTATTTTATATGACAGGGGATCTACATAGAGTCACATTATTTTATATAGTAAGGACGCTACATGAACACGCATGCTTTACGAGTTGAAATTGAGGAGAAAAATCAAGAATTGACTGTGACAATTTATGCTGAAATCAAAAATTTTACAAGTCATTGCACGAAAGCTCGATTTCAAAGTCTTAAACAATAAAATGCAAATTGATGATAATTGTGCATGTTATTCTCTTGTATATTGTGTTTTGTTAACTCGAAACATGTTTTTAAAATGTACAGTAAAATTAACGAAAAATATAGAAATTATCCTCTGAAGGAGTAAAGCCGTAACACAGCATGTGATAAAAAATAAAATAATGAAATCGATAACTATGTTTATCTGTGGTTTGTATTTAAAGAAAATGAGCTGAAACAGTTATTTACTTTACCTGGTTTCATTCGTCTTGGAAACCATGTATAAAAATCCCCCACTTGTACATAAAAAACTATACTAATCTTACTATTGAGCTCTGAGATTGTAATCTACTTGTTCATGTGTGCACTACCTCTACTATTAAACATACTAGGTGATAAGAGTGTTTAAATGTATAAATGCAAGTTATGTGCGTACAGTGCTCAAAGTGATAACTTCATCTGCCAACCAATTGAGTATACAAACATTGATTGTTTTATTCTGCACCCGGGTATCACCGGGTAGCGTTGCTAGTATATATATATATATATATATATATATATATATATATATTCTAAATCATGTATTCATGTCTGTTGGTCTGGCTTGTATCAGAAGAAATAACTCATATTTAATTCTCATCCTAATTAATTTTCTCTTTTCACACTGGTACCTGTTTTATTTCTCATATATTTTTCTCCATTGTCTTTCACTTCACTAGCCAACTTTCCCTCTTCATGTTTTGAACGCATCGCTAATTTTGCATCCAATAAATACTCTTAATTAATTTCCACGATAATGAACTCCGTCCCGCCGTCATTGACAAACAATCCCAGAAACTGTGGCTCATTTGAGCTGAATTTAAAAATACCGATTTATGGATACTTTATCGAAAATCAATGCTGTCTAATTAAAAGCCAGAATACCAACAACAACGGCAACAAATATGATGATGATGATGATGATGATGATGATGATGATGATGATAGTGATGGTAGTGATGATGATGATGGTGATGATGATGATGATGATGATGATGATATCACCATGATGATAATTATGATTATAATTTATTCACGAAGAGTTCAGACACAGGACATTGTATGGTTTCGCTAAGTGGAAAAAAAAGAAGCCTTCTCTGGATTCAGTGTTACAAAACTATTTTCTAGATTTACAGCATGTCCCTCTCTTACTAATCACTATTGCAACCATGTTGATGTTCTCGCACAGGCTGTTCTCCATTGACATTTTATACATTCGGCCGTGCTTTTAACAGGATTCTTGTACTTTCGGTAGCTTTACAAGAATGCCATCCTCTCATAGCCGCCTGAGCAACTTTCTGCTGTACCAAGTGATGTTAGTGCGTTTTTTTGGAACGCATGTGGGATATTTTTGTATTTTACATGTATATAGCCGTTTCTGTTTGCATGTTTCATCAATACTTTTAGCTTACTTAGACAAGAGCAATTACATTTCAACTTACTGTTGTTCGGGGAATTGTGTGTTTTATGTTCACTTGATAATGACGCTGTTTTCATGAGTGGCGTAGCTCGTATATCTTACTCTTTCCATTGATTTCTCCTAGCCGTTTTTCTTTCAGGTGTTGTTATAAATATTGTAATAATGCTATATTTCATGATTCATATGTTTGTCATCTTTCTAGCAAATTCAATATATCTACTTAGTTATGCTGATGTTAACCTGCGAGCAGCTCGTACGACAACACCTTACATTTGCGATGTTTTACGTTTTTATTTATAATTATCAATATTAATTTTGTAATTGCGATAGATTTTTTTCCGTTTTTATCTCAATGTTCTAAAGTTTTATGTATATGCTGTACCGATATTGGCTTTTTTGCTGTGTTCGTGCTACTTATTTATCTGTTGAAAGTACTTTCGGTTTCCATGTTTCGAATAGTTTTAGGCATACATAGCAGATGCTCTAAAATGTATATACTGATAAAGTATGTGTAATGTATAACTTTACATTTGTTGTTTAATTGTCTGTGGATTTTCTAGCGGTCTTGCGTGTATAACTAACCTTGATCTCGGAAAAAAAACACCTTGCTTGCTTATAAAGGACTTGGGCTGTTTAATATTATAAAGGTGTTTAATGAATACGTCTGTATATAAAAATGGGGTAAATATATATTTTATACAGTAAAGTGCAAATTAACTACAAACTTTATGACTTGGGGGTATTTGTATGTTCATCGTACTTTCTTTTACTTTTCCCCGCCCAACCAGAGTTTAAACCTGAAGAATAACACTGGACGTGTGTGGAAAAGTCACCCTCGTTCACATTAGAAGAGTGCTGTCATTAAATAGTGCCCTTGGTTATTGCTTTATATCTTCGTGATTTTTTTTATTAAACATTGTCATGCTTATTTAAACTTTTAATTTGAAAGAAAATGAAAAACACACAAAACAAATACTAAAACATCTCTTGTGATATTGTCGAAAAAATGATGTTAATTAATTCGGGTTGAAATTCTAACGCTTTTCACCTCAGCATGGTGTGCGTTGGAAGGAAGTGATTAAAATTTAAGGAAAAGAGATGAATAATAAATAAACACAAAAATAAAATTACTAATAAAATGAAAAAAATAAAGCCTAAAAAATGACACGATTTCAAAACCTTACAACTTTTGTGTTATGAAGGCTTTTACAAACCGAAGACTTTTTGGTGGGTTTACAGGTGAGATTTTCGCGAAGTCCCCCATGTCATGTTCCTTACGCGCGCGGCCGGAATATTTTTGGTTTGTCTTAGTTTTGCATTTTTAGAAAATAATTTTAGATACACCGGGATGAGTTTATGGATAGGGGTAGGAAATTTTGAATTTAAAAAAACTAAATAAAATTACAAAAGAGAACGAGGGCCGTCATTTTAGAACCAGCTTCGTGCTCGTCGTCGAAGGGTCGATTAAAAAAAAAAAACTATTATAAATATTTTCTAAATAATAAAGTAGTAAATGAGCAACGTCCCGCATATGTTAAAGGTAATATATTTACAAAAAGAAAGAAAGAAAGCAGCCTCGGGTTAGCATGAAGTGTGAAGGTTGCTCAGTTATCTCATCACGTCTGGGTCTCGACGAGCATGACAACACTACTAAATGGGCGGGGTCCTCCTTTGGCGTGCATGACAAAGTTATAAGGTAAAAGGCGGACCCTCCCCTGGCATTCATGACAAGGCTAGGGATCAGAAAAATGTGAAAATTAATTCCCCCGCTTTTAATGAATTAATTCATGTTTATTAGAGTGAGCACATTTCTCAAAGGACGGAAGGGGCAAACAATTATAATTTTTTCAATAGACAGATAAAAAATGAAGAAAAAACATCTAAAGGGACGTGTAGACTAATTTTAGCCAAACCGGATCTTACCCCCTTTACATTTTTCTTGTCGTGCATCCTCCATCCTAACACCGAAAGTAGAATCTGTTAGAGTTTCCTCTATTAACTTTGTAAGAATCAGCGGGTTAAAAAGCTATGCCGATGGGGTTAAACACATGTGTAAAAAAATGAAAACTGCAAAAATAATAGACGCTTCGATTTTTGAGAAGAACGTGAAGAACCATTGGAAAAGGATGAGAACACCAACATTAATAGCATAACTTAGGGTGTGCGAAGTAGAAACATATGCCCTCACCGAAAAAAGTGTTCATGGGTTAAGGCCCATATCAAAACCACAGATGCCATTAGCAGGAACGACGGTGCCAAAAATATCAAATAGTGTTAATTAATTTAAAAAAAAAAACAGAAAAAGAAAAAACAGGTTTTAAAAATAACTTACTGATATATAAGTCACTAACTTAGAAATGACTTAACATGTTCAACTTCCATATGTCGGACTATGAACTTAATCCAAACATTTCTTAAGGTCACTTTATTTATCATTTATTTAGATTGTTTTTATCGTCATCAGAGGAAAGTGCAAACACATTATGGTCAAGTTCGATAAGATGGTTTAGACATCTATTTCAACACTGAATAACAAAATCGAAATTTACTTACATTCTACATGAGACTTTCTATTTATTTATAAATACATACTACGTAAAATGTTTAGGCTTTTGCATTATCGATATTGTCACGTTAAAAGTTTCAAATGATATCGTTTCTATCATGCTCCAGTTGAATATGGATAACTTCCCCCTTTTCTTGAAAAAAACATCTATACTAGCGGGACCCGTGAAAATTACCCGAAATGATGTTTTAAATACTAATTATCTTGTTCCTAACCTATACATGTTTGAATAAAATCATAAGAGTTGACTTGTATATTTATTTAAATAAATCAACAATGCATGAAACAATTTACAATACTTCACCATATACGATATTTCTAGTTAAGGTAATATTTCGACGACTAAACCTTACTTTGTAAATGCTTTAGTGTAAATTTAATGTGGCTCCAATTCATGAGTAGCATACAAATATTCGGAAAGTCGTTGCTTTTTATGTACGTGTGACACACAAAATAACACACACTACCGTATTTATATGTGTCTTCCGGTCGTCCTTCCCTACCTCTCTCCCCTTCGGCGTAGAAAAAATAGAGGTTAGTTAGGATCGAACTATAAACAAGTCGGGCCGACGTCAAAAACTTACGTCAAAATCCTACGTCGCTAACCGTTGAGCCAAATAGAAATAGTAGAAATAATTTCGAAAATTAGGTGACTTGAATGCTTTACCAAATCTAGGTGCGGTACCCATGCGCAGAGCTTTTGATGTAAGCGTGACACACGAACACACACGCTATCGTATTAATATATAGAAAATACTACTAAAACTCTGGATCTTGTTTGTGTTTTTGTTACTTTGTTATGTTCTTGAAGAGGAGACGACATCATAAAAAAGTCGTGTCGCTAAATGTTGACGTCACCCACTGATAATATAATGGCCACTTTCTCTGTGGTTATGCGTGTATGGCTGTCTGTACGGCAATCATAATTTTTTTTAACGGGTATCTTAATTTATTTTAGAAATGGAAAATGTGGCATTAGTAATAAATAATAAGTGTCCAACAAATCAATTATACGTAATGCCTAGATATCTAAACCGAAACAGTGAAATCTTCAGTCTAAAATTGTACTAACTGATCTATTTGTACTTTCTCATTAATAGATCTTAAAAATTTCATTAACAACATAATTATAGTTTTTGTATGACGTCATAGACTCATGATTTACGTCATGTTTCAAAACATGAATTCAAACATAAACGATGATAAATAAATGAATAAATGAGTAAGCATCATGAATAGTATTGGAGATTATTTTAATATGCTAAATCAATTCATTTTGCTTAAACCATGCACTCTACGTTGTGTATGTTTTACAATTATATAATTCTAGGCAATTAAATAGGAACGGACAACAGATAGCGAGAGAGAAGGCGTTGACGCAGTAGTCAAGCAAAAATATGCAACCGGAGGGATTATATATTTGCTAGTCTACTTAAAGAAACACAAGGGATGTGCATTCGAAGAATGATGGCGTGATCCGTAAAATCAATGGAGAATCGTTAAAAAGATCCTTTATTTACATGACTTATGGGTCACAAGTCGTCTGCTACAGTAATTAGGCTCTATAAATTAATTGTAACCTGACTAATATGATTTGAGAATAAGCGTTTGCCTCTTTATCTTTCGGTCACATACGGTTCCACAACCCTCTGGTTGAGGTACAGAACTTTAACAACTAAGTATGATTTAGATAAGTGTTGTGATTTGAGAGTAAGCATCGACATACTGCACAATCACACAACTACAACTAGTACCAGTATTACAATAATATGTAGTTATCGCTTTCTAAACTATTGATCATACTTCGATCAAATTTGGAATGTATATTCTCTATGATTCCGTATGCTTTCTATAAGAACCAGCAAGCTGATATTTATTTCCTTCTCACCGCAGGAATATGAGGCAGAAAGCCGGAAGGTGTGGAGAGTGAACCCAGCGCCTCTAAAGAAGCAGCACTTTGGCCTATTACACAATGTCTGGTCAGCCCCGTCGGCATTCTCCAATTTGGGCACCTCAGGCAGTAAGCAATATACTGACTTCACCCCAAAGATGGGAGGCAAGGCCTTGGAGGATGTACTTCCTCGGACTACCCAAGGTTAATACCTCAGCTCGACAGATAAAAGGCCACAAGGGCCCCAGTTTCTGCCGGACTGATTGTCGAGATAGGGCATCGACTGGTATGCGACCACCAAGCGCGACCTGACGTCGATTGAATTGCGCGAGTAACCAGCCAACTGCTGCTGCTAAGATTACTACTAAAACTTCTACTGCTAATAAAACTATTTACATTGTTAGTAATATACTGTTACACCGCTTGTAGTTTCATCTATATATGTAGAATAATAAAATTGCGTATATATGTATGTATGTTTTTCCTACATCTACCGAATGGAAACATGTTTTTAATTTATTACTAATCGATTACTTATGCAAATAAAATATTGCAAAACTATTAAGTAATAACACAGTTTTTAAAAGTATTATTTACAAATATGTAATTTGAGGTAGTGTAATGAGGCGATATAAAATGTTCACTACTGCAGAATAAACAGAAATAGTGAGAGAATAGCTAAGTAGTATTAACTTTCTTTGCGCCTTATCTCATAGAGGTAGAATTGATCTGCTTTCTTGTCTGATACATATATCTCTTAGTCTCTTATTTTTATTCATGTTAAAGTTTATAAAACGAGAAAGTGTTTATGCTATTTAAAAAACAATACAAAGTATATGAAATTAATATTACTCAGATATTCACCGTAGACGCACAATTAGTGCGACATGCTTCAGATACAGTAGGGAGGCCCCAGCTATCTACTGTAGAACGTATATCCAGATGGGATTTGCCTTTCATGGAGGGAGGCTTCTGGGCTTGTAAAGTTAAACACTCATTTAGCACATATAATCGTTTTGAGTAACTTACGAGTTTCAGTTTAATTTGATGTGACCATCGTAGTGTCGTTTATGAAAGTGTTCACTGCTGCCATTTGGCATCCTCTCCTAAAGAAAGTAGAGTTTTTTTTTTATAGATCTCTGCTGCTTTGATAGGGATTAGAATCGTTACCACAAAAAAAGAACTGTCGGTGACAATGTACAAACTCTTGAAATTTCTACATCGATTTTCATCCACTTCATAATATAACAATTTGACGTAAAATATGGTGCAAGGATATTGCGTATTCCTTCTGCCATATTGTGCATTTGACGAGATTATTAAATCATTTGTTTTAGTAAAATCAAACAATCTTAAATCCACGTCTGCCTGGTAACTTTTGCCCTTTAAGTAGAATTATGCAGGTAGAAGTGTACATTTCAGGATAAGCATTTAGTTAGCCTTGAATCTATTACTGTGAAAAATAGTTTCCTTCTGCATTTAGGAGTCGAATACATACGCAACCGGAAAAAGAACATATAGTTTTTCTCTTACACAGAGACAGTTAGTTTCCCGATCCGCCCTCCAGATCATAAGGATCAGCAGGATTAACTTCTCAGCCTATTCCTTACACAACTAGCTAAGGGTTGTGTGACGGATGTCCATAGGCCACTCAGTAACAGTGATTACCTTGTGATAATGTTCGATATAAAAAGGAAACTTTCAACGTCAAATATAAGAGCCTTTGTTCAATCTTGTGATATTAAAAAGCCGATAATAGTAAACACAATACGGTGGTACACTTACTAGTGATTATTCGCAGACATCCAGAATAGTATGTTACAGTATAGACACCCAGAATATTATGTTACAGAATAGTATGTAAAGATTGCTTCGAGACTTCTGCCGTTTACCTGGTTCCCAATGCAGGAAGATGCGGCACACGGCGGAAGGTTGGGTAGATCAAGACACCGCTCATTAAAAGGGGAACTATGCCCTATCAAAAATCGTCTGGGCAACTGCGTCGGCATTCCCCCGTCAATAAATTACAAATAAACAAATTCAACCATAAATACGGGAGGCAAGGCCAGGTAGGGTGAATTTTCTAGGACTACACAAAACAAATAAATCAATCCGACAGCTAAAAGGCAAGCGAAATGGCACAGTTTCGGTCGGACTTATTGTAGAAAACGGATCCGCGACCGGTATTAAGCAGCCAATAGTCTCTAAGCACCTGCAGCTACGTAGTAACTGTGTCCGAAACTCGTCGCAATCTCTTGTATACATAGTGTCCTGAAGTGTCCAATTTTTCTTTTAATGTTTATTACGATTAAATCTATAGTCTCACGCTCCTTTTTTAATCTTAGTTGTTCAGAATCTGTTTTCGGGATGATCTCTGAGTGTGTCGAACGCAACACCCCTTCAGTTTTTTTTCTCGACTAGTATTTTCGACAGCATCTGCATATCTGTTTCATGTCTCTTTTGTGGGTACACTAAAGTAACTTTACGATGTAAAAGATGTTTCCAATCGGTTTATCATGTTTCAGATATGTTTTGCAGAAGAGTGTAATTGATTTAAAACATCCGAAAGAATGTTTTTTGTGTTATTTTGAAGCGTATTTTCGTAATTTTTGACCCTGGTTCGGTATGGGTCAGCAATAATCTGTTAACCCCTGTTTTTATCTTTCTTGCAACACTTTGCTCTTCTGGCGTCATGTAGAATAGACAATTCTTATTTAGAGCCATCCTATCTACCTCCAAGCATTTTTGAATTGATTTTTCTGTAAGTGTACCCCCCACTTTGTTTGAACGTATCTGCGAACCGCATTGTACGTCACGATCGTTATAGGCTCGATTACAAAAGCTTTACAGAATAATATAATTTGACTAGACAAGAATTGCGTTCCGTTGTTTAGAACAATGCAGCCAACTACCTAACACCGGTCAAACTATTCCGTAGTTGGTGCCTTACATTTTTTGTAGTCTCGGTCATTTTTCGTAACTGTCGACCACTATTAAGTAATAAAAAAACTAACCAGTTGGCTAAGAAAGTCTATGTTTACCAGTTTTCAGTAAGGATCCAAACTTCAGAGGAGGTGTCTTCGTAGCCAAAGTACAATGTTAGCAGATTTTCACCGCAGTGTCTATGCCCATGCTACTCTAATGCATACCACTTCTTATTATCCTTTTTGCTCTCAAAATATCCGGATGACCGACACAGTATTTTTTAGTATTCTATATAGTCATTCTGCAAGAAATAACCACTCGATCGCTGTAAATAAGTACTTGATCGCAGATTGAATAAAATTGCGAGATTTAATTGTTTATGTTCTTTAAAAACATCATTATCTAGTGTTATTTCTTTAATTTCTTCAAGTGTTACCGGAAGCACCGTATTTACGTTACACAATCTATTTTCGTACCCATACCTCAGTTTGTAAGGATACAACTGCTTTCTATTCAAGGAGTTCACCATAGTTTGGGATAATTTCAAATAACCGTCATAATGTCTGATTTTTGACGATAAAAGATACTCCATTTTGTAATTGTAATCGACGACAAAGTCGTTTGTTTACAATATGCGTTGTTGAACTCTTTTTACCCATAAATAGTTATCAATTCGCCATAGTCGGGTTGGAATGCAAAATGTCTCCCGTTAAAGACACGATGCAATTTGGTGACTTCATAAATAGTAGCCAACGCTTCTTTTAATATTTATGAGTATCTTTATTCGTCAGCTATTAATGTACAAGACGCCTGAGCGATAGTGTTTATCGATCCGTTTTCGATTTTGTGTAATATGCGTAGTCGAGTTCCGTATCAGCAAGTATCAATAACTACACCCATTTCTGGGAGATGTTGTGTAGTGCGTCAAAAATAATTATGATCAAGATACTTTTTTATATTTTTTTCTAATGCCTTGTTTAATCCTTTTATTTTTTCCAATGTCGTTTCTTGAAATGTCTGTACGTTTTCCATTTTCCTTATTGTTTTTGTCAGAGTTGATCTTCTTATCGAAGCTGTGGTTTTTGCTGATGCCTAATAATATTCATCATACCGAGTTATTTTGTGTATATTATTTTATACGCGTGTAGATTATCTCACTAGAAGATAAATACTTTACTTCAGAGCGAGAAAAAATAATATCGTATGAACTTATTTTTGTGTTCTTGAGTAAAAAATAAAAATGAAGAAGAATTATATATATTTTGTTGCGCAGTCTTTTTTTGTAAACACTTTAACACTCACAACTTCAACTTTAAACCTCTTTGGCCCTACTCAATAAATATTAGCCATGCTATTTTCTGAGGTTAGAGTGTTTTAACTTTCACAGATTTGGAAAACCTTATTTGTTAAAATCCAGTATGGCTTATCGCTGTAATTTGTTACATTATCGACGTTACTAAAAATCCAACATTCCAGTTGTGGTACTCGTGATGATGTAACTGATATAAGTCCGAGTTTTCGTCAGCAGTTTTTTTGCAACATAAGTACAGGTTATTTTTTGTCCAACTAATACCGACTACTTGTCGCCTGTATTTTGACCTTGAATTACTGATAATAATGAATATCACACAGAGATATATTTACAAGAGTGTTCACTTACAAAATGTCATGATATTATGTAAGAGACATGCTGCTCTGAGATTGATTCGGAGACTCATCGAAATGCCCTGTATGCATAAGGTCTGGACACGTCTATTTAGTCATGAATAGGGTTGATCAAATTAAAATCATGACACTCACAATGGCGATAACTTCAAAAGGTCTGAGTAGGAATCCATGAGAAATCACCACATATATACCCCATGCAGTAACACTTGCTCTCTTCATACTTAGGCTTACTGAAGAGGTCAAATACGACATAAAAACGCATGTCATACGCAGGACTTCTATGGAAATGCTCACTATTGTCAATAGTTAGTTTTAACTTCAACCTGTGCAGTTTCTATTGCGCATAGGCAAACATAATTCTGCTGATTGCACCGCTAACAGTAAAATTACATAGATACAAATTATAGTGTCAAGTAATCTATGTAGGAGTCTAACAGCCACAGTTGAGTGTAGCTAAACTGAGACGATCAGAAAACGCATTGAGTCGCAGAAATAAGAGACTTTCGAAAATAAAAGAAACAGTGGTTAATCATGATTGCCAAAAAATCCCCCCGATATCCAAATTCCATGATGTCAATTCACTGCAACTGAGAAGGCTGAATGTTTCCCAGCGATTCACCTTGAACTCTACCTAGGACTCCAAGAATCATTACCCCCCAAATGTTGCACTGCAGACATTAGCAACACTAGCTGATCTGATTATAACCAATTCCTATGTAACGGATATCATAAATAACCTGCCCACCTCTATTTTATCCCCGATCTTTTGATAACAGAATGCTCCGACGAGCTGTCGTCTTTCGTTCGAAAATCTACAAACAATTACATGCTGAATCTTGCTTCGAATATAGAGAAAACAGTGCCCTGTCGTACCAGTGTTAAAGAACTCTGATGAAAAAAGTGACCCGCAAAATTATCACTCTCTAAGTTACCCCGTCTTCTTCGCTAAACACTCATAATAGTTAATCAATTCACTAATAGTGCACCACCAATAGTATGAATGTAAGCAAACCTGTTTTCCTGCAAATATGTTAAAGATACATTCTGAATGCATATAATTCACACTGGACATAGCAGGTAAAAGTTAATTCGTACGGTATTACTCGAAAAATATAAAATATAACCCAGCACTTCATAGCCAAAAAAAATCAAGGTTGTTCGCAATGGCTGTAATGTAAAGAACATGACATACATAAGTGTGCTCCTTAGGGATTGATCCTTGGATCTTTACTACTTTCGATATCCTGTTTTGTCCGCAATAGGCGAAACGAGTGCACATACAACCGATGCAATGTCCTTAGTAAATTAGCTCAACTCTGTAGAAATTAATATCAAGTCGGTAGTGAAACGAAGAGATAAATTGGTGGTAACATTTAATGTAACAACAAAAGACTTTATTTCCTTTTATAATCTCCGGAATGTTTTTATCCACTGATTACCATGGCTAATAGCACTCTGTCTGGGTATTGATTTACTCCTCTCCAGGAGTTAGGCACAAGGCCAGTTTGTGTCTTACTCCCACAAGTAAGATGTGACCCAAGGTCGAGTCGGGAAAGTGGGGTTTAAAAATTGCCTGGGCAGCCCCGTCGGCATTCCCCGATAGGGGCGCCTCAGGCAGTAAGCAATAAACTTACTCCTCCCCAAAGAGGAGAGGCAAAGCCTGGGAAAGTGGACCTCCCAGAACTGCACAGGACAGACCTATTGACCGGAGTAAATAGACCCGAAGGCCAAGACAACACTAGTATAGTGTGCAGTATCAATCGGAACATATACTACACTTTGATCTTAGCCAAAAGGCCAAGCCCTTCTGTCTGAGTAGCCTTTATTCAAATTGATCGGCTTAACGATCACAGATAACATACATTTTAATAAATATATAGCATGCAACACCAAGGTTACTGCAAAGAAAAAGATTCGCCCTCTACTGGGCTAGAACACTTCTCAAACCTGTCAGTATAATATATATATATATATATATATATATATATATATATATATATACAAAGGCCCCGTTCGCAAAGTTATTGAGCTTAGTTTTCACATCTTGGCTCGTGCGCCCTCTAGTAGTATCTCACTCTGAGACAGGTTCCATAAAGAGGCTCTAACCTAATAGGTATCACACTGTCTTCCAAGCAACAATGCATGCCCCATCACCGCAATGTTGCATTCCTGTGCTTGTTTTAAAATTACTTAAAACTTGCTTTATTTGTCCCCCCTCTACGTAAATTACCCTTACCGAACAATCATCAACATCTCACCTATTCACTGCGGAGGTCTCCAGATGCCGGTAGGTTTACTGCTTGAATATTATCTTATTTCGAACAGCCAGCCTTTGTAATTATATTTATTTTCACTGTTTCTTTGAGTGTACCGATATGCAAACATGTGACCATGTTACCAAACATTTCAAACTAAACAAAAACCACATTACTGTAGCAATTTTAAACTTACTTTTACTTTTCTTTTTATTCTTTTCTCTTCCATTTCATTCTTTCCAAATAGGATCTGAGGTCAGGATCGGATTTATATTCTCTTTGATAGGATAACATCAATATGCAAGTGTCACATATTTTGTACGTATCTGTTTAGATACAAATAATCATACACACACACACACACACCCACATATATATATATATATATATATATATATATATATATATATATACATATTTTAATCGGGCTGTCCCGTTTTAATTGAGGTTTCTTCAGACCACATGAATATTGTTATGACTCATCTAATGTAGTTTTGCACGTTTACTATAGTATTCCATTTAAATCGATGTTTTCTAGCATTTACTGTAACTGCTATTTCAGTATTATTAGACTGGTAAAATGTTCAGATGTGAGTTAATTCTAGTTTGTTGTCGACATCTGAAATTATAACGGTCATTTTCATGAATATAAGTCATTTGCATGAATATAACTCTTTTCACGCAGTGGTCTTGGTGCCCATTGATATTAGCCTAGTATACCTGATTATATGAACGTGTATATATGTATTTAGTTGGTGCGTGGTTATTGACCGCTTATAATTTATGTAAGATGAATACGCTTATGAAA
>OY744526.1:101719551-101762051 GCA_963556195.1 Sepiola atlantica
CTCTAGGACCATAACTTTCGCCCATCCACCAAAATGTCAGCACCTTCCTTCTCTACCCCTCCCTCTCTACCCACCCTCCATTTCTCGGCATACAACCCCCCCACACACACACACATTCTAACTCACTTTTCCCCTTCAGTCTCGACCGTAGCCACCTGTTCAATTACCTCCCTCCTCCCTCTCCTCAACCCCTCCACTCCCTCACTCATTGCAATCATTTTCCAAATATTTCTAATATTTCATACCCTATCACAACAAATCCCCCTCTCCCCCTCACCCATTCCCCCTCTCAACTACTTCTTTCGTACCTTCACTCTTTCATACCCCTCTTCTTAAATCCCCTCATTTTCTCAAAACCCTCTCTAAGACCATAACTTTCGCCCATCAAACAAAATCACAGCCCTCCCTCCTTCTCTACCCACCCTCCTGTTCTCTGCATACACCCCCCACACACAAACATTCCAACTCACTTTTTCCCTTCAGTCTTGACCGCAGCCATCTGTTCAAATACCTCCTTTCTCCCTTTCCTCCACTCCCTCTCTGTCATCCACAGTACTCCTGCTCATCCACCCACTTCTTCCTCTTACTAGCAGCCACAGTAGTCCTTGCTCACCCTCATCTTTCCACTTCTTCCCCACTCATTTTCATAAACATTCATTTTTCACTCCTCACCAAGTACAGACGTCCACCCAGTAGTGGCGATTATTTTCTTCCTTTTTCCCAATATGTCAAACCTACATATGTGTGTACGTGCATGACATTTATTTCTCTATAGTATCATTCTGATGAAGTCTTATAAATAAAGGCGAAACGTTGATGTACACATAAAAAAACATCCATTTTTTGTTTTTCCTTTTTCATTTTCCCATCACGTCGGATTACCTTCATCCTTCTCTACCCATATATATATATATATATATATATATATATATATATATATATATATATATATATATATATATATATATATGTATATATATATATATATATATATATATATATATATGTATATATATATATATATATATATATATATATATATATATATGTGTGTGTGTATATCGGTGTGTGTACTAAAAGAAAATATACTAAATCTGATACTATTATTATTTAATATTGTTATAAAGCGAAATTTAAATTATATTAATATAGTTTTGAATAAATATTCGCTATCTTGTTTAACTATTCGCAAGATTATTTCAACTTAATTCCAACTTAATATAGCGCACACTTAGACCCATTTCTTCTAGCGCATATGTTGCGAAATTTATACCGATGTTTTGATTAGTCTAGGGGAAATGCTGTACATACAACTGCATGCATATATAAACATACCTTATAATTTGTAAATAGAAATGCATATCAAAAGAAAGTAATTGGTTTCATACGATAGAATTCTACACTTTTATTGCAATATGCGCCCGTTTTCTAATCTTTAATTTACATACATACACGTGTGTGTGTGTGTGCGTGCGTGTGTGGGTGTGTGGGTGTGTGTGTAAATTCAGTTGAAGAGAACCTCGGCAGGGTGCTCTATCATTAAGAAAATTACAACATTAAGAGTTATATTAATTTATATATGTATTAAAGAATATCGAAACAACATCGGTTTAAACTCAAACTAAGGTGACCTATAGTTGCACATTTCCGGGTAAGGATACATATAAAAGGCTACAGTTAAATATAGAAGACAATCAATAGATCCGTTTTGTTCGGATTTGAAACTGAAAGTCGCGATGTTGTTCTGATCATCTGTAATACGTATATACATGTATGTATATATATATATATATATATATATATATATATATATATATATATATATAGAGAGAGAGAGAGAGAGAGAGAGAGAGAGAGGGAGAGAGATGTATATGTACATAGACATAAAGAAAATACAATATTGTTCTTTTTTTGGAAATACACATTAGTCGTTAGAATTCAAAATGTGCCATGTGTTTATGAAACGGAATGTTTTTCTTTTTTTCCAAACGAAGCATGATCTTAAGAATTAAACAAACCTGGTTCGATGATGACGTTAAACTAATGTGTTTTTGTTGTTTCTCCGAACGAATCATAGGAGTTAAAATTCAATATATTTCATATTCTTATATTTGTTTTAAAACTATCTTTTACAACGCTCAATCGATTTTACTCTTTATTTTGGCATAAGTCTATCATAGCGGACTAAGGGAGATAACTCGATGATTTTATTGGTTGCAACACAGTCCGGTTAGCAATACGTTACAAATATAACTAAATACAATTGTATTTAGTTGTATTTGTAAAGAGTTTTATCTGTTGGTCCGTTAATTAACTCATAGTTCTTCTACTGCGATTATTTTCTCTTTTTTAGCCTTTCGCAGCAACACTTTCATCTATTTCAAGACTATAATTTGTATCGATCTATTTCTTTTTCTTCATGACTTCTGTGTATCACGATCATTCCCACGCCGTATATCCTTTCTTTGTCCTCTTCTTTATCCTCTCTATTTTCTAGTAGAATGTTGTTCATATTTCCATTTTTTTTGTTTATTTTCAATCTCTGTTTTACTTCCCGTCTTCATATCTTATTTTATTATCAATGACATTCTTTATCCTTCGATTCGCGACTGTAAAAATATTCTTCCGAATTTTCTTTCATGTTTCACCATCGTCTTACATGGAACTATGGTTTGCTAAACTTTTTGTTTCCTTCATTTTCTCATATTTTCTCCATTTTCTCTCTCTTACTTGTGTCTTTACCCACACTATCCCTTCTAAAACAATGTCTTATTTTTACGTTTATATTGCTATCATCTACGCACCAATTGCCCCTCTCTTTCTCTCATCTCTCTCTAACATCCAATCCTATTTATCTCCGTATTTTGTAAATCTCATTTGCATTTCTCACGTCTAGTTTTCTTCTATTTCTATTCTTATCTGTTCCTCTCTCCATTTCTCTCTCCCTAATTTTCATACCAATCACTCTCTTTTTCTTTCTCTCTGTTTTATATCAAACTTTCTATTTTACTTTCCCGTCTCATTAATTTCTCCACTTCGTCTTATAATCATTTTCTTCAAAGTTTCTTCGTTTTATTTCATCCCATCTCTCTAATCCTTTCGATTATTCCGTACTCCATATTCCATTATATTCCTTATCTTTTCTTATTTAGTATATCGACTTCAGAATTTGCCCCTGTATTCATCTCCTCCTACCACTACTTCTTAATATTCAGAACATTTTATTGTTATTATTTTATTTCTTTTTCTGATCATACTTGTGCGCTGTTCATCTGCAACTATTTCTACCTTGGCTTGCGGCTGGACACGAGCCGAACAAAACCATTGCTCTGACTTGCAAGAAATGTTTCCGGTAAATGGAACTTTGTTTACCATTTTTCACAAGTCGTTTTCCAGAAGTGCAGGGGAAAAATATTCATTTTTAACATCGAATTATGGGGGAAAAATTTATTGTGTGCCGAACACGCTCCCTCCAACACAGGAAACAGAAAATGAAAAATAGAGAGAAAAAAGTAAGAATAAAAGAAACGATATTTCAGCTATATATTTTATTCGCATTTTATTTAGTAACATTACTATTGTTATTTATTATGATTATTATTTTTTGGGTTGGGGAATGATCTATATGTTTTTTTTTTTTGTTTGACAACTTTACTTTTATAAGTTTGAGCAAAACCAAATAAAATATAATTGGTGTCGGATTATTAAAAGTTACAGATAAGCAAATAACGACGAGAGAACGTACATCAGCAAAAGTGATTAAACTTACGATCATCGATAATACTACTACTACTACTACTACTAATAATAATAATCATGATAATAATAATAGTAATAATAATAATAATCTTTTCTGAGTATTTGTTTCTACATGGATTCTTTTAAATTGTGAATAAAATGGCAACACAACTCGAAGTAGAAGGAAAAGGAAAATAACGATAGAGGAATTAGTCGTAGCTACAGCACAAGAGAAGGAGAGTGAGAAAATAACATGAATTAATAACGTACATGAAGAAGACAATGAAAATTTATGAATTCCAGAACATTATAAAAAATGGTAACATAATGTTAAAAGCTCGAGACAGAAGTACACAGTGTGACTTATTTATTATTGGGCAATCTAGTCTATTTATCAAAAATCAGAATCTCCTTGCGGGTTTCTCTAATAAGTTGTACTAGTTTCTCAATATCTATTGACACATGCCTAGTATAATAGTACTTAATCATACAAAACTGTTATATTTCGTGTACCTTTAATGAGATACATGATTATATTGCACGCGTGTTTTGATTGTACAGTTTCCTATTAATATTACGGGTTCTGTTTTTCTCTAGACACTCACTACTTTACGTTTTTTGTTTTTAGAACGTTAACAGACACATATATAATCTAGACATATTTATTGTCAGAGTATTATATCGGCTTTGCGTTCTGGAATTTTTTAGACTTGATATAGATGTTGGGGTGGATCATGCCTATAACGTTTTGATTTTAAGAAATAATTACTTGTAGTTAAAGATAAGAAGAATACATGTAGTTATATATATATATATATATATATATATATATATATATATATATATATATATATATATATCAGATAACTCCTAAAACTGAATACGGCAATCACATCATTGGTTCATGCTTAAATAGAATACCAAATCGAGTTTGACATTTAGTGGACGATAACCTCTTCTGTTCTCTAACAGGTGTTAATTGTATTTCTCTACTCTGTTTTTATTTCCAAAAAATGTGCTCCGACCGAATTTTTTTTTTCAATTAATATATATATGTAGACTAATATTACAACCGGACCCGTTTTCCTCCACAATTGTAGAGAACTGACCTATTTGTTTCCGTGAATCTAGAACCGGGCGGTTCTTGAAATAATATTATTTTAGTAAAGGAATGTCCCATTCATGAATATATTAACACGATCTTCCTCCCTCGCAGACTACGAGGTGATCGTTTTGAAATCGCCTGTCAACACATATTTGTCATAATCCATCTCCATAAATAATGAAACATTGCTCATTCTCTTCATCATTTCCAATCGGCTCATAATATGTCTCACATTAAAGTAACAATACATTCATCTTATTAATGTTTCTCGGTCTTGATAACTGGTGACTCACCTCTAAAATAGAAAAGGACTAAAATCATGTTCAATCTTTCTGGTTAGATAAGTATTTTACATTTCCCAATACTATTTGCGGTATGTGCATGTGCTATATATCTAAATGTTCAAGAAGTATATATTTCAGTGTACAGACTGACACACGCAGACGGTTCAGTGTATGCATAATCTATGGGGCAGATTAGTCTAGTAACTCATTATTTAATTTACGTTTCGTTTGTTTCTCCAGAGTCGAAATTTCCAATTTTCCTAGGTTTTGTCTAATTTAGTAACGAGCCCGTGTCTATGTTCAAGTGTTCTTTTTCGTAGCCATGTCCATGTAATTTCGCGCATCATTTTCACCACACGAACAATTCTCAAAAAAGGAAGAGGTAATTCCTGGGAGGAGTGTATAATGACAACAGAACAGATACTACACTACCTCCACACCTCTCGTAAAACGAAGGGGCACCGCCTGCGAGGATTGTATCATGACAAAAGTACAGATACTAAACAAACTCCACCCATCTCAAAAAGGGAGGGGGTAATGCCTGGCAGGATGGTACCATGGAAAATAAATAGGATACTACACTCCTTTCACACCTTTCAAAAAAGGAGAGGGGAATGCCGGGGATGGTGTTATCATGAAAACAGAACATATACTACACTACCTCTACACATCTCAAAAGAAAAGGAGGTAATGCCTGGGAGGATGTTATCATGAAAACAGAACAGATACTGCACTACCTCCACACCTCTCAAAAAGGAGGGCGTACTGCCTGGGAGGATGGTATCATGACAACGGAACAGATACTACATATAACTCTGTTTTCAAATTATTTCAAACGCCAAAAGATAGTTAATGCCAGACATATATATTTAGAAAAAAAATGTATCCGCTTACGAAAACAAAAATATTGTTCAGGTTAAAAAAGCAACATTTTCTCGAGAGAAAACTGTGACTAATTTGTCGTTTTTTTAATGAATGTTTAAAATTCTATTTTCATTCATAACACGGATTCTGATAGTAAATGTATATGTAATTCGCGTATTTTTATTTCAGTCACGTAAATTAATTCGAGTTAAATATCTTAAACTTATTTTTATTTTAAACCGTGTTTAGTTAAAAACAGTAAGTTGTAGCAAGTTTCAGCGTACACGTCAAACGCCAACGCCGAGATGTTTACATATTACAAGGGTCTCGTAATCTAACTGTAAGCGCGTGTCAAAAGAAAATCGAATGTGTTATAAAGTGAATACATAAAAATTAAAATTGTCAGTGAGTGCTTTAATTTAAAATTGGAATATATAAAAAAAATAATTATCATTAACCTTACGCCGAAAAATAAAAAATCGACGATGGCCGCTTCCTTGCGTGCCAATCACAATGATGTCATTTCCGGTTTAATGCCTCGTCATTTCTCATTATATTACATTCCAAGTATGGTGTAAAAACAGGTTCGTTTCTGAATAAAATGTATTTAATTAATTGTATTAATAATGTTATTAATATTACTTTGGAGAAAAATATTGTAAATACATATGCACATTTGAGAATATCATTTCTAAGTGTATATTTGTAAATATCCCTTCATTAGAAATGAATTATGTAAATTGCAAAACACGCCGGTTTGAGCGAGTTTTGGTAACACTATGTATAATACTTGACAGAATACTATATTGAGTAACATACTGAACATATGCTGGGTTCGAATCGCAGTCTCGTCGTCAACTTAGATTATACGTTATTTATATGTTATTTAATCTAAATTAATTAATTAATAATTTCCCAATGTAATTCTTTAGTTTACAAACAACCTCACTCACTTGAAAATTAAGTAAAAATTGATAGTACATTACTCTGAAAAAATATATACTATACTATTTCATAATAGTACATTTGTCTTAAATAGTATCATTCGGTTTCAGACAGACATATTCATTATTATTATTAGCAGTAGTAGTAGTATTATTATTATTGTTATTATTATTATTATTGTTATTGTTATGTTATTGTTATTGTTATTGTTCTTGTTCTTGTTATTGGTATTGTTGTTGTTGTTGCTGTTGCTGTTGCTGCTGTTGTTGCTGTTGCTGTTGCTGATGCTGCTGCTGCTGTTGCGGCTGCTGCTTTTGCGGCTGCTGCTGCTTTTGCGGCTGCTGCTGCTGTTGTCTTATAGTAGTCTTTACTTTTTTATGTAGAATTTGCATTTTCTAAAAATCTCACTAGGCTTTAGAAATCTAAGCTGTAATTTAACAATATCACCGTACCAAGCAGGCTAGCCTTTTGCAGAATTGGAAGAGAAATACACCGGTCAATGTTTTGAAACCATATATTGTGCATTTTTGTCATGGTCTTTATCGTATTAATAACAAGGGAACACAGTTTGATTTCTATACATGTCGATAGTTTTACCAACTCCCATTTGTCCCCTTTCCTTTTTCCGGAACTGTTCTATGATTACGAAGTTTCTGTTGTTTAGAAAGACTAAGTCGGACTGTGAATGTTAAAGAAACTGATCAGTTTGTCTATTGATATCCGAATATAGTTTTGCATTCTTTGTTCTCCTCGTTCTTTCTGTTTTGTAATCTACAGGTGTCGCGTGTAGCTTTAATGTAAGAATACGGACGTACTTTTTTTCTTCCTCTTTGCTGTCGACTCAGGGTTGCACTGGGCGATTCTCTTTCTTTCTCTTTATCTTCCTCCCCCCCTCTCTCTCTCTTTCTCTGTCTTCGTATTGTGCATTTTTGTCATGGTCTTTATCGTATTAATAACAAGGGAACACAGTTTGATTTCTATACATGTCGATAGTTTTACCAACTCCCATTTGTCCCCTTTCCTTTTTCCGGAACTGTTCTATGATTACGAAGTTTCTGTTGTTTAGAAAGACTAAGTCGGACTGTGAATGTTAAAGAAACTGATCAGTTTGTCTATTGATATCCGAATATAGTTTTGCATTCTTTGTTCTCCTCGTTCTTTCTGTTTTGTATGATATGATTCACGTCATGTTTTAAAACATCAATTCTAAACATAAGTGATCATAGAAATTAATTAATACATTAGTGGTTGCACAAGATCATTATCGGTCGAATTTATTTTAATAGTCCAAAACAATGTATGTTGCTTTAACTACGTATTGGCGTGAAAACTATTTAATATATCATATATTTATGTATACAAGAAAATGGTCCCGCATATATATATATATATATATATATATATATATATATATATATATATATATATATATATATAGTTTGAGTATCCGACAATTGTTTCAGAACCTCTTCTGCTCCTCCTCAGAGATATACTGATGAATTAAGATTAGATCCGGCAATACACGAGCATAAAAAAAATAATGAATAACAATCAGACAAACGGATCCAATCTTTTATCTTCATTTTAATATAAAACTCTAATATATATCGAGCAATTTTGAACAGTATTGATTGTGTTCATTTTGGTGATATCTGAACTTACTTAATTAATTAATACATATATATATATATATATATATATATATATATATATAGATATAGATAGATAGATGAAAGAAGAGGGATACACATGTACGAATAACAAATGTATTTCAACTTCAACAGTTCAATGCAACGTGTACTCCGTAAATACATGTGTATTATTTCCTTAAGCCAAGGCTTTTCAGAGATTAAAATATTATTATAAGAGGACTTGCATAGATAGATAAGTTATTATATATATATATATATATATATATATATATATATATATATATATATATATATATATATATATATATATATATATATATATATGTCTGTGTATGTATATACTAGACAAACTGTCTAGGCCCGGAGGTTTTAGTGTACTGAACAAAAACAGACGGATTTCGTACTAGCCTCGTATGCGACCAGGGCATTCAATATTTTAGTAATACATATAGTCTAGGGAACATATCATAAGGTGTAAAACAAACAAGAATTGTAACATACCCTTTTATTTTTCAAGTGAAGCCATGACTGTTTAATTGAGTCCGAAATAGTAGATTTCAGCCAACAGTTACATTATAGGGACGAAAATGTATGGCTGCCCTCAATTCGATAAGAAAATTGATTTGTTTTACATCTTTGGAAGCTATAAAGCAGCCAACAAATAACGCGGCTAAAAATGATGGGTTCCAAAATTTAATAAATCTATGCTATGAATATTCAACATTCGTCGTAATCATCTGATCATGACAATGAAGCTGTTCGTAAGTCGAAGTAAACAACATTACTCGGTAAACCGGTAGATGATTTACGTAAATCTTCGCAGATAATCATTAGTAAGCACCCCCCCCACACACACACACACACCCCATACACACATATACACACACGCACATACACACACACAGGTATATATATATATATATATATATATATATATATATATATATATATATATATATAGCTGTTTGGTAAATCTGGCCGCCGACTCGCTATTTACATTTAAAATCCTCTCTAATTACTAACTAATTGTCTATGGACGATGGGATAAGACTCTTGACTACGAATCAGTAGCGATTTGTGATCGGAGTTCCTGCACTGAAGATTGCGATGTCTGTAAGTATTAAAATAATTAATATTTATTTATAAATATTATTATCAGCCCCCTCCAATAAAGGCCGGACACTCTTGAGTGACTTAATAACACGCAGTAAACATAACTACATGCCCAATCCGAACGCCTTCGTAGATCACTCTAGCTGATTGGTAAATCTAGCCGCCGACTCGCTATTTACATTTAAATTCCTCTCTAATTACTAACTAATTGTCTATGGCCGATGGGATAAGACTCTTGACTACGAAACAGTGGCGATTTGTGAGAATAAGTTCTTGCACTGCAGATAGCGTTAGAATGAAACATCGATGTCTGTGGGTGTTAAAACAATTAATATATATATACTGATCGAATTAATATATATATATCTTATCGAATTGAGGGCAGCCATACATGTTCGTCCCTATAATGTAACTGTTGGCTGAAATCTACTATTTCGGACTCAATTAAACAGTCATGGCTTCACTGATCGGAATTCAGAAAACTCTTAGTAGAAAATACCAAAATCTTACAATATAGTACTGACAAACACAAACTCCATATATTAGAAGCCCCATATATAAAAACCAAAAAACCTTAATTAATAGAATTAACTTTAATATAAGTAATACTATTCTAAAATGTATGTAGCTTCTGATATAGTTTCGTACTTAGTACATAATTCCCGCCATAATCTTATATAATACTAACAAATGGCATGCACCTGATTAACCTCATTCCCCTGAAGATGGACCCGGATGGGTCTGAAAGTATTTAGGAGACAACTCCAAACTATGGGAAATTCAAGAGACAATTCCCCCCGAAACTAAGATCCTGAGTTGGACAATTGAAAGGATCTATCAAAGGATATCTAGACATCAGTTGTCTCTTATATTCAACAATACTTGCCTGCAAGAGAGGATGCTGCCTACATATATATATATATATATATATATATATATATATATATATATATATATATATATATATATATATGTAAGTATACATTTTTATTTATACAAACATTATTGGTTACATATATGCATACATGTTTCGGTTGCACTTTTCCCAGAAAGTCAACCTCATCAGACCAAGATTTTTTGAGAAAATTCTAGGTTTGATGAGGTTGACTTTCTGGGAAAAGTGCAACCGAAACATGTATGCACATATGTAACCAATAATGTTTGTATAAATAAAAAGTTATACTTATAAACAGCTCTACTTGTTATTGACCACTTTTTATAAACACTTCAGTTTCTACGGATTTACATTTACAGAAACTAATACAATACATGTACTATATATATATATATATATATATATATATATATATATATATATATATATATATATGTATATATATATATATATATATAGATATGTATATATAATTATTCATAAAAATTAATATCATTTTCAAAATAAACCCATATACACATGTGTTTTAGGCCAAACCTGCAATAGTCAGTATTAGAGGAGACAGTTCCTATCGGGCACACGGTACGAACCACTATACGAAAATCATGTTTGACTAAGTATCCGAGGCGCGTAGCAATGCCCCCTCGCATTGTCTAAATCATAGAAAGTAAATTAACATTTAAATAGCAAATAAGGCGGCCATCTAGCAGACAGTCAAGATAACTCAATAGACAGAGCCCCGAACTATGCATTACACAGTCTGACTGTTTGTTGTCAGCTATACATCAAGTTGTCTATCTTATGAGAGCTTTTGATATTTTTTTATAAATAGATATTATCTTGAATATACATACATATATATATATATATATATATATATATATATATATATATATATATATATATATATATGTGTATATATATATATATGTGTGTGTGTGTGGGGGGTGTGTTTGTGTGAACGAGGGAGAGCAACGACATGTGTATGTGTCATTTAATGTATACGTTTTTTTTCTACCCTATGGTTTTCCATCAGTAATTATTAGTCATCAAATGTACGCATAATTATCCATGCACGCAAGTTATAACAGTAGTTATATCCTGTGATCCTTAATGCATAATTAGATGTAACAATTTGAGATGGACAAGATTGTGAAAAATTACGATAACATCGTCAGGTGTCAGTTATCTTTCGTGCTCTCTCTCTAACGGTAATTTATCGAGCACGTAAAATCTGAATATCTACTCTGGCGAAACGTGCCGGAAATAAGCAGTACGCTTCGTTAGAAATGACACGTTGACCAGACGAACATGTTTGGAAACATCATTTAAATGACAACAAGAGTAATAATAACAATAGTTACGTCTATAAGAGGAATAATAATGATAACGATGATAAAAATAATAATAATAATAATTATAATAATAATGATAATGATAATGATAATAATGATAAAAATAATAATAATAATAATAATAATAATAATAATAATAATAATAAAGTTCAAAGCGTGAGTGTGAGTGTTTCTATTTGTTGTGGTTTCTCTTTTACCTTGGACAACTTTCTATTATAACGTATGAAATAAAAAGATAAAAGAAACTACTATGTTACATTATTAAACAATACATACTTACTGCACAATTCCTAGATTTCAATGAAACGTTTTTTAAACTTTTATTCACTCCAAATAAATCACTTTGCGATGCGGCGACTGTGATTATAACGCCATCTTTATATTGCGCATCCTCATTCAGAATTGTTCGATATGATAGTTATTAATGTTACATAGTAACTTCTGCATTTTGGAACACTAAGGAAACCAGTGGCGATGGAATGAATTTTAAAGTAATGAATACGAAGTTATAGGCTATACTAGTAGAAACTGTCCCGGTATCATATAGCCTCTATACTGTAGGGTTTTACTTTTGCTGCTGGGCGGATTAGTTAAAGATATTTACTTTGCAGTTGAGTACAAGTGTAGTAATTCGTCGAAACACATTCTGTTTAAGTGTGTGCAAACCATTAATAGAAATGTAACAATGCGGCAGAGGGACAACGGCTGAAACGTCATAGACAGGAGTTTGACGTATAAGGACAAGGACTATTTGTCTACCCTTCTCAATAGGGAAATACTGGTGGCTGTTGACCAGCTGGGATGTAGCATCAACAGTATATGCATACGCGAATAGTGGCCTCATATAGATAAAGGATACTGAACGAGGTGATATGTTTTCAAGCCCAGTAGAAAGGTGGATTACGGCTTTATACACAACTTGCAACTATCTTCTAGTAATATACATTTTAACGCTAAAATTATAAATACAGTTGCACCGGTCTTAAATTAAAAAAAATGAATACAGTTCTATACTGTTTTACTCTTCTTAAATCTGCTCTTTTTTACGTGAATGTTATTCATATAAAACGCATAAAACACATCTAGTTAAAGTAGTGTACCTCCTTAAAATGTAACCATTTTGCAGGTTTCATTGATTAGTGTTCAATCTAATTGCATTTGCATTGGGTTTTGCACCGGTCATGTTTACACGAAACCTTTGTTAGATTAAAACGTATAGTATATCATCATAGTAAACGATAATAATGTAATTGAAGCAATTATTAACTTTTCATTTGTTATTTTAATATATATTTTCCTATCATTTACTTGTTTATTAATGGTGCATTATCTATGTACGTACAAGAGGATAAACGATATGTATTAATGCACACGTCTAAAATACATTATTACTCATTATATACTGCAATTTCGGAGTTAATACAAATACAAGAAAGTGTTAGAGGTACGCCAGTAATAACAATAATACTAATAAACTCACTACTACTACTAATAATAAGAGTACACAGATAGGCATTTTCTCTCTCAGCACTGTTTTCATCAGAGGCAAAGTTGCATTGAGCAAATTACTCAGGATACAGATTCACATACACTATAAACCATATATCTATTACATGAAATATTTGAAATGAACATAAAAAGACTAGAGAAGCTAAGTATTACAACGAGAGTCTTAGCCAGAACATTCGAATGAAATTCGCAATAGAAAAGTGCACACTACTTGAGAAGAACACATGAACATAGATTATCTCAGAAATTATTATAAAAAAATGTGTAAAGCAAAATGTGAAGCAAGAAAACTATATGGGTGATATATGAAAAGGACTTAGTTATGACACCTATGGAAATGCATGTGCATATTAAACGAATTCCTAAACAGAAGAACCGAACCGCTACTGACATACTTACAAAACATCGCACTCAGAATAAACTATGTCAAGAACCGGATATACACAAGTCAGGACAACAATAGACGGAGACTCTGTTGACAAGTAGACTAAATTGTAAATCATTTCAAGTTGTGCGATACCAAATGTTTGCGAAGCGTCTAGAATGATAGAAATAACAAGTATAGAGATCACCAGCGTAACATTGTGAATATTCATTGCTACTCGAATGACAAAGAAAACCAACGAAAAAAAATAGTAAATACCTGTTGCGATAAGGTGAAATTATAGGCAACAGTCATAAAATGCTAGACAAATGGGAAGCCATCTCTCCACGAAGGCTGCATCGAAAAGCACTCGTAATTTATATTACTATTGCTATTGCTATCGTTATTGCAATCACAAATAATGACTTGTGCGAAAACTCTTAGTGAATTAATAATAACTAGCGGGACCCTGTGGAAATCCCACAGTGTTTTCTACATCAATCTGTATAATTTACTGTAAATAATATCACCCGGTGTTTCGAAAAATGCTCATATTTTACTCACCAAAATTTTGCGAGACGGGATAGAAGTATATATATTTATTTATATTACTCGGTTGCCGGGGCAAAAACTGTCTCTTCAGAAGTCACCATCGGTCGCGACTCTCCTCTAACTCGTACCCCCTCCCCTATCTCTACCACTTCGTTGTCAGGGGCAAATCTTAAATAGGAGCGTCAGATCGTGACACACAAAATAAATAACACATTCTATATCGTATTAATATATAAATGATAATAATAATGAGAAGAAGAAGAAGAAATTTTAAATAATAAAAAACTAATAATTAATAAATATCGCAAGCCTGAAACCGGCCCATTTGGTAAGCCTTCCACAATGCCCTCATCCTTCCATGCTGAAGCGACAGAGCAGGGTCAGTTAATTGTTTAATTAAGTAAATTTTGATCTATTTAACAACTCCATTTAGTTAGGTCAGTCGCTTTTCGGCTAGAGGTTACGGTTTCGATTCTACGTCTCTCCTTCCAATTTATTTGTTGTTTATTTATTGCATTTCTTTAGGAGCGTGACACACGAACAAACCGCTATCGTATTAATATATAGATAATACCTGAGTTATAACTGTTTAAATATTACAATGTTAAGATATGTACTATGTTTGATATAGGTCAACTCCATAAGTGTATCTTTCTCTCAGGTTAACTCTGCACCAAGATTATAGTGTCTGCTAGACCATCATTCATGTGAGTAAATACAATTTATTGGTTTAAAGTACAGTTCTGACATTAGCATTGTACACTTGTGTATGTATAAATGTTTTAATTATAACGAAAGCGATATTTAACATTAAATTATTATTGATACTGCATAAAAATCTCGCAAGAATAGAGACATTTTTTCATCAAACGAGCATAATAGGATCATAAGCGACAATCATAGAAAACACTAGTGTAAGGTTGCATCACTTAAAGATAGAACGTAACTCCATAAGAGTGCGTGTGAAATGAGGCATACAAGTCTTTATGAGTAAAAACAAATCAGTTACCTATTCTTAAATAACATGAAAGGAATAAGTATAAATAGTTTCTCACGTGTCAGGGGTAGAACACTGTAAGCTATGATAAATGGCATCAGCACAATTTCACATATAAGGGCCCATAACGTTATTGTACAGCATTTATATTAACCCATATTCTCCAACCATATTAGTGGTACTACTTCCACTAAATGATTTGAGGCTTTGATCTATGTAATTTTGTACCGGTAGTTGGATCATTCTCACAGAATGGTTTTATTGTCGATTAGTTATATATCAATTTGAATTATAAAACACTGACACACATTTATATAGATTTTCCAATGTTCGCACATTGAAAAACGTATCCAATGTGTGATTAATTACATATGATTTAGAGTCTCCTATTGTGGAATTTTTATTTTTACCCAACTGTTATCATAGCAATACGTATGTGATTGTCTTAAGGGATTTCAATTCCAAGTGTGTTGTCTCGTCTTAAAGGTTCAACTTGTACATAATACGAATATTGAAACCGACTTGTCACGGGTATCTGACCTTGGCGCTCATAAAATGTTAGCGGACAAAGTGACGGACAGACAGATCAACGTCACTTATATTAGTAGAGACAATTTAGTTAAAATTATTTCTTGGCAGTCGTAATAGTAGATCTTGATGAATGTAAGAAGTGGGGAAAGTTAGAACTCCGACCGCGGAGCAACAAAAGCGAAAGTAACCGACAGTTAATCAAAGTGAATCAAAACAAAATAAAGGAAAAGTAACTAAAGAGAGGGAAACAAAAAAGCGTAAAAACAAAGCAGAATAGTGAGGCGTGCTATTTCTTCGCAGTGCGTAGCGATCGGCGTTGTGGTTGATCACGCACCGGCGTGCTCAGTCTAAGTATCCCCTTCTTCGAGTCTCCCAGCAATCACCGCATCTCTCTTTGATTCGCGTCCAAGAAGCCTGGCATGACAAAAGAATAAGAACAAAGAAGAAGAGAGAGCAAATATATAAAACCCACAAACAACAAAAAAATAATAATAAGTGTAAGAGATACCACGAATATGAGTTAGTAGAATTTGTTTTTACGCTCTTCTCTACTAACGCTAACGCTTCATGCTAGACAGAACATTTCGAATCCCACACTTCGTAAGGTAAATAATGATACTAATTATAGTACGCCCATGAAGGGTCAAGTAGGTCAATAATAAAGAAGTGGTTAAGGCAATATGGCTTAAAACAGTTATCAGAATATGTGGTAAGTGCTAGAAATTAAGGTAAACTTCTTGTCACTCAGACTTCAGGTAAAGCGAACAATAAATCTCATGACTGTGTGAAACCCCATAGTTTGTAAATAATAAAAATAAGCAGAAAAGAAATTCAATATTATTGGATACCATCAGTTAGTACGAAACATATTGGTCATGAATAACAGAGGAGGATCGTCATGAAGTGTTTAATGAGAATGACATGGTCGAGGAGAGAGATCACCATCAGGACCTCTACTGCAAAAATACTGAGTACTAAAAACTTAAGAGCAGTTTTGTCAGTAAAATTATTTAGAAAAGCAACAGTATTTATCATCGATTAATAACTAGTAAACAGCTATTGTTAGTAAGTCTATTAGTTTTCAACGGGTATGGAAAGAAACGGAACATACTTAACATCTGGGGAGAGTTTATTTTAACTTACATCCCAGGAAAAAAACCCTTGACGAGATAACTTAGTTTAGAATCTGAAGATAAAGTCGACATTTGCTTTAAGTTAACATTTTTAAAAACTTAGTTCACCCCAAACAAGTCTAGGTGCCACTGTAGACATATGAGAATTACGGTGAACGTTTTTGGGGTTCATCCTAAATTGGAAGTTGTGCAGCGTAATTCTTGTTCATGTTAGTTTAACCTGTCTGCATGCCTAGACAGTCGGGGAAACAGGTAGTAGGGAGGGAGCTGCAAGGGCAGACAGCTCGAGAAGTGAAGCTATTCGAGTACAAGTGTATCCGACATATGGGGGCCTCTATAGTGAATATATATAATTTAGTTGATTGTCAGGTTGGTCGAGTGTATTTACTTCGATGAGGCACCCGGGGAGCAAGTTTATCAGAGCACATTGCATGGACGTAATTGTAGAATGATACCACATTGCTGTACTCTAACAGGGGTTGGATAGTTATCGACTTATTAGATTACCGACTCTTTTTTGACCTTATCTAAAAGGTAGAGAATAGTGGATGCTGAACCAACCAAGATGTGACAACAATACCCGATGTATGGACCGATTGTTGCTTAGTAAGTATATAGGATACTGTCAGGTGTGAGAGGTTTACTAGCTCGATAGACGGAGCCCACTTTCTTTGTATCAGTCTTGTTAATGTCTGCTATGTATCTGTTCCCATTAATGATACCTGTGAAGTATTAGCCGGTTAGTGTGAAGGCTGGACTCTTATGGGGATTTTTATTTACTATACTAATCAGTGGTTGAACAGGTTTTCTGTAGTTGTTAAAGTTAAGGAGCTTTGTCCAAGTGCCATTAAATGTTATCATCCATTTATTAACCCATTCCACTACCGACTGAAATTCACTTTCTAAGGATCCAGTCATTGTCACGTCTATGCGCGCGTCATTTTTATTCACATAACGAAAGCAGAGGGTTGTGTTGTCAGCAAATATACCCATCTCATTTAAACATAACATTATTTACCAATAGTTCCACTACCGCTCTCGCTTGACTTAAGACTGTATACTACTCGAGTACAACTCCACCTGTATACATGAAGAACTTTCTTTACCTACAAGACTCTTAATCCATGTATTTAAATAGTTTAATGTATATCCTTGAGATTGGCTTGGTTTCTTGATCAATACAAACTTAGCTGGTAGCAGTGTGCATGGTTGTTTGATTGCATAATCCCTTACATTAGAAAGGTTTATTTCCCACCAGCACCCTATATTCAAACCCAACAAATTTCACTTCTCGAGTTATTTTTAAAGACACTGTCGATGGATAGTGTAACACACGCTGATACTTCATTCGGTTGATATAACGATAAACCACCGACACAAAAGCGAACCGGTGTTTCTTAAAACAACGAGATAGTACTAAAGTGCTGATTGGGAATCCCTTATTGATATAATCAAATATACACACTTGGGTAATTTATTTCCTTCTAAACAGAGCGCAAATCAGGTAACTGAAATTCGTGAAACAGGCATTGAAGCACTTTTCCCGGCGCGAAAATTATTTTGTAAGCCACTCTCTCTACAATAATTCGGTTTCTTATACATATGCTTTTGCCCATGGCTTGCATCAACCCACTATTTAAACCGCTGTAAGTCAGCTAAAATTAGATAAACGTTTATAGCATCAAGAAACGATTGGAAATGGGTAATAGCCGAAGTTAAGGGTAGGTGTATAAGACAATGCATCAAGAAACATAAATAAGTAATTCGTGATTTCTAAACAATCTATAATAGAAATGTCGAACTATCAGAAAAAATACTCCTAATTTTCTACCACCATAGTATCGTTTATAAGGCTCCACTGCTTTTATATTGGTTTGCCTTAAACTCCACACACAACTCTATCATTAATTTCCCACAATTGGCGCAAGCCATACAAGAACATCTGATCATTATCTCTTTGAATATTCAGGATTAGTTAATAAACATTGACACCTCTAAAACATGTGGACCATATCTCATTTCTGTGATAGAAATAACATATTGTTCTACTGAGCTGGACTCAGTCTTCTGAAAACTCTATAATGCATGTCATGTCGAATCTAACTGTCCTGGTCGCTGAACAGTTGGGTATTTGGCACCAGTTTTCAAGGACTAATGAAAGAACTGACTTAAAAGAAGTATTGTCCTATAAGTCATTCCCCGATGTTAGCTGAAATCTACAAATTATAAATCAATATAGTAATATTACACACTCTTAAATATGCAAAATTCTTTCTGACCAACCATATGTATCCAAGCAAACCTGTTATACTGCGCATATCAAAACTATCATCTTTGAAGTTATACACTATTCCCTTGATAAGGTAGGGATCACTTGTAGATGGAAGGCATTTAACAAGGTCTGGCATGAATGTATGGGAACTTGATTACTGTAAGAATAGTTGATATACTTAGCAGAAAAAAAAACTAAGCAGGTCGTTCCTATTGACGTACATCCAAACAACGTCACATAAAAAAACGGGTGTTCAATAGCTCGATATTAAGACACTTATCATTCATGATCTTCATAAACAATGCTCTTGCTGAAATAGCGTCCTAGAGGGTTACATTTGCAGATAAACACATGCTTTATTCTTGAGGTGTGGACAAATTGAACACACACATATGCAAGACAATGCATGGTATTTAAGAAAATGACCCTGAGTCTGCAGTAAAATGAGGCCAAACATGGAGTATCTCAATTAATGCTTCAGATTTACCTTTAATTATCATCAGAAACCATATCAAAACGCGTGCTGTCATGGCTGATAGCACACTTCTCAAAGGTTCGGCGTTTAAACTAATTGGTTTTACATTCATAAGTAAAATAAACCAGAATAAATACATAGAAGATATTACCAAACTGCTGCAAAAATCTTGGCCTCTCTACCGGACTCCAAAACCTCTCACACTTGCAAGTATCCTATATCTATATAAAACCAGTATTTGCCAATATATGGGGTATTTTCGAACATGTAGGTTGTTGTTTAAACCACTAGCCTCTTTATTTTATACATGATGCAAACACGAGCCTCTAACCTAATAAGGCTCACACAGTCTACCAAGCCCTAGCCCCTGTCACCCCACCGACATGTTGAATCTCTGAGCTTGTTTTATAAGTAGTAAAACTGGGCGTCCTCTGATAAACTGCTATTTACCTTTTATAATTAAATACAACTGATCAACTCGAGTAGAAACAAAATAGAGTTTGAATGTTTCCATTTTACGGAGAGTTTTCTTTTTAGAATTCCTTTTCTGTTTTCTGTCTTTCCGTCTGTTCCAACATGCAATAATGTGAGTGTAATGTGAACCACTAGTTTCCTGCATAACTCTCAACTTAGGAATCTCCTTATCAATCTGGACCCTTATCACACTATCCCCTTGCGTCTCAGTGTTAATATTTCGTGTTTGGGGTTAATCAAACGTGAAAAGGTCTATAGAAAACCAACGTGTGTTATATCGGGGAAAAATAAATAGTAAACGGTTGATGGACGTTGATTTGCAACAGTGGAGAGAAACAAGCGGACACACCTTGAATATTAGGAAACTTGTTTTAATCAAAACTCCAGGGTAAACACAACGCTTCTTATCGTTAAGTGTTAACCGCTACTGACTAAAAGAACATAATAATAATAATTATAATAACAATAATAATAATAATAATAATAATAATAATAATAATAATAATAATAATAATAATAATAATATGGGATAATAATAATAACAACAACCAGAAAAACCACAACAACAACGACAATAATAACAATAACAATAACAATAACAATATCAACAATAATAACAATAAAGACAACAACAACAACAATAATAATAATAATAATAATAATAATAATAATAATAATAATAATAATAATAATAATAATAATAATAATAATAATAATAATAATAATAATAATAATAACGAGCGGGACCAGTGTAAATTACGCGAAATGATGTTTTCAATACTAATTATCTGGTTCCTAATCTATAAAAGCCGTTGTGTGACCGTCCGTCCGTCCGTCTGCCAGACTTTTTTTCTCGATTTGATAGATTGACTTATTTTGATTATTTAAATGCTTTAGATTAAATTGAGTGTGACTCCAATTCATGAGTATCATACAAAGATTGGGAACGTTGTTGATTTTGATGTAAGCGTGCTACACAAAATAACACACACGCTATCGTATTTATTGTTACTTATATCCTTAAAAATCACAGCGGTATCAACATAGGTTAGGACCGCATTATGTGGCACCCGATATTCTAAGTAAATGTAATGGCTGAAGAGTAATAACTTTATTCAAATCTCGACCGGAAGCGTATATTGATTCAAATTCGAGAGAAAGCTATTGGGAGTTTTAAACGAGGACGCTGTGCTTAACATCTGTTACTACGAAAACCACGTAGATTTTTGAATCCGGATGTAAAAAAGTAGAGTGTTCTATACACCTTTGTTAATTGGACGTCAGGGAACACCATTTGTTTTGTAAGTTAGGGATAATGTGTAAATGATAATGATATAATGTTCAATAGCAATTATTACTAATATTATCTAAGGATATAAATTAGCTGTTTTAAGCGTTACGTAACTAGTAACGACAGATGTGACATAACATTTTGACTCATAATAATGATTACTGCAATATCTGCAGAGACGTGCTGCAGCCCATATTCCAGAGAGAACATCAGTTATCAACAGTAGTACAGAACTAAGAATAATTAAGTAAGACTTAAAAGTTTGTTTTAACCTGATTTTCTTATATTGTCATATTCTTATACATAATGAAATATGTCATTATGTTGCACAGAGGATCCTTGCAAGATACTAAGAATAGAGACCTGCCAATATAATTATTATTAACTTTTGCAAAAAGGTTGGCTTTTTCACACAAAGAAGACCTTAATTGCCTTTGAAAACAAAGCGACAAAAATAGCCAAATAACCTGCACACACTGGGTTATAATAAAATAAATAAAAGTGTATAATTATTTCAATACATAAGTGCTCACTTATTTCAAGCTATGAAATGATATTAACTAATATACTGGTATTTTGTAATATACCGGTACTTACTAATATACTGGTGCTATGGTACTAACTAATCTAATATTCTGGTATTATCATTTTAGCATCTTTTTAAGAAGGTCAGATAATGTTCGAGTTGTGTACACTCCTAATACTTCGTGTTTTGTTTATGTTGAAATACTTAATCTAGTATAGCCGTTACGATGAATCGAACACGAAATATATTCATTAAAATATATAGTACTTATTTTAGTTGATGTTTACCAGTTTACAATTCATACTTATTGCATATATCATTAACTAGTGTAGACTGACTAAAGTGTAGTAAAACCAGAAATGACATTCAACGCTGTGGTTTGTTGCGCCTTGGCCTTATCTGCTCGTTTATCGTCAAAACTTGTTATTTTATTAACAACTACCTGTGCCTTTACAGTATTTTAGATTCCATGTCGTGTTTCACAAGTTTGTATTTTATGAAAGGATTTGCAAAGTTGTATTTGAATATTACAGTATCATTTCGTCGTTTAATTATTAATTGCACAATATTGTTGATAATTTCGTTACGATAATCGCGTGTACACGGCATTATCACGTTGCCACAGAGGTTCCCGTCAGATCACCGTCCTTAAGCGACGTTGCGCCGTGTCAGCACTAGATGGGTGACTATTTGGGAATACTAGACGCTCTATGTGAACACCTAGGTATGGGCAAATAGCGTCGTGAACCCGCAGTGCCTAGCGTTGCAACTATAGAAAAACACCCTGAATGACTGTCACCAATAAGGTGAACAGAAACCAGGGAGGGGATCATTCTCCTGTATGATCCAGACACCCTTATGAATCGCGAATGAGTCATGTTCATACATTATTTGATCAACTTACTTCAGAAATTCACTATTATAAAATATGATTAATTATAGCAGATGCTTACTTAGAAATTTGAAAACAGAAATGCTTCCAATTTAATTTACAATTTAGTTAAGTAAGCAAGTAATTTATTACTTTCAACTATTTATCAAAGATGAAAATAGCTGATATGATTAAGAAACAAACATAGTATGCATAATAGAAGATTTAGTTAGTAATGTAATTTAATTTGATTTTTTAAAATGTGTTTAAGTAATTAAGGCTTACGCCTTTTTGATTTCAAAAGCAGTCAATACTAAATACAAACATTTATTGTGTAAAGTATGTAGATGGAAACACACACATACACAGACGAGAAGTGGTAATATATTCTATATATTCATTCCACGTCATGTTATTTAGAAATGTTACTTGGAGGACTTTAGACGTCCTTCTCCGGGGAAAAGTAAGATTGAAAATAAGTCTTATACTTGTTAAAAAACGAAGCTATGCTTAGTAGCATTAAATATCTTCAGAACAATTTCATAATAGACTGGAAGTTATTTTCTAAAGACTCATCTTTTGATGTTATATGTGTGTATTCTATTTGTTAATAGGTCAAGAATATAGCGTTTATTCATTAGTAAATACACCTATCGCGGATGTGATTGCAACATAAATGTCGTTTATTTAGATCATTAATAATAATGGCCTAAACATTGACCTACTCAAATTTTTGTTGTAATTGAGTTCACCCCAAACAAGGCAACTTGCCATTGTAGACGTAAGGGGCTACTGAGAATTAGCGTTACATTTCAGGAAATCATCCTAAATTAAGAGCTGTGCAGCTAGATGTTTGTTCACATTAGGTTTTAATTTCTGCATATCGGTACAGCCAGGAAAACAGGGAGCAGTGAGGGAGTTCAAAAGGCCGGCAGCCTTAAGAAGCTATTGGAGTATAAGGCCATCCGGCATTTAAATAACAAAACTGAAGTTATGGGCTTATGAAATTTTTTGAAATTTCCTGTAATGGGTTAGAACTTATTATTTACCACTTTATTTAGAAAATAAATAAATACAGAGCTTCTACATTGAACATAGATACATATATTCCTGTTCCTCACATTTCTGAAAAAATCATTTCAATAACTGTTGTGTTTCAGCATTAAATAACGACCAAAGTATTGATATGTCATAAAATAAATAAACCAAACAATATTTAATCTGGATTCATATTAATAAAATCAGCTTGTTAAATTCCGATTTCCTCAGTATAACAGAATATAATACTATTAATTACAATTTGTTTAGAAAAAAAAAGATTATTTTAATTATAAGCACCACCCGGACCTGATTTATGGCCAGAAGGATAATTAACCATATTTCAACAACATCTGTATTATTCAGAGATATCTATAGTCGTAAAGATATTACACCTCCTATTTGATATATATTGGCAACAGTGATGTTTGTTTTCAATTTACTGTGAAAATCTAAAGTAGAATGATACAATCAGTTTCATCTATTATTCTATTTCTTGCAAAATAGTCCTCATAACCAACCTATAATTTTCATATACTTTATAGATGAATGGTCTAACTATTTTATGAAATGAAAATAATTCTTTTAAAATAATTTTGCTCAGATATGAAATTGTATTTACAAAAATATTTTGCTAATAAATCAAGGAAAATAAATTAAGGCACTAATGAGTTAATGACTGGTCTCTCTCTGTCTTGAGAGACAAGGAATACCCTCTGAAAGAGTGTTTGCATGATGAGAAATTTATAGTGAAGTAAAAATTGTGCAATCTACAACAGCACTTCTCTTGAACTGCTATAACACGAGTTCAATACCGAGGAGAAATCCAAGATAAACAGAAGTAATTTTAGGATAAGCGGAGAACGACTTGTTATTTCAGTGTTTTATTTCTCTCAAACTAGTTTCCCTACCAAGGCTTTATAGTCTAGTATATCCTATTATTTCACCCCCTAACAAAAGGAAGGAAAGATGGACCCTTACCTGGCCCAACGGAATTAGAAAACAAGATTTGCAGTCAATTTCACTTACAATTTTTCAACACCTGGTATTACCAAATGGTCACCCGTCTTAGTACTGACCAAGGCTAATATTGCTTCGTTACAATGATCTGGCGATAAACATGATATAGTATAGTATTAGTTAAATTACTTAACTACCCATGATCCGTTAGGTCACCACCACTATCACTATTTCTTCCACTCTGATTTCATTAAAAAATTCATTAACTGTGGGACATCTGTTAAGAAATCCTTTTTGCATAACAAAAAATAATAAGTATTTTAACTTCTATATACTGGATCATATGGAGGTAATCTAATTTACATGTGTTAATGGTGTGCAGGCGCACACTATGTAAATTAGCTGAAAAGAGAGAATCACTCTTTAATTTCACATTAATGTGAGTTATTTAGTAAACGAGCTTAATAATCTTTTTTGCTAAGAAGGATCTGATAAAATTGTATATTTCTCAAGTAATACGGTAAGTCTTGATTATTTTTAGAACATATTTTACTGGAAATGTATTCATGCCAGAGGCCTTGGATATATCAAACGGAACCGCCTCAGCTTCTCTTTCATTATCTAGTGTAGTGTGTATGCGTTAAGAGATTACTGTTTTAATATCTGCGGTAGAACGAGCTTGTCTAAATCAATGCCGTTGGTCAGAAAGAGATCAATCATATTCGAGATGGTGGACTATGGCTAGGGTGATTAATTATGCAAATGTTTTAATGGAGAAAAGATGAAACATATAATGCAGTAATTTGGCGAGTCAATTTTTCACTTGAGCTCTTTAAATAAGACGAATGTAAAGCTATCAAAGAAGCAACATTCGGTACGATATTTGTAATAGAGTTTAAAGATGCAGCATCCCAGCTCAGCAGTACAATTATTTTGTACTATAGAAAAAATAATATCCGGTAAACATTTTTTTAGAGTTGTCAGTTGTGGTTATGATACCCATCACGTGAGATTGGGTTATAATCAGATAACCTAATAGGGTTTATTTGCGTTGTGGGAAATTAAGGAGAAAGTAGGTTACTTAATTTCCGTTGAAGTTTAAAGATGACTGTTATGCCAGCAGTGCAGCATCATTCTCTTGCCGTGCAAACAAAAAAGCGCGTAACATAATAGGCAATATACAATCGAGCATAAAAAGTGACAAACCGTCCTAGTCTGTGGGTAAAACTCTAGACTATAGATATTTACATATATGGTTCGATTCCCGCCAGGTGTAGTCATGTTTATATACAAAAAGTAATATATATATATATTTTTTAATTTTTAATTTACTTTTTGTATATCTATATATATATTAATTTAATTAATCGCAAATATATTTTTGAGTGCACGCAAACATTAATTCATAAATTAATTAAATAATGTTTTCTCTCGCTCTCTCTCTCTCTTTCATATATTTATATTTATATATATATATATATATATATATATATATATATATATATATATATATATATATATACTTACGTTAATTTATAAATTAATTAATTAAAATATCTATATATACTAACATTCATGACACACCGGATTAAGGCTGATTTTAAAATGCAACCATTAGGTTATTTTAAAAAAAAAAATAAACCGCTCAGGATACCGGAAAATAATAAAAACTCACCGTTAAACACCGTTGACCATTTGCAGTAAAAATATGACAAAACAATCAGCACACATACATACATACATACATACATACATACATATATATATATATATATATATATATATATATATATATATATATATAACCTATAATATATTAAGGCTCTGATATTTGTTTTATTTCAATTGGTGTTTGTTGCATAGATACTATTTGTTTTTGTTTTTTTTTTGCTTGTGTTTCTAATAATTTGTTTCAAGTGAATAGCATTTTGAATGAACAGTTTTCATGAAAACTTTGCTGCAGGTAAATGCTAGCAGAAATATCGAGTTAGTTTTAAATTTACATAAAATACACCGTTTTATTTTTTTACATACTATCGATTTTATAAGCATGTCATCTGCTCGGAAAACTAAAGGGCAATGTCTAAAATACTTAGCACGGGGACCACCACGTTTCATTTTTGTATCTAAGTTTTATATAGTTTTAAAAATAAATATTTTTGAAATAATTGCTTAAAATATGTATACACCTATAAATGCTCTAATTATCTGTGATTATATTTAGTTTTCAGACAAGCTTCGTATAACGGAAAACCGGTTTTCTCTCCAATGTGGATCAAATTAATCAGAGCTGAATGATTGAAGTCTGATAATATCACATAAGTTGTTGTGCGTGAATCCTGTAAATCATAACTGTTAACAGCTTTAAAGTATTTGCTTTTTTATGTTCTGCATTATTCGTGTTTAACGGTTTTCATTAGCAAGCATACATTTGGAAAGATACAATCATCAGTGAATTCATTTCACGCTACATCAGTCCTTGTGATATCAGATAAATAAAAACAAAAACGATGGAACGCATTCACATGTTTACATACACACACATATATATACACATATATATATATATATATATATATATATATATATATGTAAACATGTGAAAGCGTTCTATCGTTTTGATTTAAGATGTAAAGTATTCAGAATTTGGGGTTTCGAATCGCATGGCCAGTAGTGAATAGTCATATCTCTATGCTGATGCGTCCCGATTATAAAGGACGAAACGTATACGTACATAGATAATAAACAAAACAAATATTTATTATTTGTAGCTCCTAGAAACCCCTCTAGATGGGCACTGTAAGTGGAGTATTATCACAACATTAAGTCGCTAGCTATAACTGCATCGTTCCTTTCATTAAGTTGAACGCTCTTATGACGTCAATCCGCCGGATAAAGTGTTTAAATTATCACTGTTCATTCGATATTAAGCGTTGGCCGAGTGGTTCTAGATGCCGGGATTTGAGTTGTAAAATACTCAGAATTTGGGGTTTCGAATCACATGACAAGTACTGAATAGTCATATCTCTATGCTGATGAGTCCCGATTATAAAGGACGAAACGTATACGTACATAGATAATAAACAAAACAAATATGTATCATATATATATATATATATATATATATATATATATATATATATATGTGTGTGTGTGTGTGTGTCTGTGGGGGTGGGGGTGTGTGTAAAAATAGACGAAAAGACTAAATACACACGGGAGATACAATAAAAAAATTTAAAGATTTACCGATTTCTGTCAAATCAACGAATCTCTTCAGAAAAAGTGAAGATTTGAAATGTATTATGTAACAGCATTGAAAAGACAAACAAATGCGCATAGCGGTATGTTTCTAGAACATGGGTTGTATATTTTAAAAAGAATGATGTAGTGCGTGCGACAAAAAGGTTGAAATAGAAAAAGAGGGGATGATAAGAAATTGAAAAGACAACAAATGGAAACATGGAGGAAAATATATTAGGTTTTCGTTAGATGGTTATAAAAGCAGGATTACGGAATTGTGGTGTACTTACGGTGCGGAGGAGATGATTCAGTTTTAAGTCGAGTCAGTTTGTAAAGTAAATATTGTGGGTATAAGTGTTTCTGTGTTTTACTAGTGCGTTACTGGGATTATTGTGTGCGTGATCTCGTCTGTGTTCGAAAGTGTGGGATTTTATAGTTTGTCCATTTCGCCGATATAGAACATAAGACATAAGGGAGATTTTATTTTGTAAATTCCAGCTAAGGACAAAGTATCATTAGGGCTGAGGTGGAGACGAAGTTTGCTGTTGAGTAAATCCAGAAATATACATATTATTAATCTGCTAAGAACAATACAAATAATGATTACAATAACTAATACTAAAATAATATTGATGTTAATAATACTAATAACAATATTAGTAATACTAAAAACAATGATAATAAAAATAATGATAATAATAATACTAATAGAATAAAATAAGTTTAATTTTGTTAAATTATCAAAGTAAGTGAGAAGAAAAAAAGTGAACGTATGTAGTCGCCATGTTTTAATTGCAATCGTTCGTTCTTGTTTGTAAATGGTATTCGTCTATTCGTGAATATATATATATATATACATATTTATACATATATCTATGTATACATATATATATATATATATATATATATATATATATATATATATGTATCTACGCATCTGCGAATTTATTCGGTTATTCTAGTATATGTGTATGTCGTTGGAATTGCTTAGTAAAACGATTCCGTCATGTTGTTGTTAAACGATTACTACGAGTAAACAATGTGAATAAATTAAAGAAATTCTCATTATTATCGTTCAGTATTTTTTTACATTCAATCCGATATTACTATATTCCATGAATCTGGAATGTGTCAAAATGGTATGGAACAGGCAGTAAGAAAGCCTGAGAGAATGAAAGTGCATTTATAGGAAGTGACGCTATTTAAATTTGAAATGTATAGAAGATTACAGATAAAAAGAGTGTTAACTTAAAAACAGACAGTATTTTTCTTAAAACATTATTCTATATATAAGAGTATTTAGTTACATACAGGTTAGCGTATGTATATATCAGCCTAAAAGTAAAATTGCAACTGACCTCCTGTGACATTATTGTATTCGGAGAGGCTGCTTAGCCAGAGAAATTGTAAGAAAATGAAGACGAGAACGAAGTAAGAACATAATTCCTTAAAACATGAACCCGTAATTCGCCTTAATGGTTGGCGGAAGTGATTAGCATAGATAGAGTTAGCTGTTAACGCTGATATATAAATGTGTCATAAATACCAGAAGTAGTAAAACAATATAAGTAATACACATATTACCATTCTTTATAATTTCCTTCTTTTATAAGAGTTATGTGATATGACATGAAGTAATTTCTTGGGTGCCCCAGGTAATGTTTATATATTATATTGACTACTGGAGATGTTGATTTCCTTCCATTAATCATCTATTTGTAGCGACTATTTAGCCTGCTCTAGGGTATTGATAAGCGCTTACTAAAGAAGAACGATACCTCGCTTTCATGTTCATTAAAAAGAAACTGCTACTTATTTTCGTCTGATATTTTGTCCTTTTATTAGGGTTGTAGTGTCATTAAACTGTCATCTCAATTTCCAACAGAATGACTTACTTTATAGTCGGTATAACGTGTAGTATTAATTATTATACGAATGAGTATTAAAAATTCAACTTTAAAAAAGTGTTAATATCTTTTAACGAGTTATTAATGAAAGGAAATAAACACATAAAGAGCAGGGGTAGGATAGCAAACCAAATATCGACACATTAAAATGACTCCCGAGCAACGTCCTGTAAGTAAAAGTAGTAAATAGATAAGGGGGTTCAATGAGACCTTGCCCTTTGTAAATTTATTGAGTATTCTAAGGAGTATTTCTCTAACACATATCTGCTTTTTTAGGTAGCAATCAATTAATACACCCTATTAATACTTATTTTGTAAATATATTACGAACTCCAAGGCATGTTATTCTTTGAAGAGTTGACGGGATGTCTGAAAAATAATGGTTGAATGCTATGGCGTATATGACACATAGACAACACCGGGTCAATATATATATATATATATATATATATATATATATATATAGAGAGAGAGAGAGAGAGAGAGTGTCGCAAAAGTAGCGCATTGGTTAGAAACTAGGCTTTTCTGATAAATGATGCATTTACTTGGTTATTTTGTTGCAGTAGTTTTAAAAAATAATATTCTGTAAATGGTCATTATTTTCAGCCTCACAAATACGGGCTCTAGTTAAAGCATTTTCCATTACACTCCTTAGAATAACTGGCTCTAGTTCTTGGATTTCATGTCTGCTATTGTTTCTAAGCTATTGAATCCTTGTAGGCTTCTTCACATGAACCTTTTCCTTAAGATAACCCCAAAGGCTACAGTTAGGGGCTGTTAAATCCGGTGAACGTGAAGACCAGTAAAAATCAGAAAATCTGCTGATTAAGCGCTCGCAAAACAATCCCGCAAAAGTCACGCATTAGTTTGAATCAGTTGTTACTGATTCAAAGTAATGCGTGACTTTTGCGTTACCCTGTATATATATATATATATATATATATATATATATAAATACATACATATAAATACATACATATAAATGTATATGTGTATATATATGCAAATATATCCATCTGCTTGTGTCTATATATTTTTCTAACTTTCTCATATGCGTATATATATATACACACATATATATATATATTTATATATATATATATATATATATATATATATATATATAGATAGATAGATAGATAGATAGATATATACACATGACACATGCGAAACATACACATGTACATGATTGGTGTTGTTGGCCTTTACAAGTGACTTGTCGTCATTGTCGCTGACATTTTTACTGAAGGTAGCAGGTAGAAAGAGGTGGACACTATCAACATCTTTTGTTGTGTGTCTTTTAAAATTTAGAATAGTTTGAATGCACTTCTTTTTTAATGTTATTTATTATTGATGCTTATTATAAGGCCAATCTATTTCTATTTAAAACGGGCCAGGTGCGTTCGTGTATTTGCTAATAATAATGCCTACGAATCGCGTATGTTTCTCTGATTGAACCTTTTTGTCAGTTATATTTGCACTAAGCTTCTCTTGTTGTTGTCCCTGTCATTAGAATTATTTATTCACTAAAATACTCATTCAGTAAAAAATCACGGTGTGAAATGTTACAAATCAATCAAAAATTTAAGATATTTGATATGAGTATATACTTACTATATTTAAAAAAATACTGTTAAATAAACAAGACACGCATGTAATTATTGGATGTCCATACATTGTTTACACATCCGCTAATATATAATATATCTTTTTAATATTAGTCATTATTAAAATCGATTTAAAACGCGGATCAACAAATTAACGTATGTACGTTTACAAAGAGACACACTTCTGTCGTAGATGTATGTATATATATATATAAATATATATATATATATATATATATATATATATATATATATATATATATATATATATAGTGTATTTAGGCAGCATTTGCTAATTTATGCAAACATTGTTATAAATAAAAGAATTCGTCTGTTTAAATATACCTTTTTTCTATTTTTCTGATGTTCTTTTTAGTATGAAAATTCAAAAATATTTTAAATATTCCATAAGGTTCACAGTTAAACGAACGTTTTCGATACTTCTCGAATCATTTTCATGTGTCGAAATCAAATACACAAAAAAGTTGAAGAGAGATGAGAATTTAAAAAGAAAACAGTACAGAAACGCGAAGTCGTATTTTTTTTAATTTTAATAATACAAATTTTAAAAATGAAAAAGGTTTAATTGAACAGATGAATTTTGTTATTTTTAATTATGTTTGCATATATATATATATATATATATATATATATATATATATAATAAATATTTGTTATTGTTTATTATCTATGTACGTATACGTTTCGTCCTTTTTCAATCGGGACTCATCAGCATAGAGATATGACTATTCACTACCGGTCATGCGATTCGAAACCCCGGACCTCAAGTATTTTTCAACTCCAGTCCGACGTCGCTAATCGCTGGGCCAATTGTAAACAGCGAATAAACTATGATAATTTTAACACTTTAACGGCGGCTTTGACGTCGAGGCATTCTACTTCTATTAAGGGAAGGAATGATGCATTATAAGCAAGTGACGTCATGCTGTGTTAATACTACCAATTACAGTGCTCTACTTTCAAGGAGCGACAAATAATAATAAATATTTGTTATTGTTTATTATCTATGTACGTATACGTTTCGTCCTTTTTCAATCGGGACTCATCAGCATAGAGATATGACTATTCACTACCGGTCATGCGATTCGAAACCCCGGACCTCAAGTATTTTTCAACTCCAGTCTGACGTCGCTAATCGCTGGGCCAATTGTAAACAGCGAATAAACTATGATAATTTTAACACTTTAACGGCGGCTTTGACGTCGAGGCATTCTACTACTTTTATTAAGGGAAGGAATGATGCATTATAAGCAAGTGACGTCATGCTGTGTTAATACTACCAATTACAGTGCTCTACTTTCAAGGAGCGACAAATAATATATATATATATATATATATATATATATATATATATATATTTATATATATATATAATCATATATATATACATACATATATAAATATATACATAAATATATATATACATATATATATATATTAGTACTTCATGTATCCACATAAAATATTATAAGGAGATATAATTTTTTATGTGTCAGTTTTCAGTATTTACTTCAACAGTGCTCGATACGTAAGTAGAGCTAGGTAGTAAGCAATGAAAATATATATGGCAATCAAGCTACACAGAGGCTCCCGTGTTTCATCCCCGGGGGGAATTATCAGGCTAAATGCATTTAGCCTGATGATTCCCCCCGAGGATGAAACACGGGAGCCTCTGTGTAGCTTGATTGCTATATATATTTTCATTGTTTACTACATATATATACATATATAGATATATATATACATACATATATACATACATATATATATAGACATATATATATATACATACATATATATACATACATATGTATATACATACATGTACATACATATGCATACCTACATATATGTATATATATATATATATATATATATATATATATATACGCGCCATGTGACCGTCTGGGATTAGTCTTCCGCTGATTAGAGTTGTAGGCTTGAAACGACACGGTACGTAAGTGAAAATTAAAAAGAAATAATAATTTCATATTATATATATATATACATATATATATATATATATATATATATATATATATATATATATATATACACACTATTTTAAACAAAATTAAAGGATACTTCTCAATAGCCCTTTAAACTATAATCTCATCCGTAGAAAACTTTTGGTTTTAAAGAATAAGAAACAATATGAACGTAAATAAAGATCACAATGTTAAATTACTTGTTCCACGTAATCAATGATAAGTGATTAAAATGACTAAATATTATCCTATTGTTTTTCAAAAACGATTAAAAAGGCACAGCGTGTGCTAGGAAACCATAAGGGGAGGTAACATTTTCCCAAAGAGATTCAATGTTTACATAAATTATTTCTGCCGGAAGAAGGAAGGTTAACGAATGCAATAGTGACAGATTCCAAAGTTTTCAAATGTTTGTTTGTTAAAATCGGCTAAATGCAGGACTGCAGACTACTATTTTATAGTAATTTACACACACATCTGATAGACAGGTGATACCTTTTTAATTTGTCATGCGGTGTAGGAAATATTTTAATGTTAGTTTTTTTTAGTCCCGCGGCTGCTATCTACTATGATAACATGGACAGAACGCACACACAAACATATATGATTATTAACTTAAAAATATCAAAGGTGTGCTGTCCTAATCTGCATTTCGCGAATAACGAAGCACATACATATGCGTGTACATGCAATCGCGAAATGTTGAATATATTAGATATAGAGATTCTGGCGTCAGTATATATATATATATATATATATATATATATATATATATATATATATATATATATATATAGTATCGTATTATTTGGTTGCTATCTCTTTGATCTGAAATTGTTTAGGCTAGTAAATTATTTAGTCATATATTTGACTATCAAATAATGTTACTTAATTGTAAAAAAACAGTAAATAGACTACCTGAACAGAATATGTTATTGAGCGTGGTGTTTACATCACACGATAGTTAATAAAGTATTTAAGCGGGTGTTAATTTTCTTCCAATATGGCTACCGAAAGCTAGTGGGAGCTTTACACTGCCGAATTATTACTACGATATAAACACTTTCCATAATCAATATTTATTCATGCTCTTAATCTCTTTATCTCTAGTTTCTTTAACGCTGGACCGGAGTACTTTTCCAGACAAAAATAACTGTTTCCATTGCATTGTTATTACTGGCAATGGTTTCTTTTTTTATTTATAACTTGTGTGATGTCTTTTTTATTTGCAGTCTCAGAAGATAGTACGTTGTAATAGTAAAATGGATAATAGGCTGGGCATTATAATATTACTATTAAATACCTTTTAGTGTGTGTTTCATTGTCATCGAAATTAAGTTCATTATTTTTTTTAAATACTAATGCTCAAAAAATGTTGCACGTCATATAAATCCGATATATCTATAAAAGTATTTATTGACGGGCAAAAGTTCGAAGCACACAACATCAATGCCGGCTTTTTTCAAAGATTAATTTTAGGCCAAAACATCTTCCTGATCTTCATAAATGATCTTCCAAACCTATTCTGAAATCATTCGTCGACGTGTATCTAGACGACAACACTATTTAGGGCAGAACTTCAAATAATGTCGATGATCAAGATGTTTCTAAAGAGACCTCTTTCTCACCTAGAGCACGTCGTGTTACACTGGAAGACCTGGCTTGTAACTTTTACCGCCTAAAAAATAAGCTTCATTTTTTTCATCACCAGCTCTCGGACCCGCAGTCTTCTCAAGTCGAAATGCATTGTTCTCTCTTCGAGAAATCCCCCTTCTTTAATAAGCTTTTAGGTATAATATTCACCACAGATCTGAAGTAGAAAAAACTTGCATCAAATATATTCCGAAGGTTGTTGGAAAAATCGTTGTAGCATTCTACCGCTCCAGCCAATACCTCACCCTTATGCAATGCTATACAGATCTGCCTTAAGAGAGAGTAATGCTGTCATATCTAGAGAGGTGTTGATTGGATCACTTGTCCTTCTCTTTGCAGAGAACTAAATCATCATGTGGGAGTACCCTGTTTCCGCCCTTACATCCCTTTCATACAGAAAAGATTTCTACTCTAACATTATGTTAATAAGCCGTGCTTGATTTAACTCCAGTACCTGCCTCCATCCATGTGAAACATCCACAACCAGTATAGTGCTGAGTACAACGAAAGCCAACAAATACACTTCCCTCTCAATGTACCAACAACCTCAAACTAAGCAAAACTTGTATAAACACAGTTTCTTATCCTTAAACACTTCGTCTATACAAAAAGATACCATGAGTCTGCCTTCCAACCGACTACAACATGCTTCTCTTCAAGGTTAATGTAGTAAACCACCTCTCGAGCCGTTATCTTGAAAAATAAAGTTATCTTAATAATCTTCTCACTGTATTGCAACTGCTTCTAATCCTCTGTGACTACGATCATCTTCCAACCAACCAACTGTTCAACGTTTATTCAAGAGTAGCCCCCGGGTTTCAATAAGCGGTGACACATCAGTAATAATACCACCTAATCTTTTAAGTTTCCGCTAAAACAACTACGAGAACACTACTAAAACAGGAAACATTTACTTTTTTACTCGATAACCGACCCTATGAAGATTGTCTCGAAAAACAAACTGTAAATACAAGCGAAACAAATCAGTACAGACGTTTAATTTGCCTTTTGCAACCTCGTCAGGGAGCTCGAAAGTATCGACGAAAAAAGTTGAAGATACAACTCGTCGGTGCGATTAAACAATATACTTTGTATACATATATGTATATATATAGTCTCGGAAGTTTCTCAACCATTAAAACTATAAAAAAAAAAAAAAAAAATTAAAAAAATATAAAAAAAACAAACTTATAGTCTCAAGTCTTCCAGTGGAAAATCACTCATGAAAGTCAATTTATTTTTTACAGTTATTATATTAGTTAGTTTCTAACACTATATTAAGGGATCATCAGTTGTTTACCATGAAAAACTGTTTCGGGAATTTAAAAACAAGACAGTATTTAATTTCATGACTTCCCAGCAGAGTTGATCAGACCCCACTTCCCTTAAAAGACAAACACATAAACGTTCCTTATACTAAATCTACGTTTTGTTCCATATAAATGTTTTGCTAACTTATATTAGTTATTTAAGACATCAAAAAAAAAAAAAAAAAAAAAAAAAAATTTCTTTACCTGCGCTGTTCGTCTGTCTAATAAAATTTATCCGTTACTCACAAACATGTTGCTGCATTTTAAAGTGTTTGGACGAATCCATGACACTATTATTTAAGTGATTAATGTATTATTTTTAGTTTCATATTATAAATATAAAAACATCAACACATCAAAAAATAAAAGATAAATAAATAAATATGTATATACATATATATATATATATATATATATATATATATATATATATATATATATATATATATATATATATATATATATATACATACACATATACACATATATACCTTTAGTTTCTCCTTTTCTCCTTCGTCCTACTTTGTTGTCCATCTCCCCGTTGTTGTCAACCGCTAATAAATATTAATCTTCCTTGTTCACTATAGTTTTTCTAATCTGCGTTCACAACTGTCGACTTTTTTCTTTTCTCATTGTTTCAAATCTGCGTCTGTAAGTTAACCGTTAATTTGTTCTCTTTTTCTTCTTCTTCTTTGCCAACTCCCGGTTTTTAAAATGAGCGTTCATAACTGTCGGTTTTCTTCTTCTTCTTCTTCTTCTTCTTCAACATTTCTTTCTTTCTTTCTACTGTATTTTTATTGTTTTTCTTATTATAATTAGCAGATGTGTTATATATACGTTTATTCATATTATATAATTTCTATTTATATATACTATGATTTGTTCTATCAGTTTATTTGGATTAATTTGATAAGATTTAAAAGCATCAGGATGGCGAGTAATTGCCTTATTTAATTGTCCAAATATTTTATTTTGATTGTCACCTTGGTTAATCATTCTTATTATTAGATCAGAAATTGGGGGCATGAAATCTACTAATTTTAAGGTAACACGAGCAATTCTCAGAAATTCAGACATAATACTCCCGTAAAATATATACACAGGGCTAGTACTATTTTTATATGGCATTCGCACGATACGAAAAGGGAATGAATTTCTTTTATCAAACAGTTTATAGATAAATATTTTATCTTCAATTTTTATATCCAAATCAAGAAAAGTAGCTTGTGTTCCCTTATGTTCACAGTTTAATTTTAACTCTTTTGGATATATTAAATGTTTAGTATTTGCAAACTCCTCGCTATCATTAATGCAAACAAGGTCGTCAATATATCGCCTACATCCATGATAACTATACGCTCTAGATATATCATTTTTTATTAGTGATGACATATATATATATTCCAGTCTATGTAAATATAGATCTGCCCAAAATGGAGACGGATCCAAACCCATTGGAATACCTATTGTTTGGAGCAATAATTTATTCCCTATTTGAAAGTAACTCTCTTTTATAAGGTGACTTATAAGCATTATCAGACCAGTTTTGGATACACTCGTCTTACCATTTTTATTTTTACACCAAAAGGCTTTAGATTTTGCAAAGTCTATGTATTTACCTTTTCCTCCTGCAAAAGCTAAATTTACAGTATTACCTAATTCTTTAATAAGTTCTTTATGGGGTATTTTTGTATATAATGTACTAAAATCGTATGTCGAGATTGATTTAGCCTGTTTACGAGAATTAATACGATCTAATTTTTCTTTTACTAGATCGGAATTATTTACCACCCAAAATAGGTTTATATTACTATAGAATTTACTTTTTTTATGGAAATTATTTATTTGGTTTATAATTAATTTAAAGATTTTAGACACAGCCTTACTTAAAGGTTTAGTTATGCACATTTTTGAGGCAACAATGAAACGGGCGCCAACTGGTGTTTTATGCATTTTAGGTATCCAATACATAGATGGAAGTTTTTTGTATTTTTCTTCTAATTTTAATCCTAATTTTTCACAAATAACAGTATTGTTTATAATAATGTTATCGCTTTTATTATTACTTAATTTACAAGTATCTGAAACTTCACCTATTATTCCTACTTCTAGCAATAAGCGTTGTATATAATACTTTTTACAGATAAAAGCTATGTTATTTGTCGCCTTATCAATAGGAACTATTACAAACCTATTTTGAAGTATTTCAAGCTCCGTAGTTATTTGTGGATTTCTAAGGAGGGGATTCGTTCTTTTAGGGTGTTTAAATTCTTTTAAACGTTCTACTTTTTTATTTACGAATCTAAGTACATTATTTTTCCATGCGTCAAATGTAGAGTGTAATAGTTTATGTTTTTTAGTCATGGATGCAGTGAAATTATCTAACGCTTTATTTATTTCCTTAACACATTTCGCATAATTTAAACATTTAGGTTCTCTATAGTTTGGGCCTTTACTTAAGAGTTTTCTTAATTTAGAATTTTTAACTATCGCTAGATTACCGGTAATTATATGCCCTATGTCAGTATTACATAAAGGGGAGGATTCACATTCACATGATGGTATATACATTTCATCATTATCATTAATATTTAAATTCTCTACAGTTTGTTTATAGTTAAAAACCTTATTCCGGATAGTTTGCCCTAGTTTATATGTTACTATTGGTTTCTGTTCCTCTTTTTTAAGTTCATTGGGCGGTGACTGAATGATTTCTGGATTATTAAATATTTTAGGCAGATTTATATCATCAAATCCTTTATTTTCATATAGGACTACACAAACATTTCGAGGTTTATTTTTTATACCCTCAGCAGGTGGCTTGTATAATTTTGTGTTGATTATATCCATGATATACTCATACCATTGAGGAAGTTCTTCTATCCTATATATCATATCCGGGTTTAATAATATCTTAGATGCTATGTCTTTTAATACCTTTTTCTTGGTTTTATTAAGAAGTTTTCTAATGTAATTAAAAGACTCGGAAATATTATTCATGATAATCTCTTTAGTTTTCTTTAAAAATTCTTCGCATGAAACGGCAGATTCTCTATTGTTCCTATTTACATGTGTTCTATCTCTAGTACCGTAGCGAGGCAAAGCTGAATACAATCGCCCTACATTTTCTGATTCGTCTTGTAAATTATCTTTTTTTATTTTTACATTTAGACCATATGGATAAATTACTCGCATTTTCTTAATTATTTCATCTTCTTTATTTAGACGCATTTTAAGCGTATTATTATCTACCTTACCAGAACTATCATATCCATTATCTGTAAATTTTTCAATAATCTGTATTGAAAAAGACGATTTTCCACAGGTTTTTTCTTTAAAGTGGTTTACTACATGGACACAGCCTTTATTACTAGTTCTATGCAAATTCATCCGTCTATTTAAAGGTAGTACTGTTTCGCCTACATATTGTAAATTACAATTTTTACAAGATAATAAGTAAACTAAATTTTGTGACCTACACGACAAATCTTCCCCCGAATGATTTAGGACTGGATAGATTCTTTTAGTTACATTAGATTGATATTCTTTAGATGTTATTAGAATATCACAAGTTTTGCATAACGAAGCTCCACAGGGAGCAATGTTAAAATTATTATCGGTCGGACAAGTCCCATTTGCCATTTCGAAAGAAGGAGCTCCTACTTCAGTGTCTCTAATGACAACGGCTTTACCCTGTCGAAATCTGCCCGACCTCCTTGGGGGATTAGCCCTAGGGGAACTCACTAGTTCTGAGGGCTGCCCAGACTTAGCTTGCAATCTCGTTTTAGTAACAATAGTTAATACTATTATTTTTATACATTATGTTTTATCAGGATGAAAACTTAAGCACCTTTGGTGCCAGAAAGGTATTCAAATAAGAGGAAGGAAACCTAACCATGCATATCCAAATACATATACATATATATATATATATATATATATATATATATATATATATATATATATATATATATATATATATATACATATATATATAATTAGAGTAGGACGAATTATAGCAAATCTATGCAACACATGAACCAGTAAGCTAAGATGTGTATTACCACCGGAGGTTTCTCAGCGAAGTATTCAAAGTTCATATCTTGTAAGAGTTTACTTAAAGCTCACGTCAATGAAATCGATTCATTCCGAAGCTCGCGTCAAATCTGATAGCCAGGAGATACACCAATATTATAAGAAAATAGAAAAATTCTACCGAATGAGATCCCAGCTGGTTTTCATTATTAAAATTAGTGTTCACATACTGCATCGTTATCGTTGAAACATGAAATACCAGTACACTACAAGCATATATATATATATATATATATATATATATATATATATATAGTCTAAAGAAGCTTTGAGTTATTTTAAACAAAAAGATTAAAAAAAGAAAAATGCAGTTTAAATTCTCAGAGAAACAAACTAAATCCAAAATAGTGTAGACTTAACATTTGTTGGAAAATTCATAAATAAATAATATATAATATTAAGTAAATAAAATAACAAAGGGGATTAAGTATCTAACAGTGAAACAAAAGCAGGAGACCTTAACGTAAGTATCTAATATTAACACGGGGATCATCAGCTGTTTACCATGTAACTGTTTCGGAGATTTAAAAACAGGACAGTTATATGCATGGCTCTCCAATGGTACAGATAACACTACCATTTCCCCAATAATCAAGTGTCGAAATAATTCAGCTTAAAATGTTACTTATATTCACATAAATAAATAATAATAAAATAATAATAATAATAATGATAATAATATACTACCCTTAAGACTATCGTGTGATATGGTAATTTGCATATCAAATAAACATTTTTATAACAATAGTAATACTAGTAATAATACTACTAATAATAATATACTATCTAAACACTATACCTACGAACCATTCTGCGATATGGTAGCTAGATATATATATATATATATATATATATATATATATATATATCGAATAAATATATAGCGTAAATAAGTTGTATAGAAATAATCAAAAAGACGCAATTACTTATGTAAGAGTATATGTTATTATTATTTAATAAAAACTGTATTCTGCGGCTACGGTAGTTAAATGACCTCGCGTAGCAGCAATCAGTCCTCCATGTTAGGCCCAGGCCATCTAGCCTTGTCATGCGCAAGTTGGCGTAGGCAATGACGTTGTTTCGCTGTACGTAGTGGTCATAGTCCGCCTGTTGAGGTCAGCACGTAAAGCATATGTAGTATTATTAAATGAAGACTTTACATTATTTTGTTCATCCATCGGTAACTTCGGTTTAAAGATAACACTAACACCGCATGCTCAAATGTGACAAGTTTATCTGCCAGTAATATTTGGAAGTTAAACATTGCGGATTAAGTTTTCAGTAGTTCTATAGAACCGAAAGGAGACCGTACTTGAATAAAAGTGTGTATAGTGTTTTTATGTAATATATCTCTATCAATATATATATATATATATATATATATATATATATAAATGTATGTATTATATTAATACACACACTCACACACACCCACACACACACATATATATATATATATATATATATATATATATATATAAACATTTTTTTTTGAAAAACCATAACAATGTAATTTGTAGAAAATAAATAAATAACATTTATTTATCTTAAACTGAGCTTTCGAATATAAAATATTCCTCGTCAGAGAGTTTTTTTCTTTTTTTTTTCTTTCGTTTCATAGTCTGGAGTAGACACATTATTATAAACCATTGTTTCGTAAAGGTATAAACATTCTTTTTTGAAAAACCATAACAATGTAATTTGTAGAAAATAAATAAATAACATTTATTTATCT
>OY744526.1:101769551-101852051 GCA_963556195.1 Sepiola atlantica
CTAATCTGTGTAATTGCCTACATTTCTGATGTTGTTGTTGATAGTATTTTAATCAATTTCTTTCTGAATCTATTTCCTTGTGAAGGAAGTGACCATTGGCCATCGATTGGCTAAACGATACCATTGCAAGACCGCAGAACAGATTTGCTCTCTTTTCGCATGGTGAGACCGAGTATAAGTTTGATAACCGATGTCCAGTGTCTATTAGCGCCAATCAACATCCGACTGCGGCCGGGCTAACCTGATTATTGTCTGTTGCCAGATTTAATTTCTAATCAGTGAGTCGTCTCCTTTGATTGTAAACACGATTGCAAGGTTGTCAATCATTGGACTGTTGTCTAGCGAGGTCCATTAAGATCATTGTTAGGACTGCTGATATCGGTACCTTAATTGGCTTCCACATTTATACATATATATATATATATATATATGTATATATATATATATATATATATATATATGTAGATATATATATATAGATATATAGATATATACATATGTATATATATATATGTGTGTAATTATTGTTATATATATATATATATATATATATATATAAGTCATTCTTGTTATATATATATAGATAGAGAGTATCAAATATGAAAATAAAAGTAGTATAGTGAAATGGGTTAAGATCAATATACGAGATAGAGCAATTATCAAGTTAGATGAAAGATGAGTGATAAACATGTACGAATGTCCAGATTTATTTCAAACATCGATTGTTCAATGCAAGGTATATTCTATAGTAAACCTATGTTTATTATTCTTTCCTTAAGCCAAGGTTTTTCAAACATCGAAATCTTATACTCAGAGGATTTATATAGATAGATAAGTTGGCAGTAGAAAAGCCAAAATTCAATATTAGAAAAATATCAAGAAATGGAGAGTGAAAAAAAGTTCGTGTAATAAGGATATGGGGGTAGTCCAGTTGGTAATTGTCCGTTGATAAGGTGTCCAATGGAAAGAGATTTAGATAGAGAACAAAAGTTATTCCTGAAGGCAGCATGGAAAAGCGTTCAAAAATGAAGTAACTCCAATAGTGAGAGGTTTAGTTCAAATCGTGTATGGAGCGCACTCAATCGGAATTAATATGAGAAATCGGGCCATTTGAAAAATACTTCCTGGGCCGGAGCTGAATTGTATACAAATGACTTTGGTAGTGAAATATTTTAGCAATTCTAAGAATAAATCATTTAGTTAAACACGAGGTTAAATGAGGGAGGGGGCTGGAAGAAGGGAAAGTAAGGCATACAGGGAAGAAGATGCGAGGGTTAGTTGAAAGAGCCATGGCTGCTGCTGGAAAGGAAAAGTGAGGGGAAACAGAGTTCTAGAGATAAGGTTATTGTTTGTAGGTACTACATCCGATGCGAGTGGGGATTGGCCTAATGTGAAAATTTAGGTAATTGAGTGTATATATTATTTGAAAAAAAAGAGGGGGTGCGTAATTAAAATGGATTTTGAACGAAAGACAAAAATAATTTCCATAGTTTAAAAGGGTTTCCCTTGGGAAAAGTAGGGTTCCAATGAATGGGAATCTGTAATTTAAATGTTGAATATGGAATAATTCGGGCAAACACTAGTGTTTCATAGTTAAATGTTCTAAAGAGTTTACAGAGATTCCCAGTTGGTTAAATGTATAATTAAATAAGACAAGCCCATATGTATAATTAAATAAGGCAGGCCCAATGTATAGTGATACATTAAGCTTGTCCGACTCAATTATATAAAAATTAGGGTTGGGAACAATGTTGGGGATAATGTTAAACTGCGTGTAACAATTGATTTCTATTATAAGTATTATGGGGTAGGATTGAGTTGAATTATATAAACTTAAATGTATTGCCTTTGCGTTGAAGTTATAAATAACTTCATCAGGGGAAGCAGATAGACCAATTGAAGGAATACCCACGGAGCGTAGTTAAAAGGTGAGATAAATGGAATCTACGAGAAATATATTGTTGGTAGAGAGAAGCATATAAAGGATTTATGGAATCGATACATGAGAGATAAAGATTAAAAGCATCAAAAGCAATGGAAGAGTTTATGCAAAGGTTGGCAAATAAAAGTAAAAAAGTAAAAAAGAAAAACATAAAGAAAAGGAAATAGGAATTATAGTGTTGAGTAGGAATTATGGTGTTGAAGTTAGAGCGGTAAAGGATCGGTGGGGGAAGGAAGAGTAATATTAGTTCTCAATTTACCATAAGTGCTATGGGTTAATATAGTTATTAGGTGTACTGGGGGGATACATTATGTTATTGAGATGGTTATTTGTAAGTTTGGAGAAGTTAAGAATTAATGATTAACAAATTAACAGATTATAGAATTTAAAAATGTGTCTGATGCTAGAAAGCGGGTTGTTGGCTGGGAGGAGAGGTGTCAGAGGGAGTAATGAAATTAATGTATTTAAATTTCAGTTTGTGCCTGCAATTTTAGATGAGCTCATTTTTAGAGTTAATAATATTTAAGCTCTTGGATGCTATAGCTATAATAAATTTTTCTAGTATACATAGTTGGCAGAAAGCGGATCCTGGTGTGTAGGAATAAGATATTTTTAATATTGCCCAATGTAGGGAGTAGGGAGTGGTTTTAATGTTAAAGCGTTTTATTAGATTGGATAGAGAGGTGCTAGTGGCATTGTTATTATTGTGTTTGAAAGAGTAGATATGGTTGGAGATTCGGGCTTCAATGTGAAAGGCACTTCCCCCAAGATAAGTGTGTATTGTGTATGGGGTTGTTTTCATAGTATGTGTTCTATTTATATTATTTGGAATGTTTTGGGTTAGTATGCTAAAGTTCTGGGCAAAAATTAAGTCGGGATTGTTAGTTGGAGAAATGAGATACTTTGAGGGGTGAGATCAGAGCTATTAGTAAGCGGGGTTGCTGGTTACTGTGAAAGGTGTTATTTAGGGGTTCGTTTCATATAGGGAGTTGTAGATGGGGAGAGCTATAGGGTGAGTGGGGAATTTGTATGTTGGTATTAGTTTGCATAAGAGTGTTTTGGGAGAATTGTTTAATAGTGCAGGCATAGATAACGTTACTTTGTATGTAATTTCCATTTAATGGGCATTCTCTACAGTTGCAGTTATTAGTGGGGTATATATTAGGTGCTGGTTGTTGGGCAGATTTAATTTTGTTGTTGTTAGATGCGATGATAGTTTGTGCTATATTGGGCATTGTGGGGTAGGACATTTTTATAGATTTGTTATTTTTAATAGTGCTGTACTTATGCAGTTGCTTGAATGAGTTATCTGAGATTTTGAACAATTCCTTGACTATATTTGTTTTAACATTGCGGTTATAGGGTTGGGTGCACCAAATACTATTCTTTCTTTTAATTTGTTTATTTTTACTGCGGCTTGCGGGTTAGCCGGTTTGTCAATATTGACAGTTTTAGGTGTATAGTTATATATCTCTTGGGTTTCTTGGGTAGTTTAGTATTATCTCGCTGTTCACCCTGTATTGCAATTTTGTGTATAATTACACTTAAAGGTGTGTCCTTCTTGATAACGGGATTATTTTCATATTTAATTTCATCAGTGTACCCCGAATTAAGAAGTGCGTTAATATAGAAGCTGGAAGTTTGTTCGAAGATAAATCTATTAGCAGATAACATTGAGATTCCATTGGAAACTGAAGGGACTATTGAATTAATGATGGATTTTTGGTGGTTAGATAGCTTATGAACGTAGACATTATTTTATTACAGAACATACCTTGCATTGAACAATCGTAGTTTTAAATGAATCTGGACATTCGTACATGTTTATCACTATTCTTTCATCTATCTATCTATCAATATATATATATATATATATATATATATATATATATATATATATATATATATATATATATATATATATATGATAATTTTATTTACACAGACATGTTCAAAATCTGCGACACTGGCATGTCGATGTTATCGATCAACAGTTACTATAAACTGAGATCTCATCAGGCAGAGTTAGAATCCGATCTTAACCTCAGATCATATTTGGAGAGAATGAGTGGAGGGATAGAGAAAGAGAAGAAGAAGGAAATAAATTTAACATTTCAAAAATTAAAGCCGTTAAAAAATTTTTTTAATTTTTTAATTTTTAATTTTTTAATTTTAAAAATTTTTAATTTTAATTTTTTAACGGCTTTAATTTTTGAAATGTTAAATTTCATTCCTTCTTCTTCTCTTTCTCTATCCCTCCACTTCATTCTCTCCAAATATGATCTGAGGTTAAGATCGGATTCTAACTCTTCCTGATGAGATCTCAGTGTATAGTAACTGTTGATCGATAACATCGACACGCCAGTGTCGCAGATTTTGTACATGTCTGTGTAAATAAAATTATCATATATAAAGCTCTATTTTGATATTGAGCACTTTTTATAAACCCGGTTAAAATTCTCTGGATTACCACCCTGTGGATATATTTAACCTGGATTATTACCATTATTATATATATATATATATATATATATATATATATATATATATATATATATATATATATATAACAAGAATAAAGTTAATGCATACGCAGATATAAACACATGATAATATAACGAATGTGTTGTAAACAGTAAAACACATTTCCTCATATATAAACACAATTGTTCACACAAAAATAGAAATGAACATAGGGGCTTGGGTTGATTTTGTTATGACAACATGTTTCAAAATAGTGTCTTTAGAATATTCATGAAATAAAATATCTCATTTCATGTAAGTACACTCAGAAATATGTATTTGTATTTGTCTATGAATTTACAAAGTTATTAAATGTCCGTACAAACGGCAGTAAATACGACTTACATCTGTTTATGATGTGTCAATGATATTTCTACTGGAACACACATCTTAGTTCATTACACCAATAACATTCAAATATATTCAGATTATTTCAGTAATCATACAATAATGTTATAATAACCTAATTATGTTAGGTAAAATAAATGCAATCATGTTTCCTATACATTTGTAAAATCATTTATCAGATTTTCATTTCATAATATATGTATATATATGCATATATGTGTTTATATATAAGTATGTATATATATATATATATATATATATATATATATATATATATATATATATATATGTTAAGACTGTCAATGTAAAACATTAAATGGGTGTTTTACTTTCAACATTTGTATTTTCATATATATATATATTATTGTATACATTTATTTGTTTTGTTAAATCAGAACTTTTAAAGTGGAATAAATATTAGTTTAAAATGTGAGTGCATTTACATATAGAAAATAGAAAAAATATGGCATATGTTTGGAAAAGTATTTTTCGAAACTTATAATTCTAAAAGTAAATTTCGATATTTCTTAATAGTGTTACTGCTTTTTCTGAATAATCATTGTCTAGAAATGTCATGTTCATGTGAACTAAAAATGGCCGATAAGTGTCTGATCGTATTCAAGCACCGAGTGAGGATAACACCCTCAATACTTCGACTAGAAGATAAGAACGAGTAAAGAAGTCTATACGAGACTTGCCGTTCATATTCCAATAAAGCAAAAAACAATTATCTAAGGCAGAAATAATAGGTGCGTGAATGTCAACTTAGATTTTTCAATTGCAATTAAATTAAACATATATTTTTCTATCACTCATATTCCAGGGATACCACCTGTTTCGTTCACCAATGAATTACGATCAGTATTAAAACCCCAGGTGTTGCATGAAATTATTAGAGATTTATATACTCACAAATTGTAACACATTTTCTCATATAATTTTTTTCATAGGGAGGTTTAAATCATAGTTAGCAGGCGAGTACTTATTTCTATAGTTACTCTTATTAATTAGTCTGATGCCAGAAGTCTTCAGAAAATGACACAACCTTAAATAAATCAAGACGAAATATAAACATTAGAATAGAAGATAACAGGATAACATTGACGAACACTTGTCGACAGGTTGATTTGTTCCTAGTGATCGATAATCAATATGTTACTACCATGTGTATCTCTCTAGTTAATGTTCTCTGATAAACATAGTGGTAATCGAAACGCATTCCGGATTCGGGTTTATATTTCAATGGAATATTCTCTCTTTTAACTAAACTTACCGACGGCTTATGCCATCAACGTTTAAAAAAATAGTTGGTATCAAAATTGGTATATGTATTTGAGTCACTGGTTAAAGATAGAGTTGGAAGGAAAAGAAAGAAAGAAATGTGAAAATATTTACATAACTGAGGAAAGCCTATTTTAAACGTCAAACATCTAATGTAGACTCGATGGGCATAAATACGAAAGAGTGAATTATATCATAATTAAATGCAGCAAGCTTATCTAAAGAAATATAAAAGTATACACGATTATAATACAAACATTCCAACCGAACCGTACATACACTTGATATAAACAAAGTCTAAGTATTTATATTGAAAATGGCAGGTATTATAATGCACAACGTGAAAAATAAAAACTTTTCAGTGGCATATGTATCATCATAAAACCTGAATTAAATATAGGTAGAAGATCGATTAATGCCTCTCATGCACGTGATGCTACTATATAACATTAGTGTCCCGTTGGGTTGCTGATGCAAGAATTTAGCATACATTTAATAGTATCCAAGGACATATAAAACTATACCTGATCCCAATAATTATCGGCCAATCACCCTAATCTAAATCTATGCTAAAATATTTGAATCCTGAATCGATCTAGCGATAGTACGGCACCTCGTAAAAGCTAAATATATTTCTGACCGACAGAGGCGAACAAGCACCATCTACTGCGGGTATCTTAACGATCATCTCTTAACGCATATATTATACACTGGGCAAGACAGGTGAAGGTGGCGCTTTTTATATTCAAAGCCTTTGACAAAGTCTAGCATAAAGGGATTCCTATAAAAAAAACTCACTCATATCGTATTACTGGATAAATGTCTAATACAATTAAATCCTTCAAACCAAAAGACAGATCAAGGTATTCATCGATTGCCGTTCATTCAAGCAAATGGCATAAATGCTATTGTATGCCAGGGATCAATCTTTTGACTCATATTGTTCCTGATTTTCATAAACCACCTCCTTGATGACATTGTGTCTGAGATCCTGACTACATCACGCTCTACTCTCGTCATGTAGGCAAAACGGACGCGCACATATCCGAGGCAATGGCTGAATCCATAGAAAATGACCTCCAGTCTGTAGTGGATTGGGGTCATGAAGTGATGGTAACCTTAAATGCTGCAAATACAAAGCTCGTTTCCTTCAATTACTAAAAAAATCCTTATAAACCACCGATTGCCATGGTAAATTAATTCCCAACTAAAAGTCCAACTCATCTGCCTCACATTCACCTGTAACATGAATTGAAACAAATATATTGAAGTGATGCCAAGCCTTCTGCAATGAAAGTGGGATCCTTCTACCGCGCCAGTAAACTGTTCACACGTGATATTATCCTATATCTCTACAAAGCCATCAGCCGCCCATGCATGGAGTAGTGTTGCCACATCTGGGCTGGTGCATAATCAACTACTATCTCCTTCTTAGACACGATCCAAAAAAGAGTCGCCAAATTAATAGGTGTCTCACTTCTCACCAAGCTCCAGTCCCTGCCACATCGTTGCAATGTTGCTCTTAGTGTCTTTTTTACAAGTACTTCAATAGATTGTGCTCCGATAAACTTGCCGTCTATGTACCCCCAAACGTTAATACTCTACCAACCCGACAATCACCTACATCCCATCCATTTACTGTGGAGGTCCCCAGATGCCGGATAACCGTCTACTCCAATAACTTTTTCCTCGTGCTGCTGGTTCCTTTAACTCCCTTTACTGCCCACTGTTGTACCCACTGCACTGACATGCAGAAAGTTTTTAAAAAATAATGGAAACATACATCTCGCTGCACAGCTCACAACTTTGAGTGATCCCCAAAACTGACTGCCTAATTCTCAGTGCCCCTTTACGTCTACAGTGGCGTGCTGCCTTGTTTTGGGTTAACAATGTTAAAGAAACAATCATAGTGGTAAGTAACTAGAATAAGTCGATTTTCGTTCATGAATGTAATTCATGTACATGAACGCCCATATACACACACGCCCGAATATGCACGCATATAGCGAGCAATATGAATCTAAAAGATGGCCTGGCAAAACATACGATCGGTTATGTCGAAGTTAGTTACAAAGTAAAATTATTTTATTTTTCGGAATTTTGGAGATGAGGATTGCTAATTCGGATTATTCGGACTACTGTTTCCACCTTGAAGATTATACTAACAGCGTATCGGTCGCTGTAAGCTCAGCTCTTATTCAGGTGCATATGGTCGAACTCGGGAATCTCTATGTCGAATCTGGGCATCTGTAGGGTATTTCGATTTTAACCGCTTATTTAATCTAATCAAAAATTACTTAAGACTTCTAGTAGTAATGACTGACGGAATGGCGACAATCTACACACGTGGATTAAATAAAGGATGTTGTTAGAAATTATGTACGAATGCTAGAGTTCTAAATAAAGATTCCCGAGTTCGACAAGTGGCACCTGAAGACGGCCGGAGGTTATATCGGCTAAAACGTTGGTATAATAAGAGTCCAGCTTAAAAAAGTAGTCAGTATGGTTCAAATAAATCACATAATTATCTCGTACAATTAATCTATTAAAATCGATACTCTGTTTCATAAGAAAATAGAAGCAGAATGTTGTGATGTGCTTTAATACATGCTAAAAAAACGATGCATATAGAAGTGCAATAGGCCGGAAGGTTAGGTCCTTAGACTTTGGAGCATTGCAGTTCCGGCCAATACACTCAGCCGTCCTATGATAGTGCAAATACGCTGAATTGAGCACGAATTAAAATTATATTGAGCTTCAGGCCAGAATAATAATGGTCACGCATCGTAACTTGATATGAAAATTTGTGTCACATGCGCCCACACTTTGTAGGAAACGTTATTCCCTACAGTCGTGTTAGATTCTGCATCGTATTTTCTCAGTTTAAAACCTAGATTCAGTAAATGCACAGTATTCACGATGCCCCACGATCTTTGTAAGATATCACGCAGGTTAGTCGGTCTGTAACGCTTACGTATCAAACAGAATTCCCCTCGTTTTGCTACTCTGCTCTCCAAAAAACATTTTCATCGATGAACGATATAACAACAAGGTGCATCGGTAATCATAACTTCTACCGACATAAGATATTCTAAAGGAACTACAGTCGGAAAATAAGTCAAAAACTATGTTTCGTTACGGAATAATTTGTGATATTTGCTTATTTAATGTTATGATACAAGGTAAGATTTTAAAATATGTAAAATTTAATTGAAGTTATACGCCTTTAAAGTTCGTCTTAATACCATTTCTACGCAAAGCGACCATTTTGTTTACATTAATAACTAACTGACAAAATAGTTCCAATTCGTATTTACGTGAACTCTAAGGACTTATAACTTCCATAACATATTAAATATTTAAACCAAATAGGTAACAAATAATAGGCAAAGAAAGTTTTTTTTGACTAATTTCCTAACTGAGTTTCCTTTAAAATAATGTACTTCGGTAATATGAAATGTTTACCGATGCATCTCATGCCAGATAAAGAAAACATTGCTTAAAAGGTATCTCGTTCTTTATATATGACATATTTAAGTCGCAAAATGTTTCATCGTTTGTCAGTCACGTTTAGTTGAAAATAGCATGTGTATTCTATATACATAAATAAACAGAAACACGTTAAAGAAAATCGTCCTGTTATTTATTTGTTGATGATTTCTCAACACTACTTTTTATGTGGTCTTTACTAAAGCTATATTATGATTAACTATTTTAAAACAAGTATTTATAAAGCAAAACCTGTTATGCCCGTGTTATCTATGTACGTGTGACTGCTTTGTGCATAACGTTTAAGTGCATCGCTCAATAGCACACTTCCAGTAAATCTTTAGTTATCTGACCGAAAAGTGACCTTTACTCACTTGGCAATCGGAATATAATCTTGAGCTGAAAATGACTCAGACATTCATTTCCTATCGTTATCCAAAATGACTGTTACTATAGTTACAAATTATATATATATATATATATATATATATATATATATATATATATATATATATATATATATATGCATACATATATATATATATATATACATACACACATACGTATATACATATATATGTATATATGTATATATACATATATGTATATATATATATATATATATACATATATATATATATATATATATATATATGAGTTATTTTCTGTGTGTACGTTGAAATACATGTATACGCAGATAAATATGGAGTACGTGATTGTTGTAATTGATAACAACGCGTATATGAAATTCGGCTAAACGGTGTTTCCATTGACAGGTTTATTTGATTAAAAAAAACTGATATAGTATACTGAAATTATACTCGAATCATGGTAAATTACTAGATATAATATCTAAGAATAAAAAGTTGTATAATGTCTTAGAAAGCGAGGAATAATTTTCGATTATCATAGATGGATTAAGAAATATTATCACCACTAAAATAATATAAAAAGCATTTAAATTATTGATGAGGAATTTAAAGAATTGATATACATACAAAAGATGAACTCGGTCCTCTTACTTATCTGTGTTTGACCTGCACCCTGAGTCATGTTCTATGAAGATATTGTGCCCCGGTCTAAAAATAATTATTATTGCAACGTAATTAAAATAAAATTGATTACTTGTGACTGAAGATTCTGCCGAAAGGCATATCAAATAGAGTATTACAGTTAACTGATAACTTGGGTTAAGTTTTACCACACTACTATGTCAATATTGTTCTGTAATTACATCGAGCTTTCTGAGCAGACTTACTCTGAAAATTCTCTATAACATTATGCTAATTTACAAAGCATATATATATATATATATATATATATATATATATAATTATTTTAATAATACATATTTATATTTAGTAACCGTATGAAAATATATTTATGACAATAAAACAACATATATATATATATATATATATATATAGAGAGAGAGAGAGAGAGAGATAGAAGAAAAAAGAGTGATAAATATGCGACAATTGTCCAAATTTATTTCAAATTTCAATTGTTCAATGCAAGGTTGTCAGTAATAAACTAGTGTTTATTTTTCTTTCCTTAAGCCAAGGCTTTTCAAAGATCGAAATCTTATCATCAGAGGAGAAATACAGATGGATAAGTTGGCTTTCGAAAAAAACAAAGTTCAAATATTTGAAAAATATGAGAATTATTATTAAAAATTATTAAAATATTTTTTGTCAAAAAACGTATTGAATGAAAAGAAAAATTCCGTGAAAAAGATATGCAAATTGTCCGGGTGGTAAGTTTCCTCTTTTAAGTGCATCTGGACTTATCTACTTTTGAGCACCTCCTCCAATCTGCTCCCATGCAAAGAGTTTTTCTTCACTTTCTACAATTTCACCGAACTTTTTCATCGGATCATCAAGTGTCGTTTCAGTCCGTAGTTTCTAACTTTTCGAATAGGACATAGAATACGTGAATGAAAATACTTTCTCCCAAAATGTCGCTTGGAATACGATTGAATATTTAAACTTATTCCCAAGACTAGGTTATAACCAAGTTATTAGGACATATAATCAATTGATTGTGAAAATTGGGCAGACTTTTTACAGGTTTGCCTACTGCTCCTAAAATTAGGGGTCACCAAACATACCAAATTCCTGGATTATGTTTCACCCCGAAAAAGTATAATTTTGACTTAATCTGAAGCTATTCAACTTTGAACATAATAATTTAGCCTTGACACTTTCTTGTTTCACACAAAGTGGAAGAACAAAAACTTAATCAGGAAAGACAGCGAAGACTACTTGATTTTTGTGTCAATGGTTTATAAACACTGTGACAATTTTAACTGGCTGAACTAAGCGAATGTAACTTTAATCGGGAAGAATTGTGTCAGCCGATGAGGCAGTAATCAGACGTAAATACTTAAACAAAAAGTGAGCTAAATTCAGCATTACATGTAACATACATATGTGGTAAACATGATTATGAACATATTTATAAGTCGAACATTGCGCACAGTAATCTGTTTAAACTGTCCTTCAGAAACAATTCAATAAAAAAAAGAGATTATTTTAACGCTCCTACAAAATAACCCCCCGATAAAACATGAAAAATGTATCTTATTCATGCTATTCAGCCACAAAATATGTCTAACGTGTAATATAGTAAAACGCAAGAGTTTAAATTGCAGTACGAATAAAAGAAATCCGCAAAGACAAACGAACAGAACGTCAGAAATATAGCAACATATGAACATGTAAAACTCTTGAATATAAATATCAAGTTACAACTAGGCTCTAGTGCAGACGTGTTTATAATCAACCTGCATACGTGTAAAGGGTTGGATAAATCAACCATGCAAAAACAATAGCTAAATAGCCAGAACTGTGACTGGTGGAAAACTTAAATTCGATTGTGAAATTCTTATTAACATTACTTTAAACGAAACTATACAATATTTTAAATGGTTGTATTGAAAAGAAGGACTATTTATTTGGTATAGATTAGATATCAAAATTGCATCTATGATATTTAATAATTAATACCTTTTGAAGGATAATTGAAAATCTCACGATCGAGTTAGAGAAAACTACGTTTATATAATGGGCAAATTACAGACAAAGGTGATAAAAAACAAGACCAAAAGAAAGCACGTGCAATAAAAAATCGCCCGCCCCAAAAACGTACCGTTCCTACAATATTTCCTTAGTTTAGCAGCTTATCATGATGCGTTTATTTAAAACATGAACCAATAGCGATAACGTTTTAATATACTATTTAAAAAGAGAAAGAATGCATCTGGACGATAGAAACCTAGAAGCTATTTTAAAATATAGAAATAATCCTCATAAAATAATTATTTCTGACGCACAACAATCCAGATCTCGAAATACAAGCGGCTACTGATTCTAGCTCGTACAGGATTGGAGCCTGTATATGGCACGAAATCGAACATGTATTGCTAACACATTTCGCCCACGCGTTTCGAGCGTTACTACCTGCAGGAAAAAGTTATTCACAAATTAAATGTATTTGTTAACGGCATGAATTTTGTTTTGCAAATCAAACATACTCTATTGCTAACGATATTAGGTCAAAAAAGGATTAGGAACGCACACTGCCAACAAACTGCAGAGAATATAGTGTATTCCATCGGTAAGAGAATAGGCATGTTGTGGATTATCTAAACTTATCTACTAAATATACTGAACCCCAAGAAGACTCCCTTAAACAACAAAGGAAAAGTAGAAAATACATTATGTAACACCATTAGAGAGCCTCCAGTAACATCGAAGAAGTAACATATAAGGTGTTAGACGAGGAATTATAAAATCAGGAAATATATTCAATTTGTTTTGAAGTAGTTATGTACGGAGATCGATTTCTTATTCCCGTAGGATGGCAGGATAGAATAGTAAAAGAAATGTTGTGTCTGTAACAGGGATTTCGAGAATCTTAAGTTTGATGATAAGCCATAAATAGGTAAGAAGTATAGCAAATACATTGAAAATGATGTACAACTATGCAGATGTTGTGCTGTGGCAGCGATGATACATACTATAAAGCTCAGACCGTGGTCTAAAAACTGACTTAAACAATATTGAAATGTAAACACACAAGAACGGAAGTAATCATTAGTTTTTACATCAATTGTGTGCCGTGGTGTGTGCCGTTAATTGTATACTATCAGAAAAGAAAACGCAATTAACTTAAAATGAATGTAACCTATTCTCACAAACATTTGTTGTAGAGGATATTACGATCGCGCTGCCACATGCAAAAAGCAATTGCCAGGCAGAATGGTTCGTGGACACGTTCAGAAAGCGGCCAATGAAACGAGGGTTACCCCGACTGAATACCTCATATAAGAATTGTGCACGTATATACTATGACCCCAAATAGCAATGTTCCATCTTTGGTAACGCCTGCTGAATCAATGTTAGCAAAAAATATTAAAACAATGTTTGATAGATTATTAGAAAACTCATTCGAAACAAAGACGTGAAAACAGTATAAGTTCAAGACGCTTCAGAGTTAAAGAAAATCATTTCATTCAGATGCTCGCAAAATGTATCATACTTTGAAACACGTATACTGTATAAACGGTGTGGTAAAGGAATCCAAGTTTTTTTCATAAAAACACATATGAACCAGATAAGGAAACAATAGTAAAATGCTGTATAAAATGATGTATACATATATATATATATATATATATATATATATATATATATATATATATGAGTGAGTCTAATAACAAGCAGTACGAATAGCTTCATGCAAGATGCAAACACAGTTTGTTGATCACTTTAAACTGACCGTGTAGATTAGCCACCAACTCGCTATTTACAAAGTTTAATTCCTCCTTAATTATTAGCTAATTTCCTATGGCCGAAGGGTAAACGTCCTTGACTGCGAATCAATGGCGATTTGTGATCGGAGTTCGAGCCCGCTGACTGTTGAGAATTAACTTCCTGCACAGAAGATTGCGTTAGCATGAAACATGGATGTCTGTAGGTAATAAATAAATAATTAATATTTATTTCATAAATATCATATATATATGTGTGAGTGTGATGTGGGGGTGAGTGCGTGCGGGGGGGGGGGGTGCGTGTGGGTGTTTGGAAATACAGCATTTATTAATCGTTAAAAAGAAAACATGGAAATTAAGTATCGAGACCTTTTTCGCCCAATATCTAATCAGTCATACTCGTTGTTATACTAAATATAAGATTCACGAGAAAAAGTAAGAATAGGGGTATTAAATACCAATGAAACAGATGAGTAGGCGTTTAAAATAAAAGATATCTCGAGACAAAAGTTCAGCTTTTATTGTAAACCATATATTGCATCTGTTTACGTCAATCCCGTTTGAACAGTGCATAAAACGTACTAAATTTAACAGAATTACACAACGTATTGTGACTTGATAGATACACGTGTATACAAATATATAGTTTAAAAATTGATAGACAAAATATTAATGAAGTAAATTATGTTCTATGAATCATTTTTGAGTTCATTTACTAAAATAGAATGATTAAGCTACATTAAAATTGCTGGAAAGGGTTGTGTGGACTAAGTTGCAAACTGTGAATCCGGCGTTTCAAGATACCGTTTATTAAGGTGTTGCACGTGAGTTCAACGTTTTTTTATTCTGAACGTTTGTATATCATGTAACAATTTGTTATATAATTTGTCAAATTAAGAAATTGTGTGTGTCCTGTTACGACGAGTTTAGGGTTAACATATCAAATATTGACACAATAGTCTTGTTTTATTTACTTTAAGCTAAAAGATCTGCAATATAATACGCACTGAAATGTATGTGTTAAAATAAAAATATTTTAAGAAAAATAAGATCTTTGAAATATTCCTTAACGTTACTTACTTATGTATGCTCTGTCGTTACGGTTGACATTTATCAAGCTTAAATTTAGTAAGGTTGCTAAACATAAATAATTGAAAGTATATGACTTAAAATAGTGTATATATATATATATATATATATATATATATATATATATATATATATATATATATATATATATATATATAGGGTCTTAAAACATATATATATTTAAGTATATACTCTCTGTAATACACTAACATTTTCCAAATTGGAAATTTTATGAAGTTGTATTTCCAGCTTCAGAGCATATATATATATATATATATATATATATATATATATATATATATATATATATATATATATATATATATATTGTAGGTCAATTAAAATGAGCAAAGAGGCAATCAATCAATAACAATAGCTGTTATTATTTTATTTTCATATATCGTCGGGCGTTCGTAACCATAGTTTTTTTTCTGATTTTATCTCTCGTTTTGTTTTCATATATCGGCGTGTATTGTGATTACTATTTGTCACACATACAAACAAATATTTGTTAACAAGTTCATGTTGTTTTTTTTTATATTTATGTTTATTTCTTCCAAATGTAATGCGTTTCGCAGTAGAATCAAGAGAAATACAGTCTTCAGCGTAAACGTGTTGCATATTAGAAATAAGTGTTCATTCAGTAGCAATAGGAAAAACACATCTATTTAAATACATTGTAAAAGAGGATAGAAAAAGCTATGGTTGTTTCGTATTAAATTTTGCTTTGAACATAGACAATTTGGAAGGGGTTATTTTTATCTTTATTTTAATTTTAATTTTAAGTGTTAATAGTTTACCCATAATTTCTCCCCAGGTTTTATGATTAAGGGTCTTTCCCATCGTTTCTCTATTGCTTTTTTTACTGTGCAGGGCGTCGATTCTAGCTCAGTAAAATTCGATTGTGATTGACGGTTAGACGTACCGTGCTCAGAACAGGTTTTTTCCTTGGAGGTAGTATTCTGGGCTTCTTCAACAATTCATGTGAGTTTTTCATATATTGTGTATGTATTTTTACTAGCAGTTACTTTGCCAAGAGGTGATTTTGAACATATTCTACCCTCTTCTCCGATGTATCATTAAACAGAAGCATTTCATGTTGTTTCATACCATTTGTCTAAATGTAAATATGATGGCACAATATAATCTATATATATATATATATATATATATATATATATATATATATATATATATATATATATATATATAACCAACGTTTGTTTCTACGTCTTCAAATGTGTTTATCACTCTTAAAAGAAAACATTCGGTGATACACCATTAACTGGTCGTTGATATGTCAATAAAGGGAAATAATATAAGGGGGATAATTGCAAATCAAATTCCAAAGAAACAATTTTATCACCGATTACTTTTAATGCGATAAGTAAAAAATCTTTGTAACGCATATCGAACGTTCGTTGATTGCTGGAACTCATTTGAGACGTGTTATTGCTCAGACTCAGGTGAGCACACCTCTTGATAACTATGAAACAATTACTGATCATGATTGGCGTAACATATTTTTGTGAACAAATAGTATTAATAAGTCTAAAGCTATTTCAAGGCAAACATAGCCACGAGAGTTGAGTGTTAAAAGAAGGAATACTTTTGTGAGTATTAGAACATGAGAAAAAGTATACCAAGTTACAAAACATTAAGAAAGTACTTACTAGTAATTTTGAGAACTTTATATGCACGAGTTAGAATTAGATGTAAGCACACTCTCTTATAAACAGCGACTGTATTCCCAAAGAGTAAAAAGACATATCAAAGCGACACGTAGACGAATTACTTACTATACACTTAAATACCAAAGGAACTAAAACAAAAAAATTAAACATCGACATGGTGTTAATGAGATCCAATGGCAAACACATATTTAAAGTCATAATATATATAAAACTAATACAAACCCAACAATAACATTTATTAAGGATATACGCAGAAAGTTGTAATAAAAACGAAAAATAAAAATGAAAAAGTTTATAGAATCGCTAAATGAAGGCTAATCTACAAATATCCAGAAAGCGGTGAAGTAAACAATCAGAAAAGAAGAGAAAGGAGGTATATACGTATGTTCTGTTTTAGTGTAGCTGGTTTTACGTTATGTCAACCATTGTTGTGCCAAGCCTTGGCTGAATCGTACCGTAACCCTGACCAGAATTGTATAAGTGTCTGCTACATACCAAAACTAGTCAGCTCCAATGCTTACTTATTATGTAATAATCATGATCAACATCATTTAACGTCTTATATTTAGAGAACATAACTCGTTATTAAACGCCCTTATAGAAACTAAATTACATATAATTAATATAATTAGAGCAAACTATTCAGTACTTCTCTAACTGGATAAAACACTAGGAAACTAATGGAAACCCATTCGATACAACTCCGCAATTGAAATTATTGTTAAAATCTATATAAAAAGAAGAAAAGAAAAAAATAACATATAAGCATTGCATGTCGCGTTTTCGGCAGAAATAGCCACGGAGAATGTGTACCCAAAATAGATGAAGGTTGGTTGCCAACAGATAGCACAATGTAAAAGAGTATAGAAAAGTATTACAAAATGAATAAAAAGCGAGGGGAATGCTGATTCAAGGTAGTTTATCATAAGAAAACATTGAATAGTTGCGAAAAGTATACGGTAAAAGTCAAACACTAACGTAACCCAAATCAACTCTGACATCTGCACAACAAATGGGAATAGAATGATCTTATTTTGTATAGAAATAGACAAGGTTCTGAGAAAAAAGTGCATGAAGACTCCTTGGTAATCGTAGCAAAAAGAGTAAAGCTCACTGCCAGTGAATGCAGCAAGTCTTCCCTAAATAATATAGAATTAGATATGAACACGTAAGTAAAGTTGTCTCTCGTAATGAAAACGAGACTTAACACACATACACTTAATAAAATAAACCAGTAAAAAATTTGAAGATTAATAACATGAAATCCTATGGAACGAGGAAATACAAACAGAGTGTTTCCAGTTAGAAAACAAGATATAAGAATAAGAATAATACTCGAGATGCAAATAATTGAAAAAATGAATACTTGGACTTCTTAGCTAATTCAATATAAATCTGTATGAGATTACAAATTCAGTTTATTTGCTAGAGAGCTAAATGCACTATTTCATATGCGAATTATTGTAATAAACGTTAGTTTGAGATTACTACATTTGCTTCTTAATAATGGTGAACCTATTACAGGGATTAACAGCAGACAAACGTGTGCACTAGTTTTTACATATAGCAACTTAAAATGATTCTCGAGTTCAATAATAAGTCGTATAGCAAGTTAACACTGACCAACTACAGGTAAGTAACAATGTTAATGCTTATGAAAAAATATTGTCCGGTCGCTAATTCTGGTGTCGGGGACAGTACCGTGTGGTTGCGTGATCGGGCGATGCATATCGTTGATTATCAACATTAAATTACCTTGTATAATGATAATAATTGGTGTTTTATAAGTTAAATATGAATGTGTATTTATAACCTTTTTAATAATGTCTCTTTCTAAAATATTTTACCCGTACATTTTTAATTTAAAGAAATGTTTAGAAATATGAATGTAAATATTTTGTGAAATACGACGTAGTCTCGATTACAGACGTGAACTAAAACTCAACCACAACAAATACATTGTATCACCTGGGGTAGATGTGTCTATAAGCTAGTAGATATGAGACTGGAAACTGTACAAAACACGCAAAGTAAATGCTTCCTTTGTTTGTGTGCGCCGTGCATGTTTGGTTGTGTATGTTTCGGTGTATTAATGTGTTGCCGCGGGAAACATTAGACAAGAGAAGATGAAGACATATTAACACTGGGGAAATAAGGGAAATAAAACGATTTAGAAGAGAAAACCCCATATTATCATTTCCGGTAAGGACCGGAAGTTAATCAGATTATTCGTGTGCTACTAGCAGTTTGCTATAAGATTACTTTTGTTTTTGCTTTAACGGATATATACATCGAAGGAGGGGGAGGGACTTTTGATTGACCAGTTCAATTTTGACGCTGTTTACTTTCCGGTTAGTTGATTGGATGATTATTGATCGATTGATCGCCATAAAACATAATTAATCAAATAAAGCATAAGCAAGAAACCAGAAAGAGTAACATCAGAAATTGAACGAACAAGGAAAAATAGAGAGAAAGAGAGAGCAGATTGAGAGAGCTAAACAGATTCTTCTATTTTTTCCGGAAAGCCCAAAGTATATTTTGACGTTTAAAATATATGTCTTCATAATGATCATATCTTCCATTAATTGCCATACAACAAAATTAGTCAAATAAAACATGAGCAAGTTACAAACCAGAAAGAGTAAAAACAGAAATTGAATGAACAAGGAAAAAGAGAGAGAGAGCGCAACTTTAGAGAATGCTTCTATTTTGTCGTTAAGCGCAAAGTGGATTTTGATGTTTAAAACATGTGTTTTTGTTAGAGACAGTCGTAATGGAGTATTAAGACACCCCGAGAAATATCATGTGATAACTGTTAATTAAAGTTAATATTTAGACGTGTATGGTCTGTCAGACTCTCTATTCTCGTTTTGATTGGAAATTGACTTATACGGTTATCTATTAAAAACATGTACTGCGCATGCTTGTCGAGAATGTTCACGCAGCAGCTGTAAACCAATCAGATCGTTCCCTGCATTTTCTCTGAATGTTTCAGCATACCTGACAAACGTAAAATGTAAACAAAACAGCGAGGTAACAACTGCTTTCGCGACATATTGAAAACAAACCGAAGATAAATGTTCGAGCTTCATCCCTTATGCAACAGGATTGATCCGACATGCGTAACGACGATAATGGTAGACATGAAAACAATACAATCATAACCAGCATAGCGTAGAGGGTAAATGTAGTCAGGACCGTAAAAGATAACCATTGGCAAACAAATGTAAACTGTCACGCTTCTTGTCGGAATATAATTTGCAGCTGGTCTATCCATCAATAGTGACATATTTTAAAATTACAAACGGAAGCATGTAGGGGAACCAGGCATCGTTAATAATTTACTGAACACCAGTAAAATAAGTTGATATATCTATTTCATTAAACTACAGACAGACCTCCTACGACGTGATAGTTTTACGTATTGATGATGAAAAATAGTCATCATCATTGCTTATTATTCTCAGGTCGGTCAGCAAGCTTGGGATTAAAAGAAAATAACATTACTAGTTGTAAATTCGGTATTTAATTTATTTTGCCTCTTGTGACATTTATACTAAACCATGAACAAAGATGGCCATCATGTGGTGAAGGCGTTCAAACTATTACGAACTATTTAACGACGAACGTGCGTGTCTCTAGTGATAATCTTTCAAGCAGATTATAAATACATTAATAAGAATGATAGATGTGTGTGTTTAATACGAGGCAGGTTTATTTTGCTAATTAACATTACTCATTTGTTTTATAACTTTTAAAATAAAACGCTGTATAGTTCTTAGTAGGCAGTAAATATAAATATACTATCAGGGCTACCCAGCGTTGTCTATCGTTTATAGTAGATTTTCACTTATCTTACTCGTACTTATTATTAACTAATGTACCCCTCCCCCGTTCATCGTGAATAAAATCTAATTTTCATCGCCATTTGTATGTACTAATCCTCCGTCAGCCTCCATTGATCGTTGCTTTCTACTCATTTACATGATCGTTAAAATAAACAAATCTATCATTCCCTCTGATCCATCGTAGCTTTGGACTAATCATGATCGTCCTAATAATGTATTAATATATCCTTCTCCCCCGTTAATCGAAAGGTTCAACTTATCTTCATAGACCTTATTATGTACTAACGTATTATTTCGTCAATTCATCGTAGTTTTTCACCTATCTTCATCCTCGTTATTATGCACGAAAGTGTCCATCTATTTGTTTATCTTAACTATTCATTTATAAGTATGTACAAATGTATCCTTCAACTCGTTTATTCTAGCTTTTTACATATCTGTACTGTCCTAATTATACATCATTATATTTTTTCTCTCGTTCATCAAAGCGTTTCACTCAGCTACATCGTCATGTTTATGTACTAAATGCAACTATTCCGCCGTTCATCGTAGCTTTTCACTCATCTAAATATTTCTTATAATCTTTCCGACCGTCCCTTATATATTTAAACCCATCGTCATCGTGTTCACCGGTTAACCGGTTCATTGTAAGTGTTCAGTCAATTGTGTCGCCATTAGTAATTACTAATGTAACCGTTCGCACTTTTAATTGTAGGTTTTAAATCAGCTTGGTCGTGTTTTAATGTGCAAGTGTATCTTTCCGTCATTCACTCATTTCTATCGTCTTTATTATGTACAAATGTACACCGGTGCATCGTAGGTGTTGACTCGTCTCATTGTCCTTGTATTCTCCCTGCCGTTCATTGTAGGGTTAGTTAATCTTTACTCCCGTTCTAAGTAGCATTTCAGTTATCTTCATTGCTTTTATTATGCACCAATGTACATTTTACCCTCATTTATCGTAGATTTTCACCAATCGTCAACGTCGTAATTATTTATAAATCCATCTTCTCGTATTCACTATGTTGCTATGCATCCTTCCCTATTCATCTTGGGTGTTCACTCATCTTCACAGGCTTTATTATACACCAAGGTAATTTTTCACTGGTCCATCGTAGCTTTGCTGTAACCACTATCATACTTATAATGTACCAATGTACTATTCCCTGCGATAATCAAAGGTGCCCACTCATTTTAATAATCATTATTATGTCTCAATTCATCTTTCCTATCGTTTATCGTATTGTTCATGAATCTACATCGTCTTTATTATGTACCAATGTACCATTACAACCGTTTATCGTTGTGTTAAACTTATCTTTATCGTATTTATTAGGTACCACTTCATTCTTCCTGTAGCGGAGAGCAGGAGAGGCAGCCGACTTATGTGGACCAAGACGTCTGTCCGCGGCGGTCGAAGAGAAGACAGTTGGTTTGCTGCTTATGCAGAGGAGAGCTAAGGGCGTGAACCCGGAAACGCCCATCCACGAAAAGTTGGGTTTATTTAAGAGGAAACGGCTGCGAGCGGCTTTGGCGTGCTCATTTGCATATGTGAGATGTCGCTACTATAAGATGCAGGAAAACACGTGATTTGGGGAAATTCGTTGGGCGGTCAGCGAGAACGGAAGAAGAAGAAGAAGAAGAAGAAGAAGAAGAAAGTGCCATGTTGATGTTTGTGTAACGTTGCATTGACTCGTTGAAGCTATCTCGGCGTTAATATGACAAGCAAGTTGTTCGACATTCGATTGATTCCAGAGTTTAGAAGGACTGTCACTTATCTCCCGAGTGTAGAATGAATAGAACAGGTGGAACTTGTTTGTGAATTGTGCGAATTTTATGTAGTAGCGCGAGGCCTTATCTTGCGATTAAAAGGGGGGCGCCCTTGCTCCTTATAGACAGATATGCAAATAACAGAGCGTAGATATAAATCATGTCAAGCAAGCACTGATCACTGCGTTTGCCACTGATTCATTTGTGGCATATGAGGACTTCACAACGCGACGGCTACAACCCGGTGAAACTGTAGATGTGTTTTTGGCTGAGCTTCGAAGACTTATCCTCCTTGTTGGAAAGATACTCTCAGAAAATAGATAGTGAGCGCTTTTGTAGCAGGACTACACAGTCACGTAAGGCAACATCTTCGGGCGTCGTCGAGAATGGATGACATGCCTCTAGGGCAGATTTTCATTAAAGCACAGGCTATCATGGCAGACGAAAAAGAATTAGTTGCGGAAGCTATACAACCGGTTCAGTCTAATACCAATCGGCCGTTATTCAATGTGTCAGTGCTCGATCTACGGAGGGCGTACTTACAGGTGCATGTGCATCAATCGCTGTGGCCACACACAACTGTCATATTAGAGGGGAAAAATGTACTGCTTGACACGCAAGGGTTTTAGGTTCAATGTGGCACCACCCATTATACGAGCCATAGTAGATGCTGAATTGTCAACGAACAACGCTATTAGGCGTGTAACATCAGCATATATCGATGATGTCTTTATAGGCGAAAATATAGTGTCCGAAGCTAAATTTAGGCAGCACCTGACCAACTTTGGGCTGCTAAGCATGGAACATGAACGGTTGTATGACGGTGCGCGAGTGCTTGGCTTGGAAGTGTAAGGAGAGTTCTATATGATGAGATCTGAACGAGGTAACGAGATCTCAATTATGCCACGCAGCATCACTTTACGTGCTGCGTTCTCTTTGTGCGGAAAACTAGTCGGGCACTTCCCGGTTGGTAAATGGATCAGAGTGGCAGCAGCGTTAAGTAACAGCAGAGCAGTGGTAGTTACCGAGGGCTGGGACGATGAGGTGGATGATGTTCCATTGACCCCGATGATGACAGAAATCGTTGCGGGAGTGCACGAAGGAGACTACGTGCGAAGCAAGTGGTGTGTTCACGGTCGAGAGGTCGATGTCTGGGTTGACGCACGCTCTTTAGTGACCGGGGTGTCACTGGAGCACAATGGAGCTGTGATGGAAGATGCAAGTTTGTTACGCAAGGCGAACGATTCACAGCACATAAATCTAGCAGAGTTCGATGCTGTACTAACGGGTGTTGATATGGCACTGATGTGGGAAGCATTCATATTGCCTCTTTTTACCGACTACCCGCGTGCACAAATAGATAACGGACACGCTTACGAGAATGTCCTAGGTGCATACTAAAGCAGCGAACGAAATGCTAATAAGACGATGACTTGGTGCGTTTTCCAGCTTGATAAAAGTGTACACGTTGACAGTAGACATTACCCTTGTAAAGTCAGAGCACAACCGAGCGGATAACCTGACGCGCGTACCGCAGCAGTCGCTTGATTTACTGAAAAAGGCAGCTGAATCCCAAAGCCTGGTATGAATAACATAAACAGCTAGAACAGAATCCGACAAAATAAGGTCCATCCATCATCAAAGTGGTCACCCTGGCATAAAAAAGACGTGGCACTTTGTTAGCGGGATCGACCCCATGATTTCTAAGTCATCCGTGAAGACAGTAGTTAAAGAGTGTAAATAGTGTCAGTCGATTGATCCGCCATCCACGCGCAAGCCGAAGGGCAATTTAGACGTCGGCGACACCTGTTATCGAGTGGGAATAGACATAACCTACTACCAGAGAAGCCACTATCTGTCGCTTATTGAGTGTGGGTCAACACAGTTTTCTGTTTGGCGTTGTCTAAGACGGCCAGACGTTGCAAGCATCGTCGACCAATTGAAAGTCATATTTTACGAGCGCGGGCCACCAACTGATATACTTATTGACTTTGTAAATGAGTTTGCAAGTTCGACTGCGATTTTGCTGTTCACACATACCGTCAGGTAATGGTATTAAAGATAGGTACCATCGAAGTGTGAAACGCATTGCCGCAAGAAAACTGTGCTCAGTGATGGAGGCAGTTTACTGGTATAACGTCACCCTGAAAGACGATGTGTCACCACTAACTGTTCCTGCCAACATGATCCATCGTGACAAGGTCAGACTAAAGGCATCGATGTGCTGTCCCCTGATGATCCCGAACAGCAACACCTGAAGACAAGGTGGAGGATCGTGTTTGGACAAGAATCTCGAATGGACAGTGTACATCCCCTTACACAGTTGGACGCGTTTCGGGTGTGATTAGCTCAGAGAATATACTCATTGATAGGATGCCTTGGCACGTTATCGACCTGACGTCCCGTTATCGACCTGACTGCGTCAGAAAATGGAAGTGACAACGAGCCGCCCACTCAAAGTTCACGAGTGATCACGATGAGCAGAACGAACAGCCCAATACCCAGTACCAATGTATCGGATGATTCTTCTGTAGACGAGTTATCCGAAAAGGAAGCTGTCGTTGAATCATCGCGAAAAAAAGGTTGCCAGTCCCAGATCTGGTACAGATGCATTGGATGCTCATTCCGTAGACGAGGTATTTGAAGAGGGGGTCGCAACCATGTTACCGCGTTGAATTACCAGGCAAAAAAGACCTGTACCGAGTTGCCATATTTGTGATCATCAAATTAGGGGGCTATGTAGCGGAGAGCAGGCGATGCAGCCGACTGCGGCGGTCGAAGAAAAGACGTTTCGTTTGCTGCTTGTGCGGTGGAGAACTGCGGGTGCGAACCCGGAAACGCCCATTCACGGACAGTTAAATTTTTTATTATGTTTTAGATGAAACGGCGGCCGGCGGCTTTGGCGTTCTCATTTGCATATGTGAGATGTCGCTACTATAAAAACGTGATTTGGGGAGATTCGTTGGGAGGTGAGCGCGAACGGAAGAAGAAGAAGAAGAAGAAGAAGAAGAAGAAGAAGAAGAAGAAGAAGCAGAAGAAGAAGAAAGTGCCTCATTCATTTTTGTGAAACGTTGCATTGATTCGTTCACTTCCCCAATATGTTGACTCATTTTTAACATATTTATTATTGTCCAATGTATTGTTCCCACTGTTAAACGTAACGTGTAATCCGTAATGCATTTAATATGTACTAATGTATTTTTTTCTTCTTAATCATTACCTTTAACTCATCTTCATTGTCCTAATTATGTAATATTTTACGATTCTTCTCGTTCATCGTAATTGTTCACTTACCTTCATCGTCCTTATTATGTATTACTGTATACTTCCCTCTGTTTTTCGTAAGTTTTCATTGATTTCTTTATGATTTATTGTGTATTAATAAATGCTGACAAGCGTTCTACCGTAGTTTTCACAAATCTTAACTTTCCTTATTTTCATCGTCCATATACTAATCAACTTCCCGGCATATCCATCGAAGTGTTCACTCATTTTCATAGTCCTTATTATGTACCAACGTATCTTTCGCTCAGTCCATCGTTGCTTTTCTTGAATCATCATCGACTTTCATATAATGCAATATACCTTTCCTTTCTTCATCATGGCGTTTTAGTTACCTTTGTTATCGTTATTATGTACTAATATATTCTTCCGTCTGTTTATCGTAGGGTTTACATCATGTTAATTATCCTTTTGATGTATAAAAATATCCTCTCGCTCATCTTTGATTTTAACTCATCTTTCTGGTTCTTCTAATTTGTCAATGTATCAGTCCACACGTTCGTCATACCTCTTAACTCGTAGTTTCTGTCTAAATTATGTAGCAATGTATCCATACGCTTCATTGTAGGATTTTGATCATGGTTGTTGTATTTTCTATGTACCAATATATTTCCCCCGTTACACCGTCGCTTTTCACTCACTTCATCGTCTTTCATATGCACTAATGTATTCTTTTCTCAGTACAACTTAGCTTTTAACTTAACATGACTGTCCTTGACGTTTACACATTGATTATGTCTCCTGTTTACTGTATCTTTTTAAATCTTTATCGTCGTTTGTATGTGTCATTATATATATGTCCCCGTTTTTCATTGTTATTCAATGATTTGCATCATCCATTAATATGTCTCGCTAATCGTAGCTTTTAATTTTATCTTCGTCATTCTTATTATCTACCGATAAATCCTTCCCTACGTTCATGGAATATTTCACTCTTCTTACTCGCTCTAATTTTAACGAATGTTTATAGTATTTTGCAGTCATTTTTATTGGGTTTATAATTCGTTCATCTTATCGTTTCAATCATCGGCATCGTAACTATTATGTATCAATGTTTCCTGATGAACTCATCGATACTTTTTTACTGAAATGTATCGTCCTTATTGTGCACCAATGTATATTTACTCTCGTGTTACGGTTCTCTTAACTCAATTCAGTGATAATTTTGATGTACAAGATAATCTTCTCTCCCGTTAATCTTAGTTTATCACTTATGTTAAGCAACTTTAGTATGTACAAATTATTCTTCACATCATAGTTTTTCACATATTTTAATCGTTTTTTAAAATGATTTGTACAAATGTATTTTTCTTTCCGTTCATCTTAGCTTTTTATTACATTTCATCGATCTCATGATATACCAATGTATTTTCCTCCGTTCATTGTAGCTTTTCACTTATAATCATCATCATTATTAATGTTATGAAAGCCGACGAACTTTCTTTTTTAAATAATTCTTTAAATAAGTTCATTGTACGTTTCATTATCGGTCTTGATACTTATATTATCAGTTTGCATCGGATCATCAAGGAATTATGTTACTAATTAATAATTAAAAAGGCAGTAATAGATGGCTGTCGATTTGGTCATACCAAGGGCTCTATATAAACATATTACTATTGGTAAATAGCCTCGCGAACCAGCAGTACTAACTAAGCGTGTCGACTGTGGCAAAACACCCTGCGTGATAGTCAGCAATAAGGTAGACGGATACCAGAGAGGGGTTCCTACGCCAGGAGTTTTCAAGAAACCCTGATGATGATAATATATATATATATATATATATATATATCGAGAGATTATGAATTAATGATTTATAAATCAGCCACGTTGCATGGTTCTCTCTCTCTTTTTGGTGATGACCTCTCGTTTTAATCACAGTACTTGTGTTTATATGGAAATAATACAAGGCGTATTATTATTCTCGCATTTCAAGTCGTGTTGGTCGAGTCTTGAGGAGACTATAGTTGATTGTACTTGTATCCGTGGTTGGGATTTTTCTATATGCAATATCATTACGTAGTTTCATACAGACGAGCGTTAAATAAAAATGCGAAACATATATAGTCTTCTTGATTGTACATTCACCACAATCAGTAAAACTCAAATTATTATAACCTCTTCACACCGCATTTAGTTTTCTCTGTGGCTTGTGTGAGTTTTGAATTGTCTTTATTTTCTCTTTATTCTTTATACCGACAATACTATGCACGTTCGGATAATACAACACCACTCTGGCGGTCTGAAATATATTACCAAGGCAAACATTGTGTGAGGCGACAATCAAATTTTAGTCATAAACATTGTACGGCCAGTTATATGAACATTCTAAAAAGAGAAAAAGTAATTTACATCATGTTTAAGCCATGGAATATAAAGAAAAATACGTTATATAACCAAAAAATCGTAGGAAAAAATCAACATAACCCAAAGCAATCTAAAAACATGTAAATAAAACGAAAGTAAAACCTAACAGATCTAACATTTAGTTTAAATATCAAAACGTTGGACAGTTGTCCTTTCGACGAAATGTTATGACTTTTATGCTTTCAGGACAGAATCATTGTTTCTTTACGAACTGACGAACTTTTCAATTGTGGAAATGCGTACAGAGCGGAGATTGATTGATTACATGGTTGTTGTCGTGTGATGTTTTTCCCTACATTCGACCCTTCACAGAGTCGTGTGACTATCCATCGCCACGTGCATATTTTCGTATTTATATAAATATCCGTTCATATATATATATATATATATATATATATATATATATATATATATATATATATATATATATATATTCATTTTAAATAAATAATATTAAATTATTTACCTACATACGCTAGCGTTTCGAGCTTTCGCTCTCATCAGTGCAGGGATAATAATCTTGGACAGTCGCACAGTTCGAACACGTGCCACAGTATAAAACCGAGACTTCATAGGAAAGCGCTGTAACCATTAGGTCACGAGATATTACCACATTCAAGAAAGGAATGAAAGTTATATTCATGCGAAGGGCGGCATATCAAGAAAGACTGACTAGAGATTCTACGAACGTTGTTGGAACATGCTTTATGGCTACGTGCCAGTCTATTTTTAAAACTACTTATATTAATTTTACGGCAGTTCATCGTAAGATCCGATCCTGAGTAATGTATTAGTATTTCACACCTGTATATATTATAATGTGAGCTATACATACATATATATATATATATATATATATATATATATATATATATATATATATATATAAGCGTTCAAAGTTTTTATTGATTTAAACGCATAAATTCAAAGTCGTTGTGGACTGTTTTAGAAAATGAATGGTAATAACTTACTCTAAAAGGCTCTTTGAGACAAGAGTAACTAGTTTATTCCCCTTTTAAATATCAAATGTTTCATATTTATATCCTCTTTTAATCATTGTTTGTACATGTAATTTTACACATTTTTTGTGTATTTCTAGTGTCGTCACATTTATTTGATTTTCACGGTTCTGGATGGGAACAAACCTCTTTAGTAAATGTGTTCTAATGATTCGTAGGTAGTTTTTTGTGCGTTACCTGTGTTCGTCGTTGAGGCATACTAAAGCTATCCAACAATATCTCCAGTTGAAAATTATTATCCTGCATATTATACATGTTTCTTTCTGTATACGAGGATCGAAACTAATTGGTATGCCATATCCAAATAAAAAAAAACTACATCATGACGTCATAAATAGAATTTCCGCTTTGGCGAATGATGTAACCTTGTGTCCACCTGTGTTTGCCATTCTAATAGTCTCCTGATAAGACTTTTGCACCTGTTTGAAAATAAGATTACTTACCACGCTAAAGGTTTATATACGGTTTTATTCGTATTTTAATCTTGATATGAGTTTGTGCAGCTCGAAGAATAACATACATTGGTAAACTGACTTTCCGCCTCAATATAATATCAGATGATGAACTAGCGTTGGTGACATTTGGGTTGGTGTAGCTGCATAACTTCCAAAGAAATATCTATACGATTGCAAGAGTAGCTTTTACCTACACTTTAGTTTTACGAGTATTCTCTTAAATCTATAAACAAAACGATCGATATGCACGTTGAGTTGATGGTTAAATAGTGGGCCACGCATATGGTTTATATTATTTGGCTTGCAGACATCTGAAACATTTTACTGAGGATAAAGAAGTACCATTGTAAGAAACTTTTGTCTCTAGGTTCCCAAATTAGCTGGAAATCTGTTGCAATTTTAAAATAGTTTACTCGGGGTTAATGCAACACCTCAGGAAAATATAAGGATATTTACTATCAGCATCGAACATTTTCTAGTAGAAAATATTTTCCGTCAATGAGTCCTGCAAAATCAATGTGATGACATGACCACGAGAATCCAGAATAGACAAGTATGCTTAGCTGTCGTTGAGGCTTGTGATGCTAACTGACATTATTTACAATTATTGCTCAGATCTTCGAATTGCTTGTCAATTTATAACTAGTAAACATAACTACGTGCAATAGCTTCTACTCAACACATGCCGTAAGTCTAATATGGAATTGTTTTAATACAGAACTTTGAAATGTTAATGGACGAATCACACGTTCTCAAAAATGATTCACCAATCACCTCAGAAAATGATGATTAACGGTGAAAAAGGGTTGAATGTTTTTTGTCATTACATACCTCCGGCTATTTTGTACAGTGTAAATACAACACTGCCTAGAGTCAACAGCTCTAACCTTGCGGATCAATTCTCAAGTAATTAGCAGTTCTCTGACAGTTGATGCAAGCACTGAAATAATGTATTATTCTACAATCAGTGATGGAATAATGAAATCCTTATTTGACTTTGGCTTGCTTACGTATGATTCTGGATAACGCATATGCCTTCCCGATTGTATCGATTGAACAATGGGGGATCTATAATTAAACAGCATATGGACAATACTTGCAGACGGTCAACTGCATATACTCACATACCTTTCAAATGCTAACAAGAAGTTTATGATTTTTATTCAATGTCAAGTGACGTCTATATAACATTTTGTGAAGTTTTTTTATGGAGTAATATTGCCAATATTTCCTTCTCTATTTGACTATAGTTTACACGGCATTTTTCAGTGTCCTCGGTGAATTAGCTATTGCGTGTTTCCTGCTATCGGAGAAGCTTAGTAAAATGACAGCTCCAGCACTCTAATCAGATTAATCAGTAACAACAATAATATCCATGTAGTGGATGATTAACTTATCTGAAGGAATTACAAGTTTATCTTATTGAATACAATATAGTATTTCCATAGTACATCCTTTTTTTAAAGATGTTGAGAGTTCCTGAACCTGATGAACTTCTGGCATCAATGCATTGCAGTGGTGTATTATGCCACGAATAAAGCGTAATGTTTTATTATTTTAACACGCCTGGAATGTTTCAATGGCTGAAATAGTTTTTGAGTTTTAACCAGATCTTCAGTGAAGTATATCATTCCGAATTTGTTGCATTCACTGTGTACATGAGTATGAAAGTATAGTCGTCAACATCGGTTTCTGTCAGTTTTAGAAAATTATAACGGGCATTGAAAATAATTGCTAGAAGATAACATTCATGTGAGCTATTTAACTGGTATCATGCAGCTTAAATAGTTGGCTTCGTTTTGAAGAATATAATGAATGAAACACCTATGCTCGTCTTGTTCTAATTATCTTAATGATAAATGCGTCTTCCAAGCATTTTTGTAGTAGAGAGCAGGAGATTAATCCGACTGTTGTGGAACAATACGCTTGTCCGCGGCGGTTGAAGAGAAGAGGTTTGGTTTGCTGCTTGTGCGGAGGAGAGCTAAAGGCGCGAAACCGGAAGCGCAGATTCACGAACAGTTTAATTTAATTTTTTTAAGAGGAAACGCCGGCGCGCAGCTTTGGCGTGCTCATTTGCATATGTATGGTGTCGCTACTATAAGAAGCACGAAAAAACGCGATTTGGGGAGATTCGTTTGGAAATAAGCGCCAACGGAATAATAATAAGAAGAAGCAGAAGAAGAAGAAAGTGCCGCAATCATTTTTGTGAAACGTTGTGTTGACTCGTTCAAGAAAGCGAACAGAAGAAGAAAGTGCCGCATTTATTTTGTGAAACATTGCATTGACTCGTTCAATTCTTCCCTATGTAAAACTCAGTTACGAATGTATATTTGAAACGTACATAACATGCAGTAAATATATTTATGTTGGGTTCGTCAGCGATATTGGTTTTAATTTGTGTTGATTAGCTTCATAACAAATCATTATTTTTTTTGTGTGATCAATCTTTAGCGTTTTAAGTGGCTTCGTAAATTACTGATTCAAGGTATGTCAAATGCTGAGTTGAACTTACTAGAAACACGATTGTTAGTTTATTATATTATGTTCTAATAATCTAGGAAAATCCCCATTCTTTATTTTAGTATTTTTTACTTTAAATTATTATTTTTCAATATTCGTCGAGAAAAAAAAGTGGTGTGTTTATCTTAAATTATCTTATTCCCGACAATATTTGATGTGAAGTTGGTGTTATAGTTAGATATGGGCACAGTATTAATGAACTTATTTTATAAAAACTCTTCAGTATGAATCAACAAAAATGTGTATTGTATATTTGCAACTGAATAATAATTATTAATAACTTAAGACGCATTAATTGCAGGTCGAGTTGCAACACGTCCAATTACTAAAGTAAGCTGGTAAAGATGCAAAGAATACAGCTCACTATCGAAATGTATTTCATGCAATAGAGATGACCAAATATGAAGAGTGATTTCCTTGTTAAATATAATATGTTTCATCTTTTGTTTTGTTTTTTTAATTATATTTACTAGTTAAAATATGTTTACTCTTACAATGATCAAATGATGTACAATGTAAATGTGAAGCTATGGTTTATGTAATGCTACGCTGATACTAATCGACAAGGCGATGATGTTTTTAATAAATGTATTACAAATTGGATGTATATTCGATACTATATTTATTTAGTTCTGATAATAATTAAGTTATTAGTCTCAAAATTAAAGTAAACTTTACCTTTATATGTGAAACAAGTACTCGATTGCAGGAAGTAAGAGCATTAAATTGTCTATTTTTTCTTTACTTAAAATGCACTTTCGTAGTATAAGTTATATATTCAATGACTTAATTTAAATCAATATTCTGTTAAGAGAATTATAGCATATTTGCTAACCATGCATATATTGCCCCAGCGAGGATAGTAGGTATTTAGATATACTTTCGGCCTTCAATATCAATGAGATACTCAGTAATCAAATGGATACAACTAACCTGACAGAATCGGTTCTAATTTGTAGACAGACGTCAGAATCCTGTCGGAGTCTCATTTTCGGCATTTTGTAAACTACGGAGTGTGTCTCTCTAAATAGGAATATCATATTGGATACAACAGTTACTTATTGTAATAACAAACGAGAACAGTCGTAACTTAAAAAACCTTTATTTGGCATAACTGTCAGTGTAATATCAGTGCTGCTATTTATATTGTTAAGACGAACACGAGAGGTCTCCCAAAGGGGAGATAAGTTAGAATAGGAAAATTATTCGTAATAGTTCATTACACTTATAAAATAAAATATATACATCTGGTAAAAAAGAAACAAAAAAAAACTTCTCAGTTAAGAAAAATAAACATTTTTATAAAAATGTTTATTTTTTAGAAATTAATGTTCAGCATATTGTTTGGCCCGCTTTAAACAGAAAATATATGAATTGTATTTTAATGGTTTGTATAACAAACTTTAGAATAATGAGTTGTGTGCGCAAATATTATTTTAATGGTAATATTTGTTTACTAATGCATACACTCACACGCTTTACAGTAATCAATACTGAGTGTAAGCTAATCGACGGAAACGTCAATTATATGATTTACTAAAGATACTTTCATAATTACAATATGTTGCGATATATATATATATATATATATATATATATATATATATATATATAATTATATATTTATAGGTATGTGCACGTCTGTTTTTTTAGATGTGTGTACGTCTAAAGTTTTTATACATCTCCATCTCTCTATATATATGTGTCTACATATATATACATATGTGGGTATACGTGTGTGTTATGTGTGTTCGTTTATGTCTTATAAAGTATCTGTGTTCTTGAATAAGGGACTAAATGTAAGTGCGTTTCTCTTCTGTCATTAGCATTGGGAACACTTAATATATGGACATCTGTTGCGCTTTCCAGCACCCCAACAGTCCTGCCGTACCATATGTTGCCTTTCCAGGTTGTAATTAAATCAAATATCAAAAAAGAGAGCAAATGATCGTCCATAAATCTAAAAAAAAACAGCAAAATAAACACATGCATCAAATATTGTTATTTCAAAACAATGGACAAGTTATGTCGTTTAATTTAACACATGAGTATTTCATGAATATATACATCTGATTCATTTTTATATACCTCTTAATTTATGTATAGGTAATGATTACGGCACCGCAAAGATTAATATAACAGACATTGTAGACTGGATAAATCCTCTTGCTAAATCACGTCAAGGCGTAGTCTACTTGTATAACATAAGTTCTTATTTGCATAGACACAGCAGTTCCGCGCTTTCAAAAGTGTGCGCTTACCAAACTACTCCACATTCAATTCCGCCAGGTATGATACAACATCATGCAGTATTTTACTAAATATATACAATTAAATGCAGAAGGAGAGAAAAAGTGCGCATACACTACCGTTTCCCGAAACAGTAAACATTCCATTTTACTAATAATTGATTCATTTCGTTCAAGACACGTCCCCTTTGTTTATTATGATCAAATAAGTAGCCTATTTAAAACTCACCTTATTTTGAATAACAATAATTTCTCATTTTCATTAAAAATTACAAGAGTAAATAATATGTTATATATTATTATTGAATCGTACGATAATAATCTAAATACTGACATAACACTTAAGTTTGCGATTGAAAGTTGGTGAAGTTATATAGGCAGCGACACATCTTGGCTTGAAGCTACAGATTTGGTGTGCAGTTATATGTTTAGTGATTTAGAAATATACAGGGTGTTTTAAAAGTCTTGGGACATAACGATTTTTAATAACTCACAAACTATTAGGAGTTGAAAAATGAAATTAGTACTGTTGGAAAGGTTAAAGTTTCAAGTTTTGTGGGGAATCTTCAAAGTTGCTCAATATGAGCACAATTCGTCACACGGCAGACATCTAGTCGATAGTCCATTTCCTGCCAAACGCGTTCCAGCATCTTGACGTCAATGGTTCCCACAACTGCCGTTACTCGAGCCTTTAGTTCGTCAATATCTCTTGGAAGGGGCGGCACATAGACTTGTTGCTTGACAAAGCCCCAAAGGAAAAAGTCACACGGGGTAAGATCTGGAGACCTAGGAGGCCAGGGCATGAGAACGTCATCACCTCGCCCAGATCTCCCAATCCATCTACCAGGCAGCCTTGTGTTAAGAAACTGCCTTACTCTAAGACTCCAGTGTGGTGGTGCACCATCTTGTTCAAAAATGAAGTCATCAGATTCTGCTTTTTCCAACTGAGCCATTAACCAGTCTTCCAGTATGTTGAGATAGGATTCACCAGTGATAGTTGCCTCTTCAAAGAAGAAAGGTCCATAGACACCTTTCTTGGAAATTGCACAAAACACGTTCACTTTTGGTGAATCTCGCTCGTGCTCAAGAAGTTCATGAGGATTCTCAGTACCCCATATGCGAGTGTTATGCTTGTTAACTTTGCCATTCAGATGGAAGGTCGCCTCATCGCTAAAAACAAGCCGGTCATCAAAGCCGTTATCTTCCAACTTCTCTTGCATTGCAATGCAAAAGTCACGGCGAAGTGGCTTATCAGTGTCGATCAACTTTTGGACCAACTTGAGCTTGTAAGTTACCATTTGCAGTCGTTTCCTTAAGACACGCCAGACAGTTGCTGGAGCAAGCTGAAGTTCCCTGCTGGCTCTTCTCACTGATTTACGGGGGCTCCGCTGAAAGGCTGTCCGAACTTGCTCAACTGCATCTTCTGAAGTTGAAGGGCGACCTGTTCGCTTACTTGGGCACAAACACCCATCTTTCACAAATTTAGCATGCCATCTGACAATGGATTTCCTTTCAGGGACTTCTTTTTTAAATTTCCTGCGAAATGCACGCTGAACACATGTCCACGATTCAGTCTTTGCAAATTGGAGGACGCAACATGCCTTGTCTTGTTTAGAGAACGCCATTACTGCACCTGGAAAGAGAACACGAAAATCATTAGTATGACCAAAAACTTGATTAAGCAAGCTTTAAAATTGCACCAGTTTCATTTTTCTACCTGGAATAGTTCATGAGATATACGCATTTGTAATGTTCCCAAGACTTTTGAAACACCCTGTATAATGCCGTATCTGTTATTTTTTAGAAAAATAATACGTATTATTTCTTACTATCATAAGAAGATTTAAGTTTCTATACGCATTTTTAAATTCTATTAATTCTAACAGGAATTGGATCCCGTAAATATGTCTCTCTAAGAGTGATAGCAAATATAAGTTGATTTTAGACTCTACACAACTAATAAATTAAGAATTGTAGACATCATTTATCGGTCTATGACGAAAGACTAACCATTTCTATGTATGCCAATTTTTGATATCGCAAATATATTCAAATGCACAAGTGTGCGTCACAGACGTCTCGGTTCGCAAATTAAGATCAACATATAGTATTTTGTTCGATCTTACTCAGGGCAGTAAAAAGTTCCCTATGTCGGTGTAATTTATATATATATATATATATATATATATATATATGTATATATATATATATATATATATATGTATATATATATATATATATATATATGTATATATATATATATATATATATATATATATATATATATATATATATATGCCATCGGGGGTCACCTCTTTCTCAAAACCTTACGAATTGAAACGTTGCAAGTAAATATGCACCATATTATAGTGAACAATATTCCTGTATTAATTAACATTTTTTTTTTTGGGGGGGGGGTATTTTTTAATGTTTATTTTAATTGCTTCTACTTTGTTATTTGTATGGTTTTCAATTTGTTTGTACAATGCGATGATGTTTTGTGAATTTATTTTTCTGACTTGTAATTATAATGAATTGATATATTGTACAACATGTTGAATATAGTATTTGCAATATTGGTAATGATATAATTAGATTAAAAATGATCATAATGATAACGAAAACTAAAGTAAAAAAAAAACAACATTCCCTTGTTTTTAGGAGGAACAAAAATTTGACATAGGGGGAGACTTGTCACATACATCGTTTCACTGATTAATTTATGGTAACGGATGGTGCAAGAACAAGTAAGCAAGAATACACAATATAAACACATTCGAACAGATTGATTGTGCCGCGGAATTTGGGAGCTCAATAAGTAGAATAGTTAAGGCGTGATAACAACGTTCAGTCCTTCACTAGTAATTAATGGAACTTTCCTACCTATTGAGGCGGTTTATTGTCATTGACTATCAAGCAAAAATATCCGTTTATTTTCAGCGATAAGTAACCTAGCGGTAATAAGTATATGGATTGGAGGATGCTGGTTACATGACGACTCCAGAGAAAACACTTGTTTTATTTCGAATACATCAGTGAGAAAAACTGCTAAGAAAAACATAAGTGAATTACAATTATATAAAAAAATGATAATAATAATAATAATAATAATAGTACTAATAATAGTAATAGTAATAATAATAGTAATAATAATAATAATGATAATAATAATAATAATAATAATAATAATAGTAATAGTACTAATAATAGTAATAGTAATAATAATAGTAATAGTAATAATACAAGTAATAGTAATAATAATAATAATAAGAAGAAGAAGAAGAAGAAGAAGGAGAAGAAGAAAAAAAAAAGAAGAAGAATAAAAAAAAGAAGAGGAAGAAGAAGAAAGCATATTCTCGCAAACTAAATAACTTGATAACGCTGACAGATTACACAAATGAAATAGAATTACATTGGGTATTACTAGAAACCTAAACATAAATATTACACACAAACGTCGATCAGTAAACTACAAGAGAAAACCACTAGTCGGTGTCAGCGTAGGACACATGGTAAACGGATGTTGCGGGAACGCATACCGATTATGAATATTTAACTTAAGAAGCGGATATTGGATATATTTTCTCTTAGACGCCGTGTTGTTGCTAATGAGTGATTACTGATAATAATTCGTGTGATAACTCATAGTTATAAAAATAATACACGAATATAATCCAGCCCATGACTATGTCAGGAAGATAGCCCACTGGGATTATGCAAGCGACTGCACTTTAAACATGTACAGAAATGGTACGGGGACAAACCAGGGCTAGTATTTAAAATGAAAACATACAATCCACTGCAACATGGGAACATAAACGTAGAACTTAATCTAAGCTAGAAGACCGGGCGTTGTAATAGTACACTAATAGCAACACATCTGTTAAATCAGAAATCTCAAGTGTGTAGCTGAAGTAAGACAGAGGAACAAAATAAAAACTTCCGGTAATACAGAACATGAAGAAAACTGTCGTAACATAAACCAACAGAAAAAAAGTATGAAAAGATTTGTATATATTGGAATAGAATATATGATTAACAAAAAAGACACAGAACATAGCACAGATCAAACAAACTTAAATATGTATAAAAATCATAGAGTGTAAAGCCAACACGCCTTGCATTTCATGGAGAGGGCCGCATCATTTTTTGGGAAGTTTTAAAAAGGTTTCTATGATGCTACCTGCTAGCTCTTACTCTAAAACCATGCCCGAGCTCACATTACACGGCATTCAGGGTGTTCAAAGCGCACTTAATGCGGCTAAAATTTCAAATGTAATTACTCCGGCACAAATCATGATACATATTATTCTCTTCCAATACTCCCCTGCTTAAGAGTAATTCATAATGCCTTCCTCTGAGACCAACAACTCCAAGAAAATATATGTAGACATCATCGCTTTTAAATAAATTGAATGTTTCTGAAAGGTAGCATATACAAATATCTTCAAATTTGTCTCGAAAAATATATATATATATATATATATATATATATATATATATATATATAGAGAGAGAGAGAGAGAGAGAGAGAGAGAGAGTTATGAAAATATATGTATGGCAATTAAGTTACACATATGGTCCCGAATTTCATTCCCGGGTGGAATCTTCAGACTAAAATGCATGGAGTTAGTTTTGCTGGGTGTTATTATATACACGGCTAGCTAGTTGACCAATAAGAGGGTTTGTTGTTCTCTTAGCCAATCATTGGGCTTCGCAAGAAAAAAGGCTGGTTAGTTTTCTTATTTCCTGTTCCATTGTGTTGTTTTCTATAGAGTGGTCTATTCCCTGTTTAAGTTGTGTCAATATAATGGGTGAACTTATTTTGACACGTGGTTTATTATATTTCGATTTTAGGTTTTAGTTTTTAAGTTGCTAAGTTTTAGTTTAGTTGTGTTTTACTTATTTGTTGACTTATTTATTTATTTATTCATGTATATTTAGTCTAAGGCTTATTTTGTTCTGTGCAGGCACTTCTATAGTTTATTTCAAATTTTTAAATTTAACTGTGGCTTCTGTAGTGGGGAAATAAAGAGCGAGTGCTTTGTGTAATCCATATTGAGATATATGGGAGCACGCTCTATTCTTGATATCAAAGCAAAACAAACGTACACATGACTTAATCCTGAGAACATGAAATCCAGCTTGTAGTGCAATGAGGCAAAACATTGATCGTAACATTTAATGCTAATAAGTCAACATATTATCCTATACTAATTATAAGAAACAATTCAGGCTATCGATTACCATAGCTAATAGCCTTTTACCCGAGAATCTGATGGTAAAACGCCTAGGCCTAATATTATCAGGTATCATGAACTGGAACACACACACTACTATATTGCCTAGTCTGCTACAAGGAAAGTATGCTCCCTTAACCGGACTAGGCAACTTCGATCATCTGCCAGTATCATATATATCTTCAAAGCTACCATTCGCCTGTGCATAGAGCATTGTTATCACGTATAGTCTGGTGCACGAACTACAAGTATGTTCTTCTTAGACAACCTCCTGGTAAAACCTCTAATCAAATAGGTCCTGCAATGTTTAAAAATATCCTGCATCTCTCACATCGCAGTAATGTTGCATCCCTGTTCTTGTTTTACAAATAATGCAATGCAATCTACTGACGAACTTGCTGCGCTTGTGCCTCCAAAACGTAAACACCACCGACAGACCTAAAAAACTACAAATAGCAACTATTCAACTGGAAAGGTCCCCTCATAACTGAAAGTTTCTATTTTAATAGGATTCTTCCTCGGACTATTTGCCTTTGGCTTCCTTTCCCGCTGACTGTATCACCGATTGTAACCCATCCAGAATTTAAATGTAACCTAAACAGACATTTCGCTGCAAAACTCTCCGCCTAGCATGCCCTAAAAATCTTGCCTCTTATTTGCAGTAATTCCTTACGTTTCAGATGCAGTTCCCCTTATTTAAAGTAAACACGAGTAAAACTAGGAACATTATTCGAGAGTATTTGCAAGTCAATGTCTGATGTAGCCTGACGGTGTTTCAATATGATTTACGAACCATTATTTTGGCTGATCATTATTTGTCCTTCGATAGACTATGTTGGCAGCCCGCCATTCTCAAAAGCGTGATAATCTCCCCATTCTTGGGAAAGGTTAAAGTCATAATGGTTTGTCCTTTATTTCATTCTGTCACTCTTGTTTTATTGTACGTGGTAAAAGATTTCTAGATATTTTATTTTGTATGTGTGTGTTTCACATCAAATATACGTCACATCTGTCGCAGTGTTTCAGATATAATCGTCCTTAATCCATGCTTTTATGTTACTGCCATATTCTCTCTCAGAATTTATTCATATTGCTACGTCTGTTAAACGGCATATGATCCCCGTTTTTACTTAGGTTATACAGAATAGGCAGAACTATCTGAAAAGATTATAAAGTTATTAATGTGATACTAGAATGTGGATTCATAATCTAATTTTGTATTTTTTCAATTTTTTAAATATTTAGAAAAACATGTGTATGTACTTTAAATGAAGTCAAATAATCTGATAGAATTTTAATATTTTAGATATTCTTTAAAAATCACTTCGTTACGTTGGAGAAACGTTGGAGAGCAGAACTTAGTTGGGTTTCAAAAACCAGAGAACTATGCGTATTATGACAATAAAGTGGCATGCACCTCACATATAATGCAACCTATTCGTAACATGCAAGCAAGTTTTATGTAAGCTGAGTTTACTATGAATTTTCCGATTCTCTGTCTCCGCAGTTGAAACTAAAACGTGTGTGGGTATGTCCTTTGGTTGCTTCTTTTTCATGTAGGAAACCATTAAATAAAGACGAACCCAATATATTAAACCCCATATGTTATTACATTAAGTATGGATATGCAGTAATTAAAACTTTGCAAACATTAGAAGAAATGTTATTCTATTTTGCCTGCTATGTTGTTTTAAGATATTTTGTATTTGTAGGTTATCTCTTTCGGGTTGAAATGTTTACATATCACCACAGCTGCTGAACTGGTTTTCATACTGTTGGTTGTTAAATGACAAACATGTTAGCAAAGAGTGGACAGAGACTGATAATGGGATAATTTTTCGAGTCAGTTATTTCATCAGCATTTTTGAACTAGCGAAGCAAGGATTGTCTAGCCATTTATTATGGAGTATAGATATGGAATGTCCGAGCTCAGGAGAGCATTTCTTCATTACTATAGCCAATATAACATCATCCCTACATGCCTTGAAGGTGTCAATTCTTTTTATGATATCAAGAACATATTATTTGGTTATGATCATATCATTAACTGTGGCTTCTGTAATAGGGACATAAAGAGCGAGTGCTTTGTGTAATCCAAAGTCGTGTTCAAGGCGAACCGCTGGGCAATAAATACAGTATTATTGTTGCCGTGTAAGCGACACCATGGTGTTTGTAAAGTGGAGGAATTATTCATTGTCCTTTATTCACTACACTATTTTATTTTTAAGAGTTCCGAATTTCTGCGAATCAATGCGTTTTCTCGTCATTTTAGTATACATACTTATAGCTGCTATTAGACTCTTACAATGTTTTGATTGTTGCTATCATTTTTTTAATCGATTTGTAGTTAACTTATTGCGGTTAAATTGTCGAAATGATTCCTGTTTATGCGCAATTAACATATCACCACAGCTGTTGAATGCAATCTAAACTCGGTAATACACTTGGCTATTACGAGATATCAACATTATGTTTGGCAAGCCACGTTTTCGTAGATGTTTCTGCATGTTTATGATTATCATACGTTGGGGAAATTCACTCAGGAAATAGCCCAAGACTCTCAACAGAATGTTGTACATTTTATTCTAAGATTTAAAAAAAATCGGTATTCATTTAATTATAATCATTACACAAAGCAGACACTTATTATAATACATCCACTAACACAGTTGACATTTTGTACAGTGGTCTTTGTTAAGAAAGGCTCGCCATCTTTGCATCACCCATCATTGCGGTAATTGTGACTAAGCAAATGTTCCCATTACAAACGTGGCTTCTCCTCATGTTCTATAACGAATTATAACCTGCCAACTCGATGGAAGTAGAGTAACAAGCGTTTTTTCGTGAGTTCAGAATGTTCCTGTGAATTTCAACATGTACAATAATTCCTGATAAAACAAAATCACCCTGCATTTTTAACGAGTGAACGTTCAATTTCTTTAAAATGTGCTTCTTGATTGTCCTGATAATCTCTAGGAAATCTCCCTTGAATTACCAATAGTTATTTGGTGTTCAACCTTTTAACCAATAAACTAATCGTAACGAAAACGAGTATTCAAATTACTTGATATATTTCTGTAATTAATTCCATCTGCGCATAGCTGAACAATACGTTATTTATGTGAAAAAGTCAATGACACGTTGCTATGATTGGAACCTAATATTTTATCAGTACTTCTTGTTAACCTAAAATCAAAACCGTAATTTTTAGTTACACGAGAGTAACTAAAAATTACGGTTTTGATTTTAGGTTAACAAGAAGTACTGATGGACTATTTTAGAACCTTTTTGAATAGTAAACTTATAATTATGGTCGCAATCTATATTTTATACGTTTATATTTGTTTGGTAAAATTACTTCATTGAAATATTGAAATCAATTAATGACATACACTTATGTGCAATCAAATAAAACTGATGTGTATGTGTATATACTTGTCTCTCTCTTTTTTTCTTTTTCTATTCATTTTATTTCATTTGATGTGGGCGGAGCATTTTTCCTAATGCCATACTATCACCTGCTATTTACAGACTAAAACCGAGAGCTTCTTTCATGATTCTGGCTATAATTTTAGTATGTAATATCATTTAATGCACTAACCTATTTTAAAGAATTAAGTTTCAATTTTTTTAAATTTCCTAAAACTCTCTCTCTCTCTCTCTCTCTCTCTCTCTCTCTATATATATATATATATATATATATATATATATATATATATATATATATATAAAAAGCCGTTGGAGTATTGTTTATGTATATACGCAGACGGTGGCTGAATATTTATATCTAGGGTTTCTAATATTTCCAGGTTATATTTGGCCGTGCTTTGTGCAGTGGGTAACACACCTCATCAGTATAAGCTTATGCCAAATAATCTTTCCTCAATAAATGTTGACCTATGAGAACTTGGCCTGGTAGTGACTAGATGTATAACATTTTAAAAAATACGAAGAATTCTAGGGATAAGACACGACATCCTTACATCTTATCCCTGACTGGTAAGCTCCGCATAGTAAACTCTACACCGACAATTACAATTGTAAATAACCATTATATATGTATGGTGCAAGGGATACTATACATGCGATAAGAAAGTAAATATAGTCCTGAACAAAAAAAAACATAATTCTGTTAGGAAAAACCCAAGGGAAAACAATAGAAACAGCCTTGACATAAACATCATTACGTCCATTGCTAGTTGATGGCGTCTTTACATCAGCGGGCGCTAAGAGGGGTATATCAAATTCATCATTACTTGAGAACACGTTATTTTCCTAAGCTTAGAGTGAAAAATCGTTTTATGTACGCTCATGGCACGAGCTTATCATTATTAATGGTAATTCATATGTGGCCACCATGTGTGTGTAAAGAGAACATATATTCCTACAACCTTTTATTTGACTTGAGTAGTTGTATGGCTTAAATTAATTCTCATTTAAGAATAGTATTGCAGCAGTTTTATTATTCGTAAATATTAAGATGTAAAGATAATAAACACTTTTGTTTAGAATCATTATAGTATTTTTTATCAAAATACCTGATGTGATTTTTATACTTGAACATTTCTTAAAATTGAGTCTAATGTTTACGAGGTCTTAAAAAGAAAATTGACATTCGAGGGGCTTAATTGGTTTCGAATGACTATGCATGGAATTACTTCGAACGATATTTTGATATGGAAAATGGCATGTTATAAAAAAACATCTGCTGATGAACTTATCACATTTGATATCATTAAAGGTGTGCGTTTAGTTTCCGTGAAACAGAAAGGGTTAATAGAAGCTAAAACTAATTTAGCGTGCGAATAAAAACACACATACATATATATATATATATATATATATATATATATATATATATATATATATATATATATATATATGTATATATATATATATATATATATATATATATATATATATATATACAATATGTATGTATATATATATGTTTATGTATATCAATATATATATATATATATATATATATATATATATATATATATATATATATATATATATATATATGTGTGTATCTATATATATGTAGCTCGCTGTATACATGACAATGTAGCGTTTCATTCATTACCTAAACTCTGGAGCCGACGAACCAAGATCCCGTTGAAGACTAGACTCCGTCTCTATAACGCGTACTGCGGGTCCATCATTCTCTAAAATAGCAACAGCTGAACAATAACAAAAGCCATGCTTGACAAGCTGGATGCGTGCCACCGCGGACACCTCCTTTCAATCACAGGTCACTGCTGGCCGTAAAAAACTCATCAGAAACAAGGCACTATACGAGCTGTGGAACGAAAAACCCCTCTCCACAAAGGTCGCTGAACAAAGATGGTCTATGTTAGGCCATGTCCTACGAATAGACCCCGACACTCGTGCACAATAGGCACTAGACTTTGCTGTTACTCGCTCGCAAGCCTAACAACCGCGACTAGGGCAGCACTGCACAAATCTGCTGGGCACACTGCGTGCTGACCTCAAGCAGGCGGGACTAGGACCACTACGTACAGCAGACAACTTCATTGCCTACGACAACTTGCGCATGACAAGGCCAGATGGTCTGGGACTAGCATGGAGGTCTGATTGCAACTACGGGATATCATTTGACTACCGTAGCCGCAGAACGCAGTTTTTAATAATATATATATATATATATATATATATATATATATATATATATATAGAAAGAGAGAGAGAGAGAGAGATTAGAACATAGCTATATTTTTTATAATTGTTGAACATTTGCTTCCTTAGTTTATAAATGATTCATAATGGAATGAATCGTAATTCCATAACAATAAACTTCCCAGGTATATACATTCAATGGAAACACAATTAATTGAATAGTATACTGATTTACATTATTTTTTGGAGGACTGATTAAATTACCAATACGATGCACTTCAAAAATAAAACATATGCCACAACGAAACGTTTATAAGCCTGACACATTTTATCCGTTTCACCCTTACAAGACATCATCGAACTTTTACCCTGACCTTGAATTCATGACAATATGACTGCGCATGTGAATTCATGTGCAAGTTGTTTTATTATTTATTCTTATCTAAAACAGAACCTGTTATTTTTAGCAATACGTGGGGTGTGTGAGACATGCAACTCGTACAATTAATACGCTCGAGTGTGTTGATAATTCATATTAAAGTGGCATTTGATTATCTGACAAACCGGCTGAATAATCGATATTAAACCTGAACTCGAATTTGTGATCGTTTCAAGGCTTACATAATTTAACATTGCCAATGTACTTATTATAGGGTTTATGTTTGAAAAATCTGCGATTGCCATGTAGCATGTCTATCGACTAAATTCTGGACACGTATTAAAGCGGCCATAAATTCTTGACCATCGTGCATGCCGACATTTCTCTTTTAGTTTATGCCCTTTTCACTCAACCCAAGTGACATCTAGTGCAACACAAAGGCCTGAATACAAAATGATAAATAAAGTTGCTTTTTTTCTGTCAATTTTACAGCCGGTACTTAGCAACACCGAAAGGAATTATAATCGAATGCAATAGCGATAAATACCAACCAAGGGATACACTCTATTGTTTCTTATAATTAATGTAAGGACTCGAATTATCGATATTTTAGAGAGTTAATCATTTTTACTGGACGTTATATGTAGGTATGTATTTGTAAGTAGGTATATTATTATAAATGTGCATATGCAGTGATAATGGTATTTACATTTACTAAATTCGACTTTCGGTAAACTCACTGTAAAAATAAATGACGAAACTAAACACACTTATGACATATATACAAATACCAGGTTCAATATATTTTCAAATTCCAGATATTTAAGCTGTCAATTGTTTCATGTCTGTACCTGTGAGTTAATCAACGTCTGTTTCACCGATGAGTATATATATATATATATATATATATATATATATATATATATATGAGAGATTAATTACTTTACTTCATATTACAATTCTTAAGATACGAAAGAAAAAAAATACGAAGATAAAACACACTGAAAATAAAAAGCAAATAATCAAAATATAAATTTAATAAAATTATGTTTTTTTAAATATATATATATTTAAAAAAAACAGTTTATCGATCACCATACACTTATCCAATATTACACCCATATTTTTGAACACTACATTTATATACATAACATAACCTTAAAACTCTTTAATTTCCATTCTCTGCGGGGCTGGTTTCACTGCTGTTCTGTCTTTTGGCAGCCAGTTTGTTTTTTCAGATTCTCTTCACAGTCGGAGAGATTCCTTCTGGTATTAATTATTTTTGACAAAGGGAAGTTTCTTTTCCCGAAATATTAAATAAATGATGTTATAATCATCCGGGTATCACACAAACAACTAACACCACTATTGATGTTATGTAAGATTTTTTAAAAAAGTAGTAAGTCATATTTCGTATTCGATTTATTATTTTTGTTACTTCCAACTTACATCTTACCCGGACAAATTCGGGAAAAATTCACTCGCACTACACCCCTTTTGTACTTCCTTTCTTCTTTCGCTTCTCACTACCCCCATTTCTACCTTCCTTAATAGACGCTAATATTTCAACTACGTCCGTCACTTCGTACGCATACGCCTGTTCTGTTGTCATGATAGCATCATTCGAGGCATTACCTCCTTCTTTTTTTGAGAAGTGCAGAGGTAGTGTAGTATATGTTCTGTTGTCATAATGCCATCCTCCCAGACGTTATCCCATCTTGTTTTGACAGGTGTGGATGTAATGTAGTATATGTTCTATTGTCATGATAGCATCATTCGAGGCATTACCTCCTTCTTTTTTTGAGAAGTGCAGAGGTAGTGTAGTATATCTTCTGTTGTCATGATGCCATCCTCCCAGACATTATCCCCTCTTCTTTTGAGAGGTGTGGATGTAATGTAGTATATATTCTGTTGTCATGATAACATCCTCCCAGACATACCCTCCTCCTTTTTGAGAGGTGTTGAGGTAGTGTAGCATCTGTTCTGTTGTCATGATAACATCCTCCCAGGTATGTCCTCATATTTTTGAGAGCTGTGGAAGTAATGTAGAATCTGTTAGTTGTGATGATACAATCCTCGCTGTCATTACCTCTTCTTTTTTGAGAGGTATGAGGTTAGTGTATTATCTGTTATGTGGTCGTGATACGATCCCCCAGGCATTACCCCCTTCTATTTTGATTGGTGTGAAGGTAAGGTATTATCTGTTCTGTTGTCATCATACCCTCCTCCCAAGCATTAATTCCTCCTTTTTCGAGAGATACGGAGGTAGTGTAGAATATGTTCTGTTGCCATGATAGCATCCTTCCAGGCATTATCCCTTCCTTTTTTGAGAGCTGTGGAGGTAGTGTAGTATCTGTTCTGTTGTCATGATACCCTCTTCCTAGGCATGATACGATCTTCCCTTGCATTACCTCTTCTTTTTATGAGAGGTGTGAAGATAGTGTAGTATTTGTTTTGTTGTCATAATACCCTCCTCCATGTTTTACCTCCTCCTTCTTTGCGTGGTGTGGAGGTAGTGTTCTGTTGTAATAATACCCTCTTCTTAGGCATCCGATTGCCTTTTGAGAGGTGTGGAGGTAGTGTAGTACATGTTCTGTTTCATGATACTATCCTCTAAGGCATAACCCCTTCTTCTTTTGAGAGGTGTGGAAGTTATGTAGCATGTGTTGTCTTTTAATGATACGATCGTGCCAGGCAGAACCGCCTCCTTTTTTGAGAGGTGTGGAGGTAGTGTAGTATCTGTTCTGTTGTCATGATAGCATCCTCCCAAGCATTACCTCCTCCTTTTTCAGGAGGTGTGGAGGTAGTGTAGTATCTGTTCTTCTTCAAACTAGCAAAAATATTCCTTTGGGTGGGGGAGAGTGTTTTTGTTACGAGGGAAGGTGACTTTTCGTTTCAACTAAAAATATTTCTTTGGATGGGGAAAAGTTAATTAAAATGTTTGAAGGGGGGGGGTGAACATTTTATTTTTTTCTAAAAATATTTATTTGGGTGGAGACGAGTGATTTTTTTTTGTGGGGTGTAAACGTTTCTTTTTAAATTTTTTTTTAACTAAAAATATTTTTTGGGGTGGGAAGAGTAAAAAAGAATTGGGGTGGGGGGAATTTTTTTTTCCCTAAAGATATTTACTTGCCATGGGGCGAGTAAAACAACATTTTACTGGGTGAAACATTTTTTTTTTTTTACTAAAAATATTTATTTTGTTGGGTGAAATTAAAAAAAAATAACTGGCGGTGATTTTTTTTAAACTAAACATATTACTTTGGGTGGTGGAGAGAAAGAAAAATTGTAGGGGTGGGACGACATATTTTTTTGTTTTTACTACAAATATTTTTTTCGGTGAAAATTGGAGGGGGTAATTTTTTTTTCACAAAAAGTATATATCTTTAGGGGGTTTAGCGTTATCTCATCCTTCTTGAGATGGGTGGAGCTGATGTAGTATCTATTCTGCTTCCAACTAGATAAATTTTGCGACTGGAAGCTTGTGCAGTATACCAACCCTCTTCAATATGTTTTTAGGCGGCTTGTGCAGTATCGTGCCTCTATGTAATACGTGTCCACTTCTTCAGAGATAATTATGTAAATAGTATGCACACCGGGACGGGGATAGGTACGTATATAGAATGCGAACTGGGGCAGGGATAGGTACGTATATAGTATGAGTACCGGGCCAGTTAGAGGTACATATATAGTATGCACACCGGGGCGAAGTAGGTACATATATAGTATGCGTACCGCGATGGAGATAAGTGCATATAGAGTATTCTCACCGGGACGGCGATAGGTATGTATATATTATGCGCACCAAGGCGGTGATAGGTACGTATATAGTATGCACACCAAGGCGGCGATGGATACCTATATAGTATGCGCACCGGGCGGTGATATGTACTTATAAGTATTTGCACCGGGGCGGTGATAGGTACGTATATAGTATGTGTACTGGGGCGGGGATAGGTGCATGTATTGTATTCGAACCGAGGCGGCTATAGGTACGTATATAATATGAACACTGTGGTAGTTATAGGTACGTATACAGTATGCACACCGGTGCAGAGATAGGTACGTATATAGTATGCGAACCGGGGTGGTGATAAGTACATATATAGCAAGGGCAGAGAGAGTTGATTCTTTTAATATAAATATGTCACCCTTTTGTCCTGAGCAACGAAAGAAGAGTGGTAGGTAAGACTCATATTTCGCCGCATGCAACATGAAGAATGTGGCAATGAGGAAAGGGGGGGGCTGAAATGGGGCGACCAGTGAAGAGAAGGGGAGAAAGATAGAGAGACGGCCACAGAGAGAGGGAGAGAAATGAAATTTGAATTTAAAGATGTTACACACGCTATTTTTCTTCTATTTTGTCTTTTCATGAACCGAGCAACGCCGGGCAGCCCTGCTAGTATATATACATATATATTACATACATATATATATATATATATATATATATATATATATATATATATATATATATATATAAACGTCACCTGTATGTATGTATGTATGTATGTATGGGTGCATGTATGTATGTATGTATGTATGTATGTATGTATGTATGTATGTATGTAGGTAGGTCTTCTCCTCCGATACTACCCAACAAACCCTCACACACTTGACATCATTCTAACCAGACAGCCTCCGGACGTGTTTTGCCTCAGAATCGGAAAAAAAAATGATGAAGAATATCATGAGAGGAATGAAAATGGTTAATAATAGCGTGACGGAATTGAAAATTATGAAGAATATCATGAGAGGATTGAAAATGATGAAAAATATCATTAAAGGATTGAAAATGATGAAGAATATCATGAGATGATTGAAAACGAATAAGAATAGCATGAGAGGATGTAAAATGATGAAAATTATCATGATAGGATTGAAAATGATGAAGAATATCATGAGGCGATTGAAAATGAGTTAGAACATCATGAGATGATTGAAAATGATGATGAATAGCATGGGGGATGTAAAATGATGAAAAATATCATGAGAGCATGGAAAATGATGAAGAATATCATGAGGCGATTGAAAATGATTAAGAATATCATGAGAGGATCGAAAATAATGAAGAATATTATGAGGGGATTTAAAATGATGAAGAATATCATATGGGGATTGAAAATGGTGAAAAATAGCATGAGAGGATTGAAAATGATGAAGAATATCATTAGGGGATTGAAAATTATTAAGAATAGCATGATACATATCTATGATACATGATAAATATCTATGATACATATACATGATACATATCTATGATTCATATACATGATACATATCCATGATATATATACATGATAATGATACATATCCATAGTACATATACATGATACATGATACATATCCAGGGGCGATAGGTACGAATATACTATGTGCAACGGGCCGACGATAGGTATATACATGGTATGTACACTGGGGTGGCAATAGGTACGTATATAGTAGTGCATAGGGATGGCAATAGGTACGTATTTAGCATTCACACCAGGGCGGCGATATGTACATAGTTTGTATTCGCAGTGAGGCAGCAAAGTGTGCATATGTAGTATGCACACTGGGTCGTCGATAGGTACATATATAGCATGTGCGCATGGGCATCAATAAGTATGTATACAGCATGTGCACCGGGCAGGTGATAGATATGCATTTAGCATGCGCTCCGGGGTAGCGAGAGTATGTACATAGCACGCACACCAGGCGGCGAAAGTTACATATTTAGCACTTGCACCGGGGTGTTGATAGGTACGTATTTAGCATTCGAACCGGGGCGGTGATAGGTACGTATTTATCATTTGCACCGGGGTGATGATAGGAACGTATTTAGCATCTGACCCAGGGCGGCGATACGTACGTATTTAGCATTTGCGCCAGGGTGGCGATATGTTTATATATAGTATTTGCATTGGGGCAGCGATAGGTACTTATGCAGTATGCATACCGGGGCAGCAATAAATACGTATTTAGCATTCGCATTTGGGCGGCTATAGGTACGTATGTAGCATTTGCACCGGGGCGCCGATAGGGACGTATTTATTATTCGCACAGGGGCGGAGATAGGTACTTATATTGTATCTGCACCCATGGCGCCGATAGTTACTTACATAGTATCTGCACCGGAGTTGCGATACGTATGCATATATTATGTTCACTGGGGCGACGATAGGTACGTGTATAGTAATCGCACTGGGATGGCGATAGATACGTATATAGTGTAAAAACCGGGGCTGAGATAAGTACCTATAGAGAAGGCGCAGACAGAGGTGGTACTTTTTATAGAAATAAGTCATGGGAAACGAAGGATGAAATGGTGGAGAAGAAACAGCTTTCGCAATAGGCAAAATTAAAAAGTAGCGGTGAAATGGTGCGACCAGGGAAGGGAAAAGTAGAAAGAGACGGCTATAGAGAGAGGGAGAGAAATAGAAGTTTGAATATAAAATGTTACACACGCGATTTTTCTTCAATTATATGTTTTTATGACTCCGAGCAACGCCGGGTAGCCACGCTAGTATTATATAAATCCCACCTGTCTGTCTGTATGTATGTATGTATGTATGTATATATATAAAACTTCCCCTCCGATGTACCCAACAAATGGTCACACGGGTGACATCATTCAGACCGGCCAGCCCAGGCACATGTAATATCTCAGAACCGGAAAAAAAAATTGACCCTTCCGGGGTCGACTGGCTTTTTCCACGATTTTCAACGTTATTTATACTAATTTGTGAAGAAATCAATGCTATCATGTATAATTTGAAAAATAATGCCAAGTCATGATAAACCAGAAACGACGTCAGAGTAAGGGAGTGGCGGGAAGACATTCACTCACACTACAACCATTTTTCCTTTCTTTCTTCTTTCCCTATCACTCCCACACTTTCTACCATTCTTTCATAATATTAATTGACGCTAATATTCCTCCCCCCCCCTTCCTCACTATGGCCGTTCTGTTATCATGTAAAATACTTCCAGGCATTACCTCCTCCTTTCAGGTGGCGGGGGAGTGTCGGCATTCGCCGGTGGGGCGCCTAGTCAAAATTTGGGGAGGGGGGTGTCGACATTCGCCGGTGTGAGCGCCTCAGGCCAAATTTGGGGGTAGGGGAGGGGTGTCGCCATGCGCCTTTTATTTTCAAAGTACACGGCGTTGTCCGGGATAAAAGTGCCCAATGTCATAGATAGAGCGACTGTAGTGATAGGTTGTAATATTTTAACAGCATCTACGCTGAAAAGGAGGAAGACTCGCTTAGAGTGCTTTTAGTAGTGCTCTGTATGCCTCCTTGATTTTCTAAGTACTCGGCGTTGTCCGGTAGAAAAGTGCTCAATATCGTAGATAGAGCTGCTGTAGTGATAGATTTGTATATAATATTTAAACAGCATATACACTTCTTTTTGGACTATTGTGCAGATGAAAAGAAGGATGAATCGATCAGAGTGTTTTTAGGAGTGCTCTGTATGCCTATTGTGATCATTGGGATCATTGGGAAAATCAGTAACAGTTATTTAAGTATCTCTGGAGGCCTCCTTGATTTTCTAAGAACTCGGCGTTGTCCGTGAGAAAAAGTGCTCAATGTCCTAGATAGAGCTGCTGTAGTAATAGATTTTTATAGGACCCAGCACCTGGGGTGCTACTACAATACATGACCCGGAGGCTTCTGCAGAATAGGAACGATTAAAAATGATGAAGAATAGCATGATAGGATTGAAAATGATATAGAATATAATGAAAGGATTGAAAATGATAAGAATAGAATGAGAGGATAGAAAATGATGAAAAATATAATGAGCGGATTGAAAATGACGAATAATATCATGAAGGGATTAAAAATGATGAAGAATGTAATGAGGGTATTGAAAATGATCAAGAATTTAATGAGAGATTGAAAATGATTAAAAATAACATGATACATATCTATGATACATATACATGATACATATCCATGGTACATGATACATATCCATGATAAATATAAATGATACATGAAAATTATCTATGATACATATTCATGATACTTATCCATGATACATATCCATGATACATGATACATATCCATGATAAAAATCCAAGATACATATCCACCGATACATATCCAAGACACATTACACATATCCATAATACATATGCATTATACATGATACATATGCATGATGTATATCACAAATCCATGATAAATATACATGATACATATGCAGGATACATATCCATGATACATGAAACATGATACAGATCCATGATACATATCTATGATAAATAACACATATCTATCATACAGATCTATGATACATGATACATATATATGATACATATACATGATACATATTTATGATACATAACACATAACTATGATGCATGGTACATATCCATGAAACATATCCATGATACATGTTACATATCCATGCTACATATCGATGCTACATATCCATGATACATGAAACATATCGATGTTACATATCCATGATACATAGTACATATCACTAATACATATTTATGTTACATATCTATGATACATATATATGGTACATAATACATATCAATGATATATATCCATGACACATATATATGATACATGATACATATCCATGATACATATCCATGATAAATATATATAATACATGATACATATCCATGAAACACATACAGTGTACATGATACATATCCATGATACATGATACATATCTATGACACATGATACATATTTATGATACATACTCATGATATATATATCTATAATAAATAATACATATCCATGATACATATCCATGCTACATATCCATGATACATATACATAATACATATCCAAGATGAACATCTCTGCTACATGATACATATCCATGATACATAGTCATGATGCATGCTACATATCCATGATACATATCCATGATACATATCCATTATACGTGATACATATCCATGATACATGATACATATTCATGATACATATCCATAACCCATGATACATATCCATGATGCATATCCATGATACATTTCCATAATACATGACATTGGCATGGTACATGAGACATATCCATGATACATGATAGATACCTATGATACATATCCATAATACATTATGCATATCAATGATACATACCCATGATACATATCCATAATACATTATACATATCCATGATACATATCCATGATACATGATACATATCCATGATACATATACATGGTACATATACATATCCATGATACATACATATGAAACATATACATACGCATGATACATATACATGATACATATACATATCCATGATACATATCCATGATATATGATACATGACACATATACATACTCATGATACATATACATGATACATATACATATCCATGATACATATCCATGATATATGATACATGATACATATCCATAGTACATATACAAGATACACATCCATGATACATAGCACATGATACATATCAATGATACATGATACACACCCATCATGTACACACATGATCCATGATACATATCCATGATACATGATACACATCTATGATACATGCCTATGAGACATAACGCAAATCTATGATACATGATACATATCTATGGTACATGATACATAATACCTGATAGATATTCCTGATACATATCCATGATACATGATACATGGCCATTATACATATCCATGATACATAATACATACCCCTTATTAATATCCATGAGGCATGATACATCTCCATGATACATCTCTATAATACATACTCATGATATATATCCGGGATACATATACATATCAATCATACATATCTATGATACATGATACATTTCCATGATGCATGATCCATTAATATGATACATATGCATGATACATGATACATCTCCATAATAAATATACATGATACATATCCCTGACACATATACATGATACATGTCCATGATACGTATACATATCCATGATACATATCCATAATACATAATACATAATCCATATACATGATAGATATATGATACATGATACATATACATATCCATGATACATTATACATATGCATGATAAATATAACTGTACATAGCCATGATACATGTCTATGATACATGATACATATCCATGATACATATAAATTATACATGATACATGACACATACTTGTGATCCATGATACATAACACATGATACATACCCATAATGCATCATACATATCCATGATACATGATACATATGTATGATACATTTATATATCCATGATAGATATCCATGATACATGATCCATATCCATGATACATGATACATATCCATGATAAATACTCATGATACCCATCCATGATACATATCTATGAGGCATGATACATCTCCATGATACATACTCATGATACATATCCGTTATACATATACTTATCAATAATACATATCTATGATACATTATTCATATCGATGATACATGACACATATCAATGATACATGATACATAGCTATGATACATATACATTATACATGATACATATACATGCTAAATATGCATGATACATATCCATGACACATATACATAATACATTTCCATGATACGTATACATATCCATGATACATATCCATAATACATGATGCATGATCCATATACATGTTACATATACAATACATGATACATATACATATCCATGATTCATGATACATATGCATGATACATGATACATATACATATACATAGTAATAATACATATCTAAGATACATGATACATATCAAAGATACATAATACATAGCCATGATCCATGTCCATAATACATGATGCATGATACATATCCATGATGCATACCTATGATACATAACACATATATATGATACATGATATATATATATCTATGATACATGATACATATGCATGATACATGATACATATAGCCATGATGCATATCTATGATACATGATACATATCAATGATTAATAATACATATCTACGATACATGATACATAACCCATGATACATACCCATCATATATAATACATAATACATATATATCATACATGATACATATCAATGATACATCATACATGATGATGCATATCCATAATACATGATACATATCTACGATACATATACATGATGCATATCCATCATACATGATACATATCCATGGTACATATCCATGGAACATATAGATACCCATGAGACATACGCATGATACATGATAAATGATACATATCCATGATACATATCCATGATACATATCCATGATACATGTCGATGATACATGATACATATCACTGATACATATTCATGATACATATCTATGCTACATTTCTATTGTACATAATACATATCCATGATACATATCCATAATATATATCTATGATACATTATACATATTCATGATACACATCCATTATACATACCCATGATACAAATATGATACATGATACATATTCATAGTACATAAATTATACATGATACATATAAATTATACATTATACATATCAATGATACATATCCATAATACAGTATACATATCCATAATACATAATACATATCCATGATACATATCGATGATACATATCCATGATACATGATACATATCAATGATACATACCCATGATAACTATCTATGATATATGACACAAATCCATGAGTCATGATACATATTTATGATACATATAAATATCCATGATACATATTAATGATACATGATCCATATCCATGATACATGATACATATCAATGATACACCCATGATACATGATGCACATCCATGATACATGATAGATATATATGATACATATACATGATAAATATCTATGATACATAACACCTATATATGATACATGGTAAATATCCATGATCTATATCCATGATACATGATGCATATCCATGCTACATATCCATGATACATATCAATGATACATGCTACATATCGATGTTACATATCCATGATACATATCCATGATACATGATACATATCATTGATACATATTCATGATACATATTTCGTATACATATTTATGATACATTATACATATCCATGATACATATCCATGATACATATCCATGATACATATCTATGATACATGATTCATATCAATTATACATATCCGTGATACATATATATGATACATGATACATATTTATGATACATATCCATGATACATATCCATTATACATGATGAAAATCCATGATACATGATACATATCCATGATACATATCCATGATACATGATACAAATCAATGATGCATATTAATGATGCATGATCCATATCGATAATACATGATACAGATCCATTATGCATATTTATGATACATATACATGATACATATCCATGATACATGATACATATCCATGATACATGATAGATATCTATTATACATATACATGATACATATTTATGATACATAACCCATATCTATGATACATGGTACATATCCATGATACATATTCATGATACATGCTACATATCCATGCTACATATCCATGCTACATATCCATGATACATGCTACCTATCCATGATACATATCTATGATACATTATACATATCACTGATACATATTCATAATACATATCTATTATACATATCTATGATACACGATACAACTCCATGATATATATCCATGATACATATCTATGATATATGATACATATCCATGATAGATATCCGTGATACATATCTATAATACATGATAACTATTTATGATACATATCCATGATACAAGTCCATGATATATGAGACATATCCATGATACATGATACATAATATATGATACATACTCGCGATACATATCCATAATACATATCCATGAACCATATCCATGGAACATATATATATATCCATGATACATATCCATGATATATGATACATGCCCCATATCCATGATACATATAATGATACATGCCCATAATACATGATACATGATACATATCCATGAGACATAATACATATCGACAATACATATACATGATTCATGATACATAAACCCTGATACACATCCATGATACGAATGCACGATACATGATACATATCCATGATACATATCTATGATACATATCAATGATTCATAACCATAATGCATGATACATATCCATGATACATATCTATGATATGTATCCGTGATACATGATGCATATAAATGATAGATATACATGATACATACTACATCTCCATGATACATGATACATATACATATACATATCACAGATACATATCCATGATACCTGATTCATATCCATGATACATGATAAATACCCATGATACATGATACATACCCATGATACATGATACATATACATATACATACGCATGATACATATACATGATACATGATACATATATATGATACATGATACATATCCATGATACATGATGCCTGATACATATCTAGGATACATAACACATATCTATGATACATGATACATAACACTTGATACATATCTATGATACATACTACATAATACATATCAATTATACATGATACATATCCATGAACATGCTAAATATCCATGATCCATATCCATGATACATATCCATGATACATATACATGATACATATCCCTGATAATTATACATGCTACATACCCATGATACATGATACACGTCCATGATGCATGATACTTATGTCTAATACATGATACATATATATGATACAGACCACATATCTATGATACATACCCATGATGCATGCTACATATCCATGCTACATACCCATGATACATATCCATGATACATGCTACATATCGATGCTACATATTCATGATACATATCTATGATACAAATCTATGATACATGATACATGCTCATCATACATATCTATGATACATTATACATACCCATGATACATATACATGATACATATCTATGATACATGATACATATCCATGATACATATCTACGATACATGATACATATCCATGATCCCTGAAAGATATCCATGATACATTATACATATCCATGATACATATCCATTATACATATCTATGATACATATCCATGATACATATCATGATACATATCCATGATACCTGATACATATCCATGACACATGATACAAACCTATGATACATATTCATAATACATGATACATATCCATACCATATATCCATGATACATATCCATGATACATTAATATTATCCATGATACATGATCAATGATACATATCCATGACACATTATACATGATACATATCCATGATACATATCCATGTAACATGATACATACCTATGATACATGATACATATACAGTATACATATACATGATACATGATACATACCCATGATAAATGATACATATCCATGATACAAACATATGCTACATAACACATATATTTGATACATGATGCATGCCTATGATACATTATACATAATACCTGATACATATCCATGATACATATACATGATACATGATACACGCCCATGATACATCCCAATGATATACGATACATATCCATGATACATGATACATATCCATGATACAAATACATGATACATTATATATATATATCCATGATATATATCCATGATACATGATACATATCCATGATACATATACATGATACATATCCGTGATACATATACATATCCATGATACATATCCATGATTCATGATACATATCGATGATACATGACACATATCCATTGTACATAATATATATCTATGATACATATACATGATACATGATACATATCCATGATACATATACGTTATACATGATACATATTCCTGATACATATCTATGTGCACCTTTGCAGAGATAGGTAAGTATATATTATGAGCACCAGGGTGGTGATAGGTACGAATATAGTATGCGCACCGGGCCGGCGATAGGTATATAAATAGTATGTACACTGGGGTGACAATAGGTACGTATATAATAGTGCATAGGGGTGTGATAGGTACATATTTAGCATTCACACCGGGGTGGTTATAGGTACGTATTTATCATTCGCACGGGGGCGGTTATATGTACATATTTAGCATTCGCAGTGAGGCAGCGATATACTACATATGTAGTATGCGCACTAGGTCGTCGATAGGTACGTATATAGCATGTGCACATGGGCGGCAATAAGGACGTACACAGCATGTGCACCAGACCGGTGATAGGAATGTATTTAGCATGCACTACGGGGCGGCGATCGGTACGTATATAGCACGCACAGCGGGGGTGTGATAGGTACGTATATAGCACGCGCACCAGGACGGCAAAAGGTACGTATTCAGCATTCGCACTGAGTCGGCGATAGGTATGTATTTAGCATTCGCACTGGGGCGGCGATATGCACGTATTTAGCATTCAGGGGCGGCGATAGGTACTATTTAGCATGTGCACATGGGCGGCAAAAAGTATGTATATAGTATGTGAAACGGGCCTGTGATAGGTATGTATTTTGCATGCGCTCCGGGATGGCGATCGGTACGTATATATAACGGGCACCTGGGCGGTGATAGTTACGTATTTAGCATTCGCACCGGGGCGGTGATAGCATGTATTTAGCATTCGTACCAGGGCGGCGATATGTACATATTTAGTATTTGCACCGGGGCAGCGATAGTTACTTATGCAGTATCATGTATTATGTATCATGTATCATGTACATGTATATGTATCAGTATGCAATAAGTACGTATTTTGCATTCGCACCGGGGCGGCGATAGGTACGTATTTAGCATTTGCACCGGGGCGGCGATAGGTCAGTATTTAGCATTCGCACCGGGGCGGCGATAGGTACTTATATTGTATCTGCACTCAGGACGGTGATAGGTACTTATATAGTATCTACACCCAGGCGGCGATAAGTACTTATATACTATCTGCACCGGAGTTGCGATAGGTATGTATATATAATTTCCACTGGGGCGGCGATAGGTACGTATATAGTATGCGCACCGGGGTGGCGATAGATATGTATATAGTATGAACACCGGGGCGGAGATAAGTTCCTATATACAAAGCACAGACAGAGGTGGTACTTTTTATAGAAATAAGTAATACTATTGCCCTGAGAAACGTAGGATGAAATGGTGGGGAAGAAAAAGCTTTCGCAAAAGGCAAAATTAAAAAGTAGCGGTGGGACGACCAGGGAAGAGAAAAGTAGAAAGATAAAGAGACGGCTATAGAGAGACAGAGATAATTAGTAGTTTTAATATAAAGATGTTACACACACGATTTTTCTTCAATTATAAGTTTTTATGACCCAGAGCAACGCCGGGTAGCCCCGCTAGTATATATATATATATATATATATATATATATATATATATATATATATATATATATATATAAATCTGAAATAAAAATACAACATAATATACATCGACAAGAAAATATTCCATCAGCAGTTACACAAATCCCTCTAACTTCATTGCACAGTTTTAGAAAATATTTCATTAGACATTTTATCACTTCCAATTTGGCGGCAAGAATTCGTATGAAGCTTCAAATTTGTTAAAAAGCACACCCCATTCCAATAATGTCTACTTTTTTTAAATGGCCATTTCTCAGGTGCTGATTATATATATATATATATATATATATATATATATATATATATATATATATATATATATATATATAGACATACACTTTGAAAAGTCATAATGTTATAATATTATAACTTTTAGGTACAACTAAAACATTTTTGTAAGGTTATTCAAGCTTAGTAAACACTGCCCATTTTGAACAGGAGTGTGACTACTGATTAATGAGTACGTTGACAAGTAGATGTCGTAAACACTTATACCTGTTTACGTGTTCATGCAAAGCTTTGTAAATCATGTATCCTTATAAAGACTAAGGACATAGAGACGCAGACATTCAAACCAGCACGCACATATGTTGTCGATGGATAACCAATATCGATGAAAATAAAAACAGAACAAAAACCAGAAACATACATTTACTGGAGAAAACAAAATTCCTAGAAGTTTCATTAACACAAATGAAAATAAAAAAGAGCAGTGAAGCGCATAAACAAACAGATACAAGAAAATAAATCAAAAATAGGATGAAAGAAGCAATGGAAATCAGAGAATTGAAGAAAGAAATGTAATTATTATGATACAAGAGTTATATAAGTGAACACTGAATAAATAAAGCAATGAAAAATGGAAAAATACGAAAATAAGATAGGACAGAAACGAGGACAGAAATATTAATAATTAAGGCCCATTAATTATTATTATTATTATTATTATTATTATTATTATTATTATTATTATTATTATTATTATTATTATTATTATTATTATACCTATTCGTTTGTTATGCCTTCTTGGGCATCTCCTCTTTATCTATCTTCTCAATGCAAGTAATAAAAAAAACTCTTAGTATAGTATCGATACTCAGATCAAATTTTGTTAAATATTTAATTTCACAACTCGCAAAAATGCGTCCGCAATTGCTCTGTACTGCCACTTTCTTTGAATTCATCCAACCTCATCTTAAACTGACCGACGTTATTGTTGTTCTTTATCCGATCTGGTAACTAATTTCAAAAACATATTACTCTGTGAGCAAAACACATAACCGGTTTACATATCTAGTTTTTGAAAACTGCATTGACAATAACCTTCGAGATCGAGGAGAAATACTAAAATAATGTCCACCATAGTAAGAATTGCCATTAATTATCTTGAATGTCTCACTCATACAACCATTCATTCTTCTCTCAAGCAACGTAGCCAATCCCAATGGGTCCAATATCTCCCTGTAACTGCACTCCATTACGTTCCTTATTAGTTTTGTAACCCTTCTTGTACGCTTTCCAGTTTTTATATTATATTCCCCTTTCTGTGTTTAGTCGCTGGAGCAAATACATGCTTGCGGTATTCTATATGATGGCTTATTAGAGTTGTATATATATTTAACACGGCATGGGTCTCCCTCGAAATAATATCCCTAACCATTCACCCTATCATTCTATTTGCCCTCGAATACAATGGTCAAAATATGAGTATTTGCCTTAAATGTATTATCAAACCCCATTCGTAAATCGCACTCTTCATCTACTTATTTGATTTCTCTGTTGTTTAGTACATATTCAACTCTAACATTCATGTAGTACTTTACATTTTTCTAGGTTAACTACCAATTTCCAAATCTCATCCGATTATGATACTTTATTTGGATCCATCTGTGTTATTTCCTTTGATAAAGGAATCACATGTAGTTCAACATCAAAAGCAAACAATTCTATTTCTGAATTTATATTATTAGGTAAGTCATTTATGAATAGCTAAAACAACAAGGTACCCAATACTGAACCCTGCGGAACACCGGAGGGTATGCACTGTGATTGAAAATAAGTGTTACCAACATTTACCTTCATAGTTCTATCCATTTATAATGTCAATACTTTCCAAAATATTAGATACTGTTTATTTACCATGGATAAAACCATGTTGGTTACACTTTATATCATCCTTTATGAAATGCAATATGTGGCTATCAATTATTTTTCAAATACCTTACACAAAATGCATGTTAGATAAACTGGTATATAATTACTTTTTAAATTTATCGAACTTTGTTTATGTAGCGGTATTCCTATAGTTGTTTTCCAAATATATTGAATATTTTTATATTCCATACATTTCCTAAACTAATTGGTGATTGCATTGATAAAACCTTTATTTGATGATAAGTATTTCAATATTTTAGGGTGAATTTAATCAGGTTCTATACTTTTACTAACCTCCAACTTGGATAGTAATAGTGTTATGTCTTTAGGTTCTATTTTTTACTTAATCCAACATTTTTGTTGTATCCTCTCCATACAAAATTTCCTATAGAGGACCTAATTCTCCAAAAGAATGAACAGATTGTTAAAAACTTTCTAGTACACCAGCTGTTTCTACAGGTGTCTAAGTTAAATTCCCTGTATCATCATCTCTTACTGAACTCACACTTTTTGTATTTTAGTTTTTGCTTTAACATATTTGAACAATGGTTTACAATTGTATTTAATATTTCTAACAATTTTATTTTCGTGTTTCAACCTTTCTTTTACTTCTAGGGTTTCATATTCATTGTGTTTACTTACAGCATTTTGATAATATTCCATATTTAGTATAATTCGTAATTTCCTCTAAGCTTTATCTTTTTCTTTCCTTTCACGAGATAGACGTTTACTCTCCCAAGGTATTTTTTCTAATTGACCATTGTTTGCAGAATTTTATAACAACTTCTGGAATATTTTCTATTATAGATTTTATCTTTCCATGTAATTCCCCCTTTATATCATTAACATCAGATGCTTGTTATACTTCTAATCGATATTACCTCCTTTCTCTGACACAACAATTTCGCCCAGTTCCGCTGCTTTCTGTTCATATAATCAAATTTTGCCTTAATTTTAACTTCGATTTCAATACATGCATGATCAGCATTACCTAACGGTGCTTCTAAAATTACATCTTCTATTATGCATTCATTATTTGAACAAATCTGATCAATGTACCTTTTTCTAATCTATTTCCCACTAGTTTATATCTCGTATATTCTTCTATATACCAATGCAAACCGTTTGTTGTAAATAACTCCAAATGTTCGTTCTGCATTCTAACGTCTTGACTAATTAAATCCATACGAGATACAACTAAACCCTTTGTCCAAGTTACATCTGGCAAATTCAAATTCCCGACCATTATAATATATTCAGCTTCTTTTGACGTATGTTATCTCACTTATTTGTTCTTTTAATCTATATATTTCCCTATGGACAAATTCGGAGACCTGTATATACATACTACCACGACAACTCTGTTATTAGCATCGAGTATACTTAACGCCAAAGATTCAGTTTCATCAAACCAATCCAAACTAAAAGCCTTTAACGTATTATGTGCATAAACAGCACGCCCCCAAATGTTCTATTATTTTCCTATCTTCCCGTATTAATCTAAAATTTGGTATTGCCAATTCTGCCTTTTCTAAACTCCCCGTAGACAAATGTGTTTTTGTACTACAAATTATTTTAGTTCCGTTATTCTGTTTCCCAATGAGTTTGCGTTAGTACACAGTATTCCCAAATGTTTTCTATTGTTCTTACTCGTTTAAATTGGTTGCCTTGGATGCTTGTTCGTTGTTTTCTTTTATTCTCAGTTGTTTTGCTTTTACTATTTTCTTTTCTTTCTCTTAACCGCTTAATTTTTTTCGAAAGCATCTACCCCTTTTTCCCGTCAAATCTGGATTCATCCATATAAGTTCTTTTCTGTCATTTTGTATTTTCTAACCAAATTTGTAGTTGTGCAACCACTTGTTCATGTCTTAGTGTGCCAATTATCAACCTGTCTATGTTATTAGCTTGTTATCCAAGTCTAACCGTTCTGATTATGTCTTTTGGCGATATTTCCTTCTTGTTATGTATTAATCAGAAAACCTTTTCATTCATGTGATCTTCTTGTTCGTTTTTCATGTTAGAAATTATGACGTTGTTAGTACTTTTTTTATTCTAAAATATTTGTTTCTATTATGTTTATACGTTTTTATATGCCATTTCCGTTGTACTTTCCATCATTTTTTTTTACGATTTTTTGCTATATCAGCCCAGGTTCTGTTCATTTCTTTTTTTTTGTTCCAACAAAATAATAGTTTCTGACAACTCATTTTTTTATAATCTCCGGTATGAAGTTCATAATTTATATTTTATTACGTTATTCAAACTTTTGTCATCCTCTGCTGTTCCAGTAATTTTTAAATTTTATTTTATTTTTCCATCAAATTCAAAAAATATTGGACATCCCCATTCCTTTATTCTCTTCACATTGTGAGTCAATGTAAATCGACATACTTAGGATGATACAATTTCTCGCAACATCTACAATTTATTAGATTTTCCTCTAATGTCGGTATGTCATTGCACGGACAAGGTGCCCCTCTTTATTTTTCATTTGGTCTAATTCAAACCATTTGTTTATTGTTGATGTTTTTTATGTTTGGGCTGGTCTTTTGGTGGCTTTTTAAAATAAAAACAGAGCTCCGCAAACATCGAGGACACAAACGAAAATAAACTTTTGCACATACAATACTCCAGTTAAAAGCACGCGTTGCTAATACGAATTTTGTGTATTTTGGCTTGTTTTTTAAACAAATAAAAACAGAGCTTCGCACACACGAAGAGAAACACGAAAATACACTTTTTCTTAGAGTTGCACATGCAATAATATAGCAAAATCACGCGTTTCCAATACACATTCTGTGTGTTTTGGCTGTTTTTATTTGTTTATTTCTATTTCATAAAAACAGAGTTCAAAACACGCCGAAGACACAAACGAAAATAAACTTTTCACAAAGTTGCACATAGAATTATACATTTCAAAACGCGCGTTTCCAAAACGGATTTATTGTGTTTGGCTGTGTATTGCTTCTTTTTAATAGTTACAGAGCTCCGCACACACCGAAGAGACAAACGATATATATATGTATATATATATATATATGTATATATATATATATGTATATATTTGTATATATATATAAATATATATCCAAATATATATACATATATATATATATATGTATATATACATATATATATATCCAAATATATATACACATATATATATGTATATATACATATATATATACATATATATATATATATATATAGCCAAATATATATACACATATATATATGTATATATATATATATATATATATATATATATATATATATATATATATATATATATATATATATGAGTGTGTAAATATGAAATTATATTTCAGACAAAATAGAAAATTGATTATAGAAATGTTGATAAGCAAGCAACATGCGTGTTAACATAAGGGCACAAACACATCGGTGAAGCTGGACTAACCTATTTTTGTAGATCGGTTTGAACATATTCGTTTCGTAAAATGAGATTTATTTTCACAGAACTCAGCATTTTATATATTGAAAGACAAATATCGAGGAGGGGGGAAACGGTTGTAAAAAAGGAGAGGAAATAAATGCTATAGGTAATAAGTTCGGTACGTGAAGAGGGGACTGTAGACGAATAAAGCGAAGATAAAGACCCGAATTGTGAGAAAGATGCGACAGAGAGATGAGTTTGTTGAGTGTTAAGCAATGATGGAAAGGGGATACACTAGGTGGTTTGAAGACTGACATTAAATGAACGCATATGAAGCAAATTGTATTTAAATAAGAAATACGTGTCAGTATAACTAAAATTTAAATTTATATGATAATTGAAATTAAAAATAAATTATGAAAAAAAATTAATTAAAGTAAGGAACATAATTGAATAAAACAACGTTACACATAAAAAGAAAATAAATAAAGAATAAAATGTGGAACACTTGAAAGACGTAAACATGTTCTGGTGATAAAACGAGATATTTCTCAGTATCGTATTGTTTTACATTATTTAACATGACTAATATATCAGAAGTTATGAAATGAGACATTTGTTAAATCTTGTTTTTGAATCGTATAACTTGACTAGATTCGAATTCTTATCTCGTCGAATCTTTTTTAGCCGTCGATGCTTTACAAATACGTATATAGTTCCAAGTTGTAATAAGTTATATCTAATATCATATTTAAATAAATAATGCTTATTTAAAAATATTAATAATCTAAACACTAGGTATATTTGTTCACGAATTTTCTGTATTTGTATGAGGCCTTGAAGTAATCTTCCATATTTTTCAATTTTTCGTAAATAGCGAATCTAACTAAATAATTTTGCGCGTTCTATTATTTTATACTTAATCACTCGAATCTTTTGTTTATTATTTTCTTTTTACATTTACATTTTAGGAGGTGTATATTCTGTTCATTGCTCTTATTATTCATTTATTTTGTTCTAATTGTTTATTGCACGCATGTGTTTCGAAGTAACCGCTATGATATGGGTTTCTGAATAATTATAAAGTAAGCATGTGGCAATGTTGTTATTGCTAAAGGAACACGTATTTGTTCATTGTAATCAAAATTCGACAATGCAGTATTGTATAATTCAGAAGCATCATAAAATGTTCACCAATTATACGACATGTAAGATATTATGTTAGAAATATTAGCTACACTGGAGTTAATAATTGACCTAAAAGGGGTGAGTATATGCGTCCGTAATATAGGGTTTTGTTTTGTTAATAGAATGGTTAAAAGATAAACCATTTAACAACCTTTTTATTTATACTTATCGTTTTTTTTTAATCCATAGTACTTATGAATTGTTTTTCTTTGTTTGTTTATATATAATATTATATGATCTCAATATAGTTAATCATTTCTATATAGAACTCCTTAAATCTCTAGCAAAGATATGTGAATCTTCTGTAGTAGGAATATACCTACCAATTATGTTACCCAGCTGAGTTTGTCTATACTATTTACATATTAAAGCGTTCAGAGGTAGTTTTCTTGCTCCAATAGTTGATAACAGATTGGATTATGCATTTCCTAGCAATCTTGAAATATCATCATCTAATATATATGTATATGCATATATATATATATATGTATATATATATATATATATATATATATATATATATATATATATATATATATATCTATATATATATATATATATATATATATATATATTGCATTCCCGAGATGTAGATGTTGATAACTATAATTAAATATATATATATATATATATATATATATATATATATATATATATATATATATATATATATCGTTATTACCATCTGTGTTGGAATGTGTGAGTCCGGCATTTAGTGACTCGAACTTTTCTGATATCATCACATATGAGTAATCGTTGGTGTCGTATCTTTATTACGTCATGAATTGTGTAATTATACACGACGTCTACATATAAACACATATACACACATACACACCCACGCACACACCCACACACACACATATATATATATATATATATATATATTACTATTTCATGTATCCACATAACCTTTTATAAGAAGATATCATTTTGTATGTATCAATTTTCAGTATTTACTTCAACAGTGCTCGATACGAAAGTAGAGTTTGGTAGTAAGCTATGAAAATATATTTCATCCCCGGGGGGGGGGGGGAATCTTCACGCTAAAATGAATGGAGTTATTTTTGCCGGGTGTTTTTATATACACGGCTAGCTTGTTAACCAATCAGATGTGTTGTTGTTCTCTCAGCCAATCGTTGGGCTTCACACGAACAAATATATTTTTTGTTACTTCCTATATCCTGTTCTATTGTGGTGTGTACTATATATTGGCCTATATCCGGTTTCCTGTTGTGTTAATATTATGTGTGAATTTATTTTAACACGTGGTTCCTTGTATTTATATTTTATATTTTAATTTTCAAATTGTAAGGTTTTTGTTTAGTTTTTTTAACTTATTTCCTTATGTATTTATTTATATATCGTTAGCCTAAAGTTTATTTATTTCTGTATAGGCAGCTGTTAACTATCTCACTTCTACAGTTTCTGTGTAGCGTAAATGCCATAAATAATTTTCATAGCTTATATGCATATATATATATATATATTTATATATATATATATAAGATTTGGGACTGAAATATACTTTTAGAGAACTGAAATGTGTCAAGCTCAATATACGGGATAGAGCAATTATGAAGACGGATGAAGGAAGATAAGTACAGATGTGCGAATGACAAATCAATTTATTTCCAGTGTTCAATGAAAGGCGTACTCGATGATGTTTATTTAATTTTTTTACGCCAGGCTTTTTTACAGATTAACATCTTATTATGAGAGAAATATTTATATATATATATATATATATATATATATATATATATATATATGTGTGTGTGTGTGTGTGGGTGTGTGTCTATATGTGTGCCAATAAATTAAATGTGACTGCCACCCACTGTATTTATGTGCGCATATATTGAGATAATAATAGATAGCTAGGCAGAAAGTTAATATAAAGGGTTAACAAAGTAAGACAGAGCGAAATCGTTGGAGTGTTTGACATGAAAATAGAGGTCTAGAGGTAAGAATAATTATATTGAGAATGATTGTAAACCTGGCAGAATATGAACGATAGTGAGTTTATAAACGTTTACAAATTAGAAAACGAAACACGGATAACTTGAGAATGAAGTTTATTTGTCAGAATAAATTGAGAAAAGTATACCCGGCTAAAGTGTTATATATATATATATATATATATATATATATATATATATATATATATATATATATATATATATATATATATATATATATATATATATATATAAATATATATATATATGTATACATCTATATACATGCATATATATATACATTTATATATATACATATATACATATATATACATATATATACACATATATACATATATATATACATTTATATACATATATATATGCATGTATATATATACATTTATATATATACATATACACACATTTATATATATATACATATATATATATACATATATATATATATACATATATAAATATTTATATATAAACATACATAAATATATATGTTTATTTATATACATTTATATATATACACATTTTATATATGTATACATATATGTATATATATACACATACATATATATATACACACATATATCCATATATACATATATATATATATATATACATTTACATATCTATATGCATATCTCTCTCACTATATACATATATTTATATATATATATATATATATACATTCATATACATATTTATATACATATATGCATTTATATATATGTACATTTATACATATATACATATATATATATATACATTTATATATGTATACATTGAAATATATATATATATATATATATATATACATTTATATATATATATACATTTCTATATATATATATGTATATAGTTATCTATATACATATATATATATATATGTATATATATATATATATATATATATATATATATTTTTGGAAATACATATTTAGACAAGACATATATTGAGATTCAGTGAGATTGTGTATGAAAAAATAAGAAAGAGAGACGATTGGTGTTATATGAGGTAGAAAGACACAGTGTGGGTGACATACATTTATATATTGTGAACAACTAGCGACTGTGTGTTAGAGTTTCACGAGAAATAAACCGAGAAAATTGGGATAGAAAGAAGGGAATAACCTAGAGATATAAGTTAAGGTAGATAAATACGTGAACAAAAAAGAAAACGCAAGTGAAACTAAAACAGAATGGAAGCAAATATACTTGATGCAGAAATTAAGAGAGTATTGTACTAAATGTGTTCCCTGGTGGCTATGTAAGTCACCGGGTTTCCGTTAATTTGCAAAGAACCTTGCATAGGCAAGTTTACAGCACCAGGACGATATGTAGCCACTTTGCTAATGGTTACGTTATCTCAAACAAGGTGTGCGTGTGGGATCACACCGTGACCTTACAATGAACGTAATTACGCACGGGGCCTTTTCACCGCAAATCAGCCTTAACACATGCACATAATTCAACAAAAAGAAGCAATTCCCAATAAAACTCGGAACATTTATTATGGAGAAGAGTGTGTTTGTACACACACACACGTACATACACAACTCTTACACATATATGTCGCTATGTGTTGGCAAAAATAGTTTAAATCTTTTCAAATGTATATTTTTTTCTGGAATTTTCTAATAAGAAAATGTAACATAATTTACTGTATAAAATTATAAAGCTAAAAGTGCATGCATGTATAAATATACACAGAGAACACAAACCTTTCTGACTATATATTCTATTAATTTTGTTAAAGAGTTTCCACTTATTAACGCTGAAATACATTCGATGATGAGCGTGGATTAGCTGGACAGATTTTTATTTTAATAGTGAAATATATAATGAGAAACTATAAACAAAATATGATTACTAAATATATGATGACATTGGGGGTTAGAGCGGATCCTTTTTTAGCCTACGGTGAAGTAATCCAGTTGTAATAAATTCCAAAAATTGGAAGTTCTTTAAAAGTTACTCCGTTAATTGCAATTCCGTTTGATATAAGGGGCACAAATGAAAAGTTAATTCACAGTTGTTTTAGCGTAATAATGTCTAGTTCTAGGATGTATTATACACGCACTACGGAAAACAAGTTAAAAGGCAGGAGGAAAACAAAAACAAGAGATTAGACCGGTTTCGTTCGTGTTAGCGAACGTCTTCAGAAACATATGCATATATATATATATATATATATATATATATATATGTGTGTGTGTGTGTATATATATATATACACATAAATATATATATATATGTATATATATATATATATATATATATATATATATATATATATATATATATATATATATATTGAATAACATTAAAATATTTTTATGACAGCACTAGTCTTACACTGTATTTAAACTATGTATTAAAATTAACATTCGAAATATTACAAATATTCGCTATTTAAAATTGGCCGTGTGGTTAATTCGTCGGATTTGAGTTGCAAAATACTCGTGATCCGGGGTTTCGAATCGCATGACCGGTAGTGAATAGTCCTATCTCTATGCTGATGAGTCCCGATTATTTCGGACGAAACGTATAAGTGCATAGATGATTACCAGTAACAAATATTTGTTATTATTATTTGTCGTTCCTATAAAAAGTAGAGCACTGTAAGTGTAGTATAAACACAGCATGACGTCACTAACTGTAAATGCATCGTTCGTTCCTTAAAAAAAGTAGCATAAAGTGTTTAAATTATCACTATTTATTCGCTATTTAAAATTGGGCGTGTGGTTAAGGCGTTGGATTTGACTTGAAAAATATTCGTAATCCGGGGTTTCAAATCGCATGACCGGTAGTGAATAGTCATATCTCTATGCTGATGAGTCCCAGTTATTTAAGGACGAAACGTATACGTACATCGATAATAAACAATAACTTCAGAGCGAGTTTCCGCTACTGTTCCAGTAGCTAGTTTAATTCTTCAGGCAAATATTATTAAATCACACGGAGTGTTTTTGCTTGATAACACTTTTTAAAATTATTTTCAATTTTCCAAATGGTCCATTTAGTGGGTCGATCAAATTGGTGTAACTTCCGTGGGTTTCTTGTTCCATATATATATTTATATATATATATATATATATATATATATATATATATATATATATATATATATTTATATATATATATATATATTTATATGTATACCTATATATATATATATGTATACCTATATATATATATATATATATATATTTATATGTATACCTATATATATATATATGTATACCTATATATATATATATATATATATTTATATATATGTTTATATGTATACCTATATATATATATATATATATATATATACATATATATATATATATATATATATATTCAATGTATGTGAATATTTACCGTAATAAATATTACGTGTGTTGGTATCTGATGAATTAATAAATATACAAATCACACGTGCTGTGTCGTCAGCAAACATACTTATCACATACACAATGCCATCAGACAGGTCGTTTATTAAAATCAGACGGTCATCGAATAAAATTTGGATCTTTTTTTTTCGATAAGAAGGATTTAATAATATTAAAGCTCCGTCGAGTCATACCGTAGGAATACATTTTCGGAGAAACCTTTATGTTAGACCTTGTCAAAGGATGTCCATATATCAAGCGCTACCGTCCTGGCTTAACATCTGTACCCAGCGTATGGCATATGCGTTCAAGGGTGACAATTAGTCTATCCGCAGTATATCGTGCTTGCTTAAATCAATACTGATGATCAGAAAGAACATATGATAGGCTATCGCTAGATATATTTAGTGATGAACGATTTTAGAGAAGATCGGTAGTAGTCTTATAGAGTGATTATTCTGATGGTCAGTTCTATTATTTAGTTACCAGACTGACTGCAAGGTGATACACACATATGAATATGCATATATATATATATATATATATATATATATATATATATATATATATATATATATATATATATATATATATATATATATATATATACTAGAGAATATTCCATCCATAAACTTAAGCATTTTATACATAATCTTTAATGAGTTTTACCAATATACCGTTATTTATATGGTATTTATAACCTATGAAATACTTATACCTAAGCAAAAGATAAGCTCAATAATCAATAGGTCCTATCAAGCAGAGATTTAGTATATAAAAAGAGTCAATTCGAAAAATTAAACACATTTTAATGAATAACTTTTATTTTTGAATCATGTTCAATAAATAAGTATTCAAAGTGGATTTATATGTACGCACATGTTTGAAAATCAGTTTAATTATCAAAAGTACATTTAAGTAAAATTTCCAACGGATATAACATTTTCTTCGTGTACATATTAAACTTATCTATCACAATTGGTGATACATAATACAAAACGTGTGAATATAGAAAAAATAATTTGCAATCATTAAACAGGAAGAAAAAGCGCTTAATCCAACTAATGCGTGCCCTTGTGAATTATAATTATGTCATAAATTCATTTTATCACAGAAGAGGCTTTTGCATGTGCATACAGCATGTCTTTGTTCTTCCTCAGATATATTGATATTCATTCTTATTTAAAAATAATTTTCTTGAAATATGTGTAGTTTTTATCATTGTTTTGTTTTATCTGCACAAACACAGCCCAATAAAGCTGACTCTAAAACATGTCTAGAACGCATTTTTTTTCTGTGTTCATCACGGTGTGGTGTTCTGTAAAAAGGAAAACATGACTATCACGTTTGGTTTCTGTGCAATCTGTCATAAAAAAGATGTTTCTTGAACTATAACCCTTACAGTAGAAAAATGAAAGCGGCTTTTAAATTATGCTAATTTTTTGAACGAAAAAATGATATGTTCATAAAAACAAATTCCTTATTTTTCGGAAGTGAATTGTGGTTCCGAGAACTTTTATTCCCGGAGAGTAGTATTTGGTCTGTCTCCTATCAGATAAAAAAGTTTACTCAATAGAGTTATGTTTTTCACATCAATAGTGCATATTTTTGGTGAGATTAATTTTTTCTGACATTAAAAAAATCATTTAGTTTTTTAGTGTTTGGACACAATAAATATAGTTTCTGTCCTTAGCCAGAAGAAGCTACACACTAGTTCAGAATGTATTTATTGTTCTCCTATTCAGAGTTCTCCATTTTAAGAAAGTATGTTTACGTTTTTTAACGTCGACGCTGGTTGAAGCAACTATTGATAGCGTCCGATAGCAACTAAGCAAATGTAATTCTCTTTGGTTCCTATAAACTGAACGAGAACAACATGTTACGGGACTTGCTTGCTCTACCGAGCGATTTTCTACGTTACGTTTTCTCACTTGTATATTTTGTTTAGCAAACCTTATTTTCTAAGTTTACCACTTAGCGTAAACATGATACTAGCACACATTTACACACGAGTGACAACAAATACAAAGCTGCTATAAATGAAGCAGGTCCAGCGATAGGATTAAGTAATGCAATTTTTATTTATTGCATCTGCTATATAAATCAGTTATTGAGATCTCTAATTATACTAAATAAGTTGCCTGACGGGGACATCTATGGTCAAGGAGAAAGACAAATAAATAGTTCGAGAACATATAGAATAAGCAACAGGTCTGTAAATAAACTGAGTAAAAAAATATGTACTAGTATGTGTGCCAAGTGGTTAATGAGGACCACTTTTTAATACTGTTCTCATGTTTAAACGTTTTATATCAATATGTAAACAATGTATTGGAAATAATACATCGGCTATACTACGAAGTCTGCCGATAAGGGGGTAGGCTCACTTTTATTTACGGAAATCGCTCCAATAAAGGTATAAAGCAACGTGATGTAAGGAGCTACACACTACTACTTAAAGGTAGAAAAACAAGTCAACGCTAAGTGTTAGATTCCGACCCAGGAATACGCAATACTTCAACTTTTGTCAGAAGCATCGCTCATGGAATGTGAGGACTAAATGACAAAATAAATGAGTTACAAGACTGCAGAATGTAAACGTAATGCCAACTTTCCACTCCTCATCTACTGGACAACTAGACTTACTAGTATGCTATATTTCTATAAAGCAACATTCGCCGATGCATGGAATATTATTGCCACATCCCGGCTGGTGTACAATTAGTCTATCCATCTAGACTCAATAGATCCCATACTGTCTACCAAGCTCCAGCTACTTACCGATCGCTGCAAGCCAAAATGTTGCGTTTTTTTTCTGGTTTTAGATGGGTTCATACGTTATTGTCGGCTTAGCTAACTGCTGATTTGACACCCGAGTGAAGTTATTAATAATTGTTTTATTCCTAGTCATATATTGACGCTAAATATTATTTTGTTGCGTCGAAACAGTTTCAAGCAACGCTCTGAATTATGGTGGCAAGTTATTATTGTAGGTTGACAGTGAGCAAACGCGGCACTCACTTTCCACACAGCTTTCTCATTAACAAATACACATGACGTTTCTGAGTTCTTCAACTCATCTACTATGTCACGCAACTTCAGTTTACGATCAGTTAAAACAAGTGGGTTGACCGTATTAGTTTTTCCGGGAGATAATCCCAATTCGGACCACCTCAGGTGCCAGCATGATGTGTTTATGTACGACCGTTGTTTATGCCTATATACCACTTTTTAATCGTTAGTAACAACGGGCAGACTGAGCATGATAATTATTGAGCCATTGCTTTGCTTAAACAGTACCTTTCGCATCGGAAAGCAATGATATATAAACATACGAAATTAATGTGTGAATTGTTTTGAAAATGTGCGATAATAACTACATAGTAATGTTTAACTAAATTTTTAATGATCTAAACATTTAACACTGTGCCATTTTAACATTAGTACTCGACGAAAATAATATGATGTTTTAGTAGTGGACCCACTAAGTTATTTTGCATCAAGTTTGCAAGAGTTATCACTATTTATATATTACAGCAATCGCAAATAATAAATTGACGATTTAACTTGGTGTTTTCCTGCGGAAATGAAGAAAAGTACACTTTCCATGTAGCTTACTTGCCATAGATATATTTCTATACTATTTAGCTATCTCCTTCTGTCACGCTGGGTCTCTTTCCTTTACTCTCTCCTTATATATATATATATATATATATATATATATATATATATATATATATATATATGGAGAGATAGACAGACAGACAGACAGACAGACCGACCGGCCGACAAGATATTGACACGTAACAAATGAGAATAAAGATTGTAAAACTACTATTCCTTAGTTGCTCAAAACAAGGTGTTTCAAATAAAAGAGATTTGTTTTTTTAACTTTTTATTGAAACACCTAGTTTTGAGCAACTGGAAACGTAATAGATATTGTACTTTTACAATCTATAGTAATATAATTTACTTTATAATTGCTCTATCTTGTGTATCCAACATCAATTCTTTCATTTTATTCTTTCGTGTGAATCAGATGATGCTGGTGTTGGAATACATTTTCCTGGTGTTTTTCTGGAAAGACATCGGGTACTTACAGGAAGGACCACGTAAATGTTACCAACATCCTTAAGTAAAAGTGGTACTGTGGAATCGACTGGATTCGAACTTGGCACACCCAGGTATTCTGCCTGTGTCGATATCCACTTAACCACCGTCACTCCCAATTCCATCATGATAGGGTATAATCAGGCATGGATTGGAACTGAAAAACAGCCCTGGCATATAAAAGTGAAGTAGCCCACAAAACACAATAAGCAAGCGTATAAGTGATAGCATTTTTTTGTACCCTTTTTACTCTTTAGAGGTAATAAGGGATTAATTCGAAACCCCAGAGATGTAAAGTATACGGTAAATATATTTCTGTTGTACTTATTTTCATTTTTCTTATTTTTGTTCTTTTATTTATACATATTCTCCGGCTAGAAAATATTTTAAAATGTATTTACAACTGGAATAATTTATTTTTATAATGTATATTTGAACAGGTAGTAGTAGAATTAGCACTATTGTATTTAAAGACACAGTGTACATAGAGTACACAACTTTCTTTCTTAGAAGGCTGCTATTCTCAGCAACCGTAGTTATGATGGTATCAGAAACCAATTTGATAAGAATGTATTTCTCTACCCATATCACCATAAAGCATCCAGGGGCGCTGCAATAATAGTACTTCTAAACGGTTTTTGATACATTTCAGTGTATAAAAGAACCGTTCACACGCGACTTGTGTGAATAACTGTAAGAGCATATACTTGTATTCTATTCCTATTGTACCATATGAATATGTGAGTAGATTATACTTCAGGAGAGTATAATACACACATACTGCACTATCTTTGCAGCGCTTGCAGATTAGAGAGGTTGGTCAGTCTTTCGTTTGTCTGCTTGTATTCTCTCTGTCTGTCGGTCTGTCGGGATGTTTTTAAACATACACAATTCTACTTAGACCATATGTTAACTCCTTCGGAAGACTTGTATATATAACTACCTTCTGTGGTACTTTTTCGGAATAGTCGACCAAAAATTGACAGCCGTGATCGTATTATCTTTTTTATACTTTTTTTATATACCAGCATAATGTACTGAATTAGCGTGATACATTTAGGACTTCTGTCAACGTAGGATGTTACGAATGTTACTGAGGTGCCCGTTAATGTCACAAATAGGTTTCTAAATAATCACTTTACTTTAAGCTAAAAACGTGTTCAGAATTGTATTAACAGTTATAATTGCCGAATTATTAAAGGATTTATTCAGAACAGAAATTGTAGTTTTCGGATCGGTACAGTGATATGTTTCATATATGATTTTCTTATATTGGTATGTGAAAGAACAGAATGGTACTTAGTACATAATAGTTTACATATCAGCCATATGTGTTTGTAAATAATAACGTTATTATTTCAGCACGATCTCTCAACCACTGAAGTACCGAGAACATATTCAGTATTGCGTTATATCAGCTGTTTACAAATGTGAACTCATTCTTTTAGATGTATCCCTCGCCACGGGTTCTGCTAATGAATAATACATTACACACCTAAATGAATAAATGCGAAGTTTGGGGCCATTTCTTAAAACACCACATTTCCAGTTGATTTAACTTATTAAATATGTGTCTTGTACACTGTTTATGTATATCGCATATCAGAGTATTGATTTACTCCTCTCCAGGAGTTAGGCACAAGGCCAGTTTTTATCCTACTCCAACAACTTAGATGTGACCCAAGGTCGCGTCGGGAAAGGTGGGTTTAAACATTTCCTGGAGAGCCCCGTCGGTATTCCCCGGTAGAGGTGCCTCAGGCAGCAAGTAATAAAGTTACTCCTCCCCAAAGAGGGGAGGCAAAGCCTGGGAGGGTGAACATTCTAGAACTGCACAGGACAGACCCATAGACCGGCGTAAATCAAGCCCCGAAGGCCAAGACAATACTAGTCTATGGGGTGCAGTATCCATCGGAACAGATACTACACTTTGATATTAGCCAAAGGGCCAAGCCTCCCTAGTGCGTATCAGAGTAGCAAGCTTAATTCATTTGAATATTGCTTTTTAGAAAGTTGATTTTATTAATTAACTATTATTTGATGATTGTTTTGATTTTAATATAACTAATTGTTTTATTTTGCAAGACTGTGTTATTGCCTTGATAACTATTTAGCATTCGTGACTAAAGTCAAACGGGCCGACTTAATTTTTCTTCGACTCGAAAGGAGGAGGGGGGGGGTAAACAGTGTTAAGGCAAAATTCGTTCCATATATTAAAAGCTTCCTGTTAAAAATAAGTAATCAAATAGGTGTTAAATCAAATCAGGATTAGTGTTATGCTAATTTTTATTTTAAATAATTTATTTTATAACAATAAGGAGTCACATAGGTGGTTTTATGTTTCTTTCTAAATACAATGAATAATTAATGTTTTGAGTTTTTATTGTTGGGGGAGGATAATCAAATAGTTGTTTTATTTTCTTTCGAAAGTAAAATTTCGTTTGATTATTCATTATATTAAAAGAAAACATCAAATCACCTATCTGAATACTTGTTTTTTGTAAAATAAATGATTTCAAATGAAAAGTAATACATGACTTTTACTGATTTTTAACACCGATTTGATTACTTATTTTTAAGCCACACAAGAAGTCTGTAATATCTAGAACCAATTTGGACTCAACACCGTTTAATCCCGCCTTAGAGTCGGGAGTCCTTCTGGTTTTTCATAATTGTAGAATAGCTACCTTCGTCCAAAAAAAAAACTGGGGAAGGAAATAACAATAACAAAAAAGGTTGCGGGTGCTTCTAAAGTCAGTTTACATATTAAATTGCCAATACAAAAAAAACAATAATATATTTACGTACAGAGGAAAGATATGTATCCTTACCAACACGTAGGAAAAAATATCGAGTAGAACTTTAATTAAAAGAAGAAACCAATTTTTCAGTAATCGACATTCAAAGTGACTCGCCATTACACTATGTGATATTTATGAAAAACAGGGGAGGGACGCGCGTTTTCCACGTACACTGTAAGTCCCAGAAGTATATGTCGATGATAATCAGAATAGGGATCGAAAAAATCTGAACTTGAGGGTGTATAGGAATCGGAATAATTTGAGCCTAATTTCCGATTCCAGAAACGATTCTCTAAAAAGAAAATTGAACTTAATTTTCCAGTGCTAATACCATTGATACATATTCATTGTTTTTAAACTATCACTAATAATAGAATCTGTAGATCATAATAAAATCAAAATACAATGTTAAAAACAACAAAAAAATGAAATTTTGCATAAATATATTAGGTAACATTTCAAAGAAGACAGCTGATTTACAAGGTTCCGAAAACTGTTTAAAAATTAAATAAAACATGTTTGTCTAGACAAATGCTGCAAAACATCATTGTTGATTAAATTAAACTTAAAATATAAAAAGCGTGTCTGATTGTTTTTAAATTCAATTATTTTATGTTGTGGGGTGTTTGTCTTTTATTGTTTATTGTATAGTGGGTTGTTGTCTGGTAGACTTTTACCCTATTGACTTTTGTCGGGTCTCCAGTCAGAATTAGCTAACCTTAAAAATGTTGACCAAAAGGTGTGAAAAAAAACTGAGCTTGAAGATTTTGACATCTGTGTCAGAACATTTTGGCTCAGTATTTCTTTGAGTGTCATTTTCTTTTATCTGTACTGATTGTAAAACAAGCATGTGTAATCTATAAAAGGTAGACTGGTGGCGTTAGAAGTACAATAATATGAAAATTAAAAATACTAAAATGATTCTGGGTTAACAATATTATTGAAAGCATCTGGAATGTTAGTAATTAGATTTCTTTTCCACTGACAAGACATGCGAAAACCAGTCTAAATTCCCCAGCGTACAAATGTAAGTGTATTTTTTAAAACGATTGTAAAGACATTCAAAGTATATTTTAGGAATTTAAAATTAATTAATATCATGATTTTTATTTATTTTTTAAAAAGTGTAATTGATATATTGGGCATTTTTAACGAGAGCGAAAAGAACGAAAACATAGTAAAAAACAAAAAAATGTGCAACAAATAAATGTTACCAAAGTAAAGATAATGTTAAGGCGCTTATCCGTATTTCTCCATAACCCGTTTTTCCTAACATTTTACTGGCCATTTTTTTTCGGTGTAAATAATTGCGGGGATTTAGGAAAAATAAATCAAATAATTTAGATTCCAATATGAATTCTACGTAGACTGATCCCTCTCTTTTTGGCCATCTCAAATTTAAAAAGTTATTTTTCT
>OY744526.1:101857051-101887051 GCA_963556195.1 Sepiola atlantica
TTGGTGCTCTTCCGATGGAAAAGTGTATAGTGCAATGACGCCTTGGCGTTTACATCGCACTTGACCAGTCACCGCCACTTGTGTGCAAGAAAAAGTTCACGGTTCTAACAAAAGTCAACTCCGTATCTCTGTTCGGACATTTTATCAAGAACAAGGTTTTTTCTTTAAAATCGTTTTTTTTATTAAGTTCAATGAACAACGATCGAAATAGATGAACCATTTAAGTAAATTAATCGCCAAATCCGCTCAGAGTAAATCAAATAAACAGAACAAGTCAGTTTCTGCTATGTAGTGCTGAATTCTTTAACTTCACAAATAATTACTATACAATCATCATTTAAAGAAGTGATATCCAACACAAAAAATGGTAATTACTGAGTCCTTGGGGTGAGTCTAAATTTTTGTATTGTACGTCAAAGAATTCAACTAATTATTGGTACTATTGTCGGATGTCGAATTTAAAATGATCCATTCCAGAAATGTCACTAGATCCTTTAAGCAAGAGAACTATGTCTATACAAAAGACGGGGTGAACTTGATTTACCTTTTCAAACTTTATATTTTTTAAATCCTATCATCATTCGCTTACTGTTATTCGAAATGAAAGGGGCATTGTATGTGACCTTTATTGAATTACAATAATGTTAACAAGTGATAGAAGTGTTGAAAATACGTTTCATTTTAACAAAAGGTTGCAATTTACATCCCGATTTATGTTCAGATTGAATGATTAAGACCTAATAGAACGTTAACTACCTGATCAATCCCTTATCCTGTCATTTGAAATCACTGATAAGAAATGAAAATATATAATATACAATCGCTCGTTTCATTTGGTAGATGTTATGTTCCGAATTTGTCTATAAATCTAATAGCAAATTATTTAATTCCAAAACAAAGTACCTATTGAACATCATTAATTCATTCTTGTTTGTTTTCTGTTTACCATTTGTTAGCGGATTTAGTCAAGACTTTAATATACAACTCTTATTAATGATACATTGATTGCTATATTTTGTCTGCGTATGTAAATCATAAGGATTATACAATGAAAAAACAAAATATCATAAAAAATGTTTAGAATTAAGCTAAATATATTCGTACTCAAAGCATGGTGTTAGACTCCTTGAATCGGCATATCTCCCGCAACACTGCCAGTGCGTATATGTCCACACTATAATTTGGATGCCTAATAGATTAATTTATATTCCGCTAAGAAGTTCATACAGAACTGCATTTAAAACTATTTGTAACAACCCACTGACATGTTGGTTAATGGTAATGATAATGGCAATATCATAGGATATAGCACATACTAAATATCTACTAATATGTGACAAGTATTTTATAATAGATTTACATTATTTTGTCTTTTGCATATAGAAAGAAAGCATTATTTCATTTATAGCATGTTTTGTAAGGAAATGTTATTTATTCTTTCATTATCACTGTTTCGTTACGTGCCTACATTAAAGGAAATAAAAACAAAAATAGTAAGCATAAAACACGTGTGTTGTGGTAAATTAGGATTGCCCGCCTCGTCTGACTCTTACTATTAGAGAGGAACCTATCTTTAATTCCATGTTATCTCCTAGAGATGACATGAAAACTAAGGGGCACAGAAGCTTCTTAGGGTTGACAAGCCGACTAGATTCATCTTTGGTTAACTGTCGGTCATCAGTTAGCCTTGATTATCGGCTCAACGACTGGTAGGCACAGCAGGCATGTTGATTGGTGAGGCCGCACGATTCTCCGGTCATTAGGCACCCAGAGTTTGAGATAATATAAATATTTCTATTTAAAAAAAACGCTAGGTAAATTTAATCCCAGATATTTAGAGTTGTTATTTGGGCTATATAGATAAATAACCGTATTATCCATTACTCTGGTTATCATATACTATCATTTCTATGTTACTTGCTATTTCCTTCCAACCCTCACGTTGTTATAAATTACCATTATTATTATTATTAATACTTATTGCTGTTATCATGATCAACATTGTAGCTGTTATTCTTATTTTTACTGTCATTATTGATATAAGTACTATTATTATTGACATTATCATTATTACTATAGCTATTCCAGATATTATTATTTTTATACTATTATATATATTAGTATTACTCTTGTTATTTTTATCTCCGTCAATTCTGTTTTTTTATTCCTACATTTAACTATACTTCTTTCTGTTATTAATTTGGTAGTTACAATTATTATTATCACTATTGCCATTATGGTTATTATCATCCATGTTACTATAATTATTATTCCAACTATTAACATTATTTTTATTATTACTTATATTATTATTATTATCGTTATTATTACTATTAATACCAACATACATATATTTAATTATTATAAGTAGTGTTACTATTATGTTTACTATATCCCCTATTTGCCTTATTACTACTGTTGTAATATTTATCATATATTTTATTGAATATTGTAATTTACATTATTTTCATTAATTCTCTTATTACTATTTTCACTATCGCAACCGTCACTATCCCCCTCTTATTATTACAAGTAGTATTGTGTTAATGGTAAGGGATGTACATCTAGGTTTAATTCATATCTTTAATCATATAATCTATTTTTCTTGGGGTTTACTCTTAATTAGATTGTTATGGCTGAGACATGATTTAAATTAAATTGTTTTGTTATTTCTTAATCTTTTGGTTAGGGCTTTATTTTTATTAGTTTTCTTGGATTCGATCCCTTATAGTAGTTCTAACTATTGTGGAACGGATTCAATTCTTGCGCTATTCAGTTAAGTTATTTATGTTATAGTTTCTAGGTTGTTCACGAACCTATTCAGAGTTAGTCGTTTAAAGTGACTTCAGCTACAGCTTATTTCGTCTCGTTGATTTAGTAATCTACTCTTATCAAATAACATAACAATAGCTATTTTTTCGTTAACGCAGAGAAAGCATGTGTGGTTGCGTAATGTAGGTGTTGTGGAATTTTTAAGATACTCCATTTAACTACAGGTATGGTATTTTCATCTTTTAGGCATTTAATGTAGTTGGATAGTGAGGTTCCTATATTCTTGTTATTTGTGTTTTTAAATGGGAATTTGAGGTACTTTTAGCTGGCTTTTAAATCAGTGTTTACATCCACTATGTAAAATTTATTTAGATTAGGGTTGTTTCCTGGGAATACATTTGCTAAGTAAAACATATATTTAGTTAGACACTCTCTATTTTCTGCTATAATATTTATAAGTATTGTAATAAATGCTCTATTTTGAGAAACCTCGTGTTATGTTTACTTTATTAACACATTTGACATTGATCAATTAATGCTACTCCTAATAAGTTGTGTACTGTTATACTGAAGATGTCAAACCATAAACATCAAGAAAGTCAATTTAGGACTATCGCTAAAGAATATCCTTACACCAAGCAATGAGGAACACAATAGTAAATTAATCCTGAAGACCGAAGAGCTGATCAGGTGAATGAGATGGAGGGCGCTACATTTGCTCCGTGATAAGGAAGATACACACTCTAAAGGAACATACGGCCTCAAAAGCTTGAACGCACTTATGAGAGGTTTGGAGAGTTACCCGTTCGGAATCATATGCGAATTAGAGTTCCACATTAATACAATTTAATTACAAAACAAAACTTAGCAACACTGTAAAATAAATCAGGAAATCAGACAAGCTATGTATAAAGGGGGATACAACAAAAAATACTACAAGATATGCAAAACGAACTACAATAGATTAGTGACAGAAAACCTTACTAAGAAATACAGAAAGGCAAGAGACTGGGATATCATACACGAAATCAACATAGATATCACAATTGTCACGGATAAACTACACATAAGCAACAGGGTTTATCAACTGAGAACAAGACGCACTTATATGTTATTGAACGACCACAAACCGGACTTCCAAGTTAAGCCGGCGACCAGATTGATAAGTCCAACTAGAACCGAAATCAGCAAGACCATTCTTGAAAGGATGAACACAACCATCAAAATCAAGCTACACCTCAGCCAATGGATCAACACCATATGACCCATTGATTGGTTCAATAAAATAGATGATAATAACCAATGTATATTAATCCAATTCGACAAGTCTTCTAATGCTACGCTGCTAGCATCGCTCTAAATCACTCGTTCCGGGCCCCTTCTTACGTGCCATTCTCCCTTTTCAGGATCCACCTTTTTTACTTTCGCGATCACCTCCTCTACATGTGTAACACCTTCTGGTATATTTCATTCTACCATCGGTCCATACCTGTCTGTCTTTTCATAAAGCTGCATGCAGCCCGCAGCCATCCGATCATGGGATAATGACCAACCAATTTCCCGCACATTGAGAAAAGTTCTCGCTTGGTTAGGCCGTCCGTGACTTCAGGGATTCCGTTCCCTCTTCCAAATATAAACTTTCCTGCCTTATTCCGCTGTAATTTCAACTCAAGAGCAATTCCATTTTCTAACGACTTTGATGGTTAGCTGTCAGTCCATATGTTTTGACATGGTCTCACACCCTTTCCGCAGTCACCTCTGCCTCGTCAACCAGTAAATAATCGATATAATAATAGCTATCTCTTTTCACTGCATCGTCTTTGGACAACACGGTCTTAAGCACTGCTTTCATAATTGTTGGTGAAGAATTCAGTCCCAATACTTAGTCTGATAAAGAAAATGTTATATTCGACCAACTGATACCGCCATAGCTTCTTGTCCATATGTATTTGAAGGTAGGGTGATTATAATCCACCATTTTGGTTGCTCGCTCTAATTTCTTCCATTCCATCATGACTTCTTCACATACGTCGATTTCATCTTTAGTTTGGCAGGACACGTTCTTGTTCAACTCTCGGAAGTACACTACCGGCCTGACTTTTTTCTTGGTAGGCTGAACGACTTCCATAATTGACAGAATTCCTTCAACCCTCCCTTACCATGGTATTAAGATTCCTTCGTCGATCAACCTCTCAGTTTCCTTCTCAAACTGCGGTTGTATCTCTCCTATTAGCGTGTTTTCGTAGCAGCTAACCAGATTTGTAAATACAGGCAGCCTCGCGGTCCATTGCCACTCTACTGTCTACTTGTCACCATAAAAATGGGCTCGGACGGCCGCATCATTCAATTTGACATTACCTGGGTTTTGTCGGCTGTATGCCATTATTACTGTTAGCGATTATTGATATTCTAGTTTCATACTGCTTGCCAAACATCACCTCACCTTAAGCAAGTGTAGCTCTTCCCAGTAGGTCGATAATATCCAGGCCCAATATCACATCAATTCCCACCAACGAGCGTATCTAGCACAATTACTCGGGGTCGTAGCGGTATTTTTTTTTACTAGAATCTGAAAATCAGTCTCTCCACAATAATTCACCTCTCTGCCATCTACTGCTTTTATATTGTTGACTCCATTTCAAAAGTTTGCGAGACTTGCCGTGACAAGTGTACTCATACACCCGATATCAACAAAGGTTCTTACCCTTTTTCCGTTGACAGTAACCACTATGTGTTGCAGTAAACATTCACACGCCTTTCTAGAAGTAAAGGGGTGACTACTGGCGCAATAACAGCCCTTTACTCGTTTCCCGGATGTAACAGGCGATTTCTACTAATGTGGCCAACCTGGCCACACCCGAAACCCATAACAGCCGGCCTTGGTTCAATACAGTCGATCATCCAGTGGGATCCCTGCCATCTAAAGTATTTCCCAATAAATGTACGTAACCTCACTATCTGCTCTTCTTCAACATGCTGTTTTTCAGTAGAGGTGGCAATTGCCCAAAGTTCACTAAGACGTTTCGCCAAGAACCCTGGCATGTCTCAATATCGCCTCTAGCTCCATAGTTTCAATGTTAGTTATTAGTTGCAGTTCCATTTACATGCGGTCAGGAAAACCACACACGAGAGCGATTTTCACTGTATTCGCAAGATTCGTCACGTATATCCGGCCAATCCTGCTAATCGACTTATTTCTGCCGCATAGACGTCCATGGATTGTCTGGTCCACGTTACTTTTATAGCTCGTTATAAGCCTTAAAAGCACTCTCCGAAAATGCTGTATTCAATCTTGTTTCAATCCTACCGGCATCTGCCTTGTTCGCCTCTCCCATTTCCGAATAGACTGCTAGCGCATTCCGCTCCAAATACATAGGGATAAATGTCGCTATGCCATAAATATTTTGCAGCTTTGCAAACAGTTTCAGCTTATTTAGCCACGCGACTACCTCGCTTTCTCCTTTTAACGGCCTCAAAATGTCACTGCTTAATTTCACTCGTTCGCCCATTTTCGTAGAAATAGCTTCTGGTCTATCCGTAAAAGAAAGCTTATTGAAAAATAAAAGTCTGATGCTCTACCAACTGCCAACTGCCAATTTTACCTCTTTCTCTCTTCACTTCACTCTGCCCACATAGCTACACACCTCTTACATCTAAAGCGTACAGTTCTTATGCTGATCAATCTATCCCCTATGCAAATTGAATCCCAACCAGAGCAATCTAGTGGTTAGAGACTCCAAACAGCAAATTAGCAAAGCAGGAATAACTCAATTGGCGACTGAACCACAACCATCCCTTTCCTAATGTCCCACTGCGGATAGAAGCAACCTGGTAATCACCACATCTCATGTCACGGACATCATAAAAAAGACTTGACTCCTCAAAAGCATGGCAACCTGATCCTGCAACAGTAATAGTAAAAAAGAAATGCTGTGCTAAACTGGCCCATGCCCTATCCAAACCCTGCAACAAATACCTCGCTGAATCTTGCTTCCTCGATAGGTAGAACACTTCTATGTGGTACCAGTTTTCAAGAATGTTGCAGATAGAACTGCCCTTAAGAATTATTGCCTCTTCAGACTACTCCCGCTCTTCGCTTACCTATTTAAACCCTTAATTAATCTAGCAATAGTCCGGCAAATTGTTAATATTGCACTTTTTTGCTGACCATCAGCATTGATTTATGCAAGCAGGGTCTACTGCGGATATCCTAACGGTCATATACGAACGCATATACCATAAACTGGACAAGGCAGGTTAAGCTAGGGCGGTAGCGCTGTATATATCCAAATCCTTTGACAAGGTCTGGCCTAAAACATTCTCATATAATTAATTCATATGTTATAACTGAATATAACTAGATTCTTCCTATCAATAAGAAAGATAAAGTTCATTCAAACAACATGACCTGAATGCAGATGTGCCCCAGGGATTGACCCTTGAATATGTATTGTTTTTTTAAATTTTCATAAACGACCTTCATAAAACATTGTATACGAGATGGGTATATTTGCTGACTATACTACACGCTGATGTCGTTATGTCTGTCAAACAGACGCGCTCATATCCGAGACACCGGATTAATTTTTAGAACGTTTCCATCCAGTATGTAGTGAAATGGGGTCATACATAGATGGTAAAATGTCATGCTGCTTAGACAAACTCCTTACCTTTAACAACTACCAGAAACCTATTATACCATCGATTGATATGGCAAATAACACCCTACCTGAGAGACAACGTAAACACTCACTGGTCTAACATTAACAGATAAAATAAATTAGAACAAATATGTAGAAACCATTGCTGCAAATATGATGATTTCTATCTACCGTGCTAAAATGTTCTTCCACCTGACAGCATCCTATATCCTTACAAAACCGCCATCCGACCAGGCATGAATTATTGTTTTCATATCTGTGCTGGTTCATAATCATCTTGTTTCTTCCTCTTAGACGAGGTAATAAGAAGAGTATATAATGTGAAAGCTCTCTCACTACCCGGCAAGCTCCCGACCCTGTCCTAGCATTGTCGTGTAGCATCGTTGGGCTTGTTTACAAGTAATTCAATGGAATGTTCTATAATTAATTTGATGCTCTAGTGCCTCCACGACGTAAATACACTCGACCACACCCACACTCACCTAAATCACATCCATTCACTGTGGAGGTCCCCAGATGCTGTAGAAGGTTTACCTATTTCAATCCGGATGTACCGACATACAGAAGTTTAGAACAAATGCTAACACGCACCTTATTGCACAGCACGTATTTAGAATAATCCATCAAACTGTTACCTTAATCCCTCTAAAGCCTTAGTGCCTAGCCTTGTTTCCTTACTAGGACAATGAACGCCGTTCTCTTTCTCTCTATTTGGACAACTTGGGGAAAGTGTTTTCGTCACTAAGTCTTACATGACCAGTCTGGGTATCACTTGTTCTGACAAGTTGGGGTACAGGTTAGACAGCTTGTATGGCTGGTGTTTTCGACTGACAGGACATGACCCCAAACTCTTGGCTAGCGCTAAAAACGGCTGCTCCATCGTCAGTTGTATAATACCGTGGGTAGTTGTGTGGTTCATGTTGCGCATAGACAGGGACCCTGCAGTTATCTCCGGTAGGCTTTCCCGAGGCCATAACCTCCATGGACCAGGTCGCGACTAATGGACTGGTTGTGTTAGCTTATTTGAACCAAACACGAACCCATCTTAGCCAACCCACTCTATAATCAAAACAGACATGTCATTACAAACAAATAAAACAAAACCTAAACCAGACACCCAACAAAAATCACTTTCGCCTCCGCCCTTGAGGTTCGCATTCACAAATATCCGGGGACTTAGAACCAATATCAACGACGTAGAAGCCTCTCTGCTGACAAACTCCCCGGATATGCTAGCTCTAAGTGACACTTACTTTCAATCCCCAATCTCCTCTCACCACTTTGACATGACTGACTACCTCCCACTCTACCGTACAGACTTTGACAAACATATGCTCGGGCTAGGATGTTATGTTCGGACCCCCCCCCCGTGACTAGAGAACATATGTTAGAATTAGATGACCAATACTACATATGCTTTAGATTGACTTTACATCACAGCGTCAGTTACTTATATTTCTTATACCGTTCTCCGTCGAGTCAGGACTGTACTCTTCCAAACTCGGCCTATGAAAGCATAGATAAAGCACTCTTAATTGACTCGAATGCCCAGATACATCAATTTGGGGATTTTAATGCCCACCACCGCGACTGGTTGGGAATATCCAGCCTTACTGACGCAGCCGGCAACTCTACGTATAATTTCTCTTTAGCTCACTCCCTCTCTCAGACTGTCGATTTTCCGACCGGCATTCCCGATCGAGTAGTCCAGCAAGTCTAACTTCTAGACATTTTCTTGACCTCAATGCCCGCGGCTTGTGTGACGAAAGCTAATAACCCACTCGAGAATGCTGATCACATTGTGCTAATGATACATATCACCCTAAAATGTCGTCCTTAAGCTGATGAACAGTTGCTTAGAATAACAAGATACTACGAGCAGGCTGATTTTGATTGAATCAGAGATCACATCAGCGACGCCCCATAGAATGTAACCTTCTCACATCCTACAGACCAATGTGCAAATTAATTAACTGAATGGGTCTTAGCAGGCATTGAAGTCTATGTCCCTATGCGAAAATTATTTAGCAAGCCCCACCTTCCCCAATAGTTTACCTCGGAATGTGCAGCTTCCATTGCTGAGAGGCAACAAGCATTCCGTAAATTCGGCCGCCATAAGTCAGCTACTAATAGACATACATTTATGGAGTCAAGAAATAATTGCAAGGCCGTGATAGGGGAAGCAAAATTAAGGTATCATGACTTTAAAAAACGCATTCAGTTACGGAAACTAGGTACTCGTGATTTCTGACAAATCTACAATAGTGTAGTGAACAATGGTCAATCAACGATTCCCCCACTATCAAACCACAATGATGTCGGTTGCACAGCCACTGATAAGGCTGAACTACTTGTCCAGCGTTTCGCTTCTAACCCCACTTTGGACTCAGATAAGCACCCCCTCCCCAAATCCCCTTTGCGGACCGAAGCCACACTTAATAACCTGGTCATCACTCCATTCCAGGTCAGCGACTTAATAAAAAAAAATTGACACCTCCAAAGCTTGTGGGTTTGATCTTATACCTGTAATAGTAATAAAGAAATAGTCTGCTTAACTGGAACCTATCCTCTCCAAACTCTGCAATAAATGCCTAGCTGAATCTTGCTTTCCCGATAGCTGGAAAATTGCTTCTGTCGTACTAGTCTTCAATAATTGTGGGAATAGAACCGATCCTCAGAACTTCCGCCCAATCGGTCTACTACCGATCTTTGCTAAAATCTTTGAATCCTTAATCAATCTAGCGATAGTATGCCATTTAGTTAATGCTAAACTTCTACCTGACCGCCGGTATGGATTAAGACAAGCACGATCTACTGCAGATATCCTAACGGTCATCTCAGAAGGCATATATCATACACTCGACAAGGCAGGAGGAGCTAGAGCAGTAGCGTTTGATATATCCGAGACCTTTGACAAGGTATGGCATAACGGGCTTCTCCTGAAAATATGCTCATACGGTATTACTGGACAATTACTTTATATAATAAGATCATTCCTAACCAAAAGAAAACTGTAGGTTGTTTTCGATGGCCGTTCATTAACGCCACATGACATAAATGCTGGTGTACCCCAGCGATCTATCCTTGATCTGTATTGCTCCTGATCTATATAAACGATCTTCCTGATTACATAGAGTCTGAGATTGGTTTATTTGCTGACGACACCACGCTTTACTCTCGCCATGTTGGAAAAACAAACGACATCATATCTGAGGCAATGGCTGAATCCTTCAAAAATTACCTCCAGGCTGTAGTGGATTGGGGTCATAAATGGTTGGTAACTTTTAATGCTGCAAAGACAAAGCCCCTTTACTTCAATAACTACAAATAAACCTTTCGAACTAACAATTGTCATGGCAAATAACACCCTACCTGAGAGTTCATCATTCGAACTCCTCGGTAACATAAATTGGAACAAATATATTGAAGACATTGCCAAAGCTGCCGCAGAGAAGGTTGGCTCCCTCTACTGTGCGAGTAAACTCCTCACACCTGACATTATCCTGTATCTCTACAAAGCCACCATCCGCCATTGCATGGAGTATTGTAGCCACATAATGGCTGGTGCATACTCTACTAGTATCTCGCTCTTTGACAAGGTTCAAAAAAGAGTCGCCAACCTAATAAATCCCTCACTGTCAACCAAACTCCAGTCCCTGTTTCATCGCCGCAATGTAGCATCCTTGTGCTTGTTTTACAAATACTTCAATTGATTATGCTCTGATGAATTGGCTACTCTGGTACGACGTACATTCACTAGACACACTCGACAATATTCTAAATCCCAGTCATTCACTCTGGAGTCCCCCAGATCATGGAGAGCTTTCTACTCAAATAGCTTCATTCCTCGTGCCCCCTAGTTCCCAAACAGTACTGACATGCATAAATTTAAAACTAATGTAAACAGGCATCTCGCTGCGCAGATCCCACTTTAGGTTGACCCCCCTCCTAACTTTCTCCCCTTTTCTTTTTTCTCAGTAGCAACTTACGTCGACAGTGGCGGCCTGTCTTGTGAACTATGGTAAACACAACATTTTTAAAAAATTCTCAGTAGATCCATACGTTTACCGTAGCTACTTGAGGTGAACTCAGTTGAAACAATAACTGGGATTGTCTCTTTCTCTTTTTATCTCTCTCTCTCTCTTGCTTTATCTTCTAAATTTGCATCGAACTCTATACCACTACACCTCGATTCATCCATCTCTACTTATTTTCCATCGAAATCATTCTTAGTCTCCCAATCTTTCTTTAAATTTTAATCCATGTCTCGCTATCCTACTATTAAACAATCTCGGTTTCGTAAATCGTTTATTAAACAACTACATATTCAGGTTATTAACCCCCTTATACGGGTTGAACATGTATACGTGAGAAAGTTCTATCCAATTAATTGCATACAATTAATTATATTGAATGTGTACACTTGCAGTAACCAAATAGGATGAGAATTGCATTTTATGATACAAATACAACAAAACATACCACACTGGGGAATATATGGGGTTCAAATAATCTTTATTCTCTTGTCTGAACATGAAGTTTGGAAAACAGACTTATAGAGCAACTCCAGTTCTTGTATATCCGAAAAAAGACTTGGAAATATATCATATCTTAAAAAAAGTAGCGAAACCGTATTCTAATTGGATTTTATTAATTAGATTCAATAGTTCAGCAATACACACATAAATAAATTTAGAAGTTATATCAATCGAAATGTAGTTCAATAATCTAAATTATTAATCTTTGTCTCAAATATTCTGATATTTTATTTCCCTACTTATTTCCTGACCATGACTATTACTTTGCTTCCCCACGTGGGTAGAGTTAGACACAAAGTGTTTTTTGTTGCATGTTGGGGAATCCATATCTAATAAAAATCAGTATGGATGAAGACAACTAAAAATTGCTATAACTGACAAATTAAGTCCAGCATAAGATGAGATAGGACCCGTTGTTTTTATCCAAAATGCTAATATTATCGAATATTCCTATTAATTATTGTTTATGCGTTTACATAAAAATAATACACTGACATTTTTTTTAAATGTATATGTCACAGTTAAACTAATGCCTTCGTGAAAGACATTCATCAGCTTCTATCTTCAGCTACGGTTAAACAACACAGTTGTTTCATGCGTTTTTCTTAAGGAAGGTTGTTTATCGTAATATGATTTGGCAGTAATCTCTTCTTGCCTGTAGTTTTATGTGATGTTGTCAAACCAGTCACCCGTGACTGGAAGAGGTGATGGACATTACTTGCTAAGCCCCATTTCGTTCGAAATGTCATCAAGACGAATTACATGGCCTAGCAACCGGAAGACATAATAGCTTGTCTACTGGAATTATATTTTTGTTATTGCGAACAATTTATATTGCTCTCCTTCGTTTGGGATTGAACAAGTGTCGTGTGTATAAAATAAAGTGCGATATTTATATAAATGTGAATCCGTCTAAGAAACTCTACAGGTGTGGCAGTACTTAAAGGTAAATACTCATATTTTCTATTAAAAAATGACACAACCGTTCACACTTCAGTGAAAGAGTATTTTATTTGTATGTCGTAAAATCCCTTTATAATTGGTGACGGACTTATATGTGCTTGACTCGAGGAAAATTGCCGTTTTTATGGCAGTTATTGCCAGATTTGTGAGAGACACAAAGAGAAAAATAAAGGGGACAACACATTTTATATATTGCGCATACGAGGATTTTAGACCATATCTGACTCACTGAATATAACCGAAAGTTAATACATAAATACACACCCATTAACAATATATATATATATATATATATATATATATATATATATATATATATATATATATATATATATATATACAGACATGATGAAAGACTTTGAATAGAAGGTACTAGAGTACAAGATAGGCATAGACAACTACTCAAGCAAAAATGGAGAATTAAACAAAGTAAACGTGGATATATATATATATATATATATATATATATATATATATATATATATATATATATATATACAGGGTGTTTCAAAAGTCTTGGGAACATTACAAATGCGTATATCTCATGAACTATTCCAGGTAGAAAAATGAAACTGGTGACATTTTAAAGCTTGCTTAATTAAGTTTTTGGTCATACTAATGATTTTCGTGTTATCTTTCCAGGTGCAGTAATGGCGTTCTCTAAACAAGACAAGGCCTTTTGCGTCCTCCAATTTGCAAAGACTGAATCGTGGACATGTGTTCAGCGTGCATTTCGCAGGAAATTTAAAAAAGAAGCCCCTGAAAGGAAATCCATTGTCAGATGGCATGCTAAATTTGTGAAAGTTGGGTGTTTGTGCCCAAGTAAGCGAACAGGTCGCCCTTCAACTTCAGAAGATGCAGTTGAGCAAGTTCGGACAGCCTTTCAGCGGAGCCCCCGTAAATCAGTGAGAAGAGCCAGCAGGGAACTTCAGCTTGCTCCAGCAACTGTCTGGCGTGTCTTAAGGAAACGACTGCAAATGGTACCTTACAAGCTCAAGTTGGTCCAAAAGTTGAAGGACACTGATAAGCCACTTCGCCGTGACTTTTGCATTGCAATGCAAGAGAAGTTGGAAGATAACGGCTTTGATGACCGGCTTGTTTTTAGCGATGAGGCGACCTTCCATCTGAATGGCAAAGTTAACAAGCATAACACTCGCATATGGGGTACTGAGAATCCTCATGAACTTCTTGAGCACGAGCGAGATTCACCAAAAGTGAACGTGTTTTGTGCAATTTCCAAGAAAGGTGTCTATGGACCGTTCTTCTTTGAAGAGGCAACTATCACTGGTGAATCCTATCTCAACATGCTGGAAGACTGGTTAATGACTCAGTTGGATCAAGCAGAATCTGATGACTTCATTTTTCAACAAGATGGTGCACCACCACACTGGAGTCTTAGAGTCAGGCAGTTTCTTAACACAAGGCTGCCTGGTAGATGGATTGGTAGATCTGGGCGAGGTGATGACGTTCTCATGCCCTGGCCTCCTAGGTCTCCAGATCTTACCCCGTGTGACTTTTTCCTTTGGGGCTTTGTCAAGCAACAAGTCTATGTGCCGCCCCTTCCAAGAGATATTGACGAACTAAAGGCTCGAGTAATGGCAGTTGTGGGAACCATTGACGTCAAGATGCTGGAACGCGTTTGGCAGGAAATGGACTATCGACTAGATGTCTGCCGTGTGACGAATGGTGCTCATATTGAGCAACTTTGAAGATTCCCCACAAAACTTGAAACTTAAACCTTTCCAACGGTACCAATTTCATTTTTCAACTCCTAATAGTTTTTGAGTTATTAAAAATCGTTATGTTCCCAAGACTTTTGAAACACCCTGTATAATCAAATATTAACCAAAAGTAAACTTTTAGTAAATAGGACCTATAGTAAAAAGTTTACGCTCAATATACGATATAGAGCAGAAATACAGATATATAAGTTGGGTGTAGAAAAAGCAAAAGTTCAAATATTTTAAAAATATTAAAAATATAAAAAATGGGGTGTATTCTCTTCAAATAATATTTGATATTTTACACTCAATGACATACCTCTTAACTTTTGACAAATCTCGTCCGTACCTACCTACCACTGCTTTATCACTTAAAGCCCTCCTCCCCCATCCACCCCTCTTTTTCGTCTTAGCCAAATTATCTATCTGTATTTCTCGTCTGATGATAAGATTTCGATCTTTGAAAAGCATTGGCTACACTTTGTATTGAACAATCGAAATTTGAAATCAATTTGGACATTCGAACATGTGTATCACTCTTATTTCTTCTATCTTTATATATATATATATATATATATATATATATATATACATACATATTCATATATATATATATACATACATATATATATATATATATATATATATATATATATATATATATATATATATATATATATATACAGTTTTAAAAAGGTTGAAGGCAATGCAAAGTTCTGGATCGCTGGAAGTTGTAAAGAACAAAACACAAAGCAAAACCGAAAATAAGTTGGGTATAGATCTAAAAAGGATTGTTTATATTTTTAGACGAACTTACATAGACAGCAAGAGTGTTATTCTGTAATTGTCCGGATGTTCAGGGATCAATTTAATATATTTCGAGAGTTATATCCTCTCCTTTTCAAAAATGAATAAAATAAAAAATTCCGGAGACAGAGATATTGCCAGAGGCGCTGGGGGTAAACTGGAAGTGTTCAGGAATAAGTGTACAGAGGTAAATGAAATTAATCGTAATAATATCTGGATGAGTGTTGTGTAACTGTTAATTAAATATTGAATAGTATATCTTATATTATTATTTTTTCATATATCTATATATATATGTACTTGTTTGCTGTTTTTATTTATTTAATTATTGTTAAATTTATATATTTACTATCATTGTTTTTTCTTTCTCTCGTATATGAAACGTAGGTGTTATTTATCCTATATATGGTTTTTAACAGGCTGGTTCCGGCATTAGATGTTATATATGTTGTAGAAAGTTATTTAGTTTGTTATTAATGCATTGTATTATATTTTAGTTATGTCCCGTTAAGCTTATTCCTTATATATTGGGTTTACTTTACTTCTTAAGTGTCTTACGTTTTGGGTAGGAAGGTTTATCTATTTAAATGTCAAAGGGGGGGGGCAATTCTGGTATTTTTGATATACCGTTATAAAGGAAATTCTGCTAATTGGCTTGGTTTGTTGCAATTTATTAAAATAATCTCAGATTTCTTTATTCATTTGTTTATGTGTTTTATTTGTTTATTTACTTATTTGTTTAATTTCGTTTATGTATTTATTCATATTTTTTATATCAAGTTATAAAGGAAATTCTTCTAGTCGGCTTGGTTTTGTTGTAATTTATTTTAATTAATCTGTGATTTCTATTTTCATTTGTTTATATGTTTTACTTGTGTATTTACTTATTTGTTTGATGTTTGTTTATTTATTTATTCAGATAAGGTGGGGTGTGGTGGGGGGTTTGAAAAATAGTGAGGATATCAGGCACTAATGTAATGATGGGTTGCAGACCGTGGTGTAGTCAATTCTTTTTCAATAGGGGAAAAATAGGGTATAATAGTTATAAGTTGGACAAATAGTGTTCATCATGTAGGGGGAGGGCTGGGTGGGTTATTATCTGGGAGATGGGTTCAGGAGTGAGTAGGTTATATGATGAAGGTAGGGCTTAATTCATGTCTGTGGTTTAGAATTGGTTTATGTCTAGAAATGAGGAGAGCTTCTATCAATCTTAGGTCGCCAAGTTTCCTGGACTTAGCAAGATTGGAAACGTGTATGTCTTGTTGTGTAATATTGCATGAGGAAGTATGTTTAAAGAAGAAAGATATATTAGTGCTCATGTGTTCTTTAATGCGCTGGTGTTGTTGTCTAGTAGTGTATCAAATATAGGAGTGGTTACAAATAGTGCATACTATGTTATATACACAGCTAGTGCGGTGCCATAATCCCGTGGTAGGAATGGGACAATTGGCTAGGGAGCATGGTTCGTGGGTGTGTGTAGTGTGTTTTTTGGAAAGGTGTTGACGTAAGGTGGTGCCGGTGTGGCTGAGTTGTTTGTCAAGTTTTTCTTTGTATGTTGCACTGCGGATGGCATTAGTGATTATGTCATTAAAGAAAAGTAGTTTTAGGAAGCATGTGGTGGAGAGTGTGTTGTGTCTGCGTAGTCTGGTCTTGCTGAGGTGGGTTATTGTAGAAGCGGGGTAGCCGTTGGTGATTTAGGTTTGATGGAAATCTTTGGTGTGTTTGATTTTATTGACAGTAGATGAGCATTTCTTCTGTATGTGGGTAATTTCATTATGGGCATAGTTTAGTTTGTTTTTAAGGGGCAGGGTAGACTTAAAATGAATAAATAAGTTTTTACAGGCAGGTTTTCTGTAGGAATTGGTCTGTATAGAATCGTCTTCTGTAATTGTGAGGTTAACATCGAGGAGAGATAGTGAGCAGGAGTCTCTTGGGAAGTTCTATAGTAAATTTTATATGAGGGTCGGTGCTGTCGAAAATGTCGACAATGTTGATAGCTTCTTCACGGGATGAAGTGAGGATAGGGATGTCATCTATGTACCTAGTGAAGAAGATATGGGAGTGGCAGGTGTTAAGGGCAGGTGTCAATATAGGATATGGCTAATAGGCCAGCCAAGCTAGAAACACTGGGAAGACCAGCAATCTGCTTAAATATGTGGCGTTGGAAGATGAAATATGTATTATTAATGATATTGTACAGGAGTTGATGTATGTATTCGGGTGTTAATCCGAAGAGTTCTAAGTTATCGGAGGAAGTGATGTGGTCAGAGATGAGGTCAATAGCTAGATGTGCGGGTATTGATGTGTATAGGGAAACAACGTATGTATATTTATATATATATATATATATATATATATATATATATATATATGTATATATATATACATATTTATATGTATATCAATAAAAACCCATATCATTTTCAGAAACGATCGTACACGACACTGTTGTTCACATCGAATTCTTGGAACGTAGGTATATCAATATGTCATCTATCTATTTTCCTCGTATGTATGATTTTTATATATACATATATAGTATAGCATTTATTTGTACATAAAGATTAGTAATAAGTAGTATCTAGACTACTATTCTCACATAGGGTTAAATTTTCAGTTGATGTCAGCGTTGATTTCTTTCTATTTTCTAACGCTGAGATTTTGATATTACGCTTTGATTCATCCAGTGGATTCAGTTAAATAATCCATAGTTAAATAATCCATAGTGCTTGCGGAATTCGAGATACAGAGTCCCATATCAAAACACGCATTACAAGTAGGTCACGTGTTATACCGGTCGAATTGTTCTGAAAATAATAACCTAAAAGTGTATTGCAGTCCGAATAATAAAACCAAACACCTGTGATTTAGCGAAATCATTTGTCGATGACTATATATAAACCTCCGTTCTCGGGTTCAGCCCTGTTGTTAATCATATCCCTTAGAGCACTGTTTAGTAGCGATGTATGTCTATATAACAATATTGTAGATATCATTTATGAAAAGCGCCCATCATACGATGTATTGGCTAGAACTGCCGAATATCAACTAGATGCTTGTAGGTTCGGCCCCTTGCACAAACATTCAAGGTATTTTTAAAACGGCATCATGATAATTTATTTACAACCATAGTTAAGCCAAAAACAAACACCACCACTCCATACAAAATTGTCGATTAAGCGTTTTTATTACATTTGTGTTCATCTGTTTAACAGCCCAAAGGGAATTCGATCTAATTATATCCTACCAAGTTCCGGTTGCCATATAAAATACATATGATTTGAATGCTTATTCTCCTTCTAACCAGAATGTAGACCCCGCTTCTTCTGCAGATTTCCTAGCAATCTAAGACCGATGGACTTAACAAAAAAGTTTTACATGGCGTCTAGGAAATAGCTTTATTTAATACAACTTGCATCGGGGTGTGTACTTCAACTAAAGGTTTGTTAAATTATAGCAGTGTTTACACAATTTCTTTATGATACTTTACCGTTTACTCAAAAAGAACCACATTCGAAGACTTGCAGCCTTTCGAAATCGAGGAACACAACATATGAATTGACAACCAGACGGTTATCGGAAAAAATGCACGAGAAACCGACTCGTAAATCTCTTAAAATTAACAATAAAACACAGTTTGAGTCAGCAAAAAACATACATAGCGCTCTACGAAACTCCAGGTAGAAAGTAGTGTTATTGGCATTATTTTTTAAAAACTCATAAAATAAGATAAAAGAAAGCAATGCGAAAAAAAAAAGCAATAAATGTTTCTGGTTAAAAAAAAATTGATGTTTCGTAAAAGTTCGACTCAAACCAAACCAAATTAAGATATAGCGTGCATGTTAACTCCCTCAAGAGGTCAGGTGACATTTTTTTCAGCTCTCGTAGCATAAGGTCCTATGACTTTAAACAGTATTTCATGTATTTAGCACGAGATACTGAAGCATAATTGGTGTGTACTTACATGTTGCTTGCCCTGATATTTCATAGTGTTTGCTTATTAAAACTGGTGTCTGTCTTAATTCTTCTATAACATTGTGTCTTGCTCTAACCATCGGATGTGCCCCTTCTCACCATCACTCTCTTTTTCCTAGACACACCATGTGATTATAAAATAGTGGTAGCAAGAAAGAGGAGAAAGGTTGAAATAACGTGCACCGTACATATAATTACGGTCTGACCGAGAGACGGCGACGATAATTTGTTCACATATACTAAAATCGCAACACGTAAAATAGCCTTTTCCCTTTTTCGTCGACATTCGTTTAATAGATAAATTATTTTTCACACGTTTTCTCTGAAAAATATATTTTTTGTCTCTTCATTTGCATTTTAGTTTCTTCTTTCTCGTTCTGAATTGTAAGCTTTCGTTTTATTTCAATTAACTATACTACAAGTTCGCTGGCACCGCGTTTCTTCTTCTAATTATCAATTCTCTTTTCAGTCTCGAGACACAATGGACACTACATGTAAGGGTGTATGCGTGTGGAGTTTATAGTGTAGACAGTGTTGTGTCAGCATTAACTGCACCTCTTCTGGAATAGCGTGGTTTGTGTCTACTGGCACGGATCAGTCCGGTAAAAGTAGAAACAATGCTGGTGCCAGAAGGCTAGTATTACTTTGGATATTTTATTTAAAAGTAGCTTCTAAAGAGGCAAGTCTATCTCAGACTAGTCGAATCTAATCCATAATTTAAGGAAGGATATGGTAATTCATACCGTTACCAACAGTAATGCAGACGAGGTGTGTATACTTGCCGAAACATATGTGGATATTCAGCAAACATTGAATAATGAAATTATGACTGCAACACCTGTAGGTATTGTGATAAAATGTCTCTAAAACAAATATCATGTCAGTCAACTACTTCCTATTCAGTAGAGTGTATATGCCCAAACAGCGTATTTATCGAGGAAGTCGAGCTGTTCAAGTATAGTGGCCTAACCTTAATGTTTACTGGACAGAGTTAGAATAAGATCGCAATTCGTATCGATCGTGCCCGTGTAGCCTTCTGCCGTCTCCAAAGTAAATCGTGGTCTCGACAAATTGAAGATATGCCAAGCACTGCTACGCTCAATACGACTGCACGCTTGCGAGAACTGGTCATTGCGCAAAGATCTTCACGCACTCGTAGCTTTCGACATGTGTATTGTTCTGTGTATCGTATTCATCCGTCTCTCAGACAATATCTCAAACCGAACCATCTATATAAGATGAAACACCAACATCATCACAGAGACTTTTCTTTAAAGGATGCTTCGTTGAAAGCCCCAATCGCAACCGCCGGGTGGAAGAAGTGCAGGGGTGGCCAACTAAAGACTTGGATATGTACAGTGAAGACATACATGAAGCTGATTGCTGATTCCTGCGTTTTTAGTGTTCGACGCTGAGACCGGGAATAGCTGAAGTATGACAAGGACTAAGCTGCTGATTGAAGGGGTGGACTGCCTTGACGTGGGTTTCGGTGAATCATTAAGTCACGGAGCAACCCACCCTGGGTGAATGTCATTACAGGTACAGTAGTCCCGATATAACTTGATGTCGGCACCACAACCCCAACATCCTACGCTTATAACACCGCTACATTCATCATACTTCTACTAATAATACTACAGTCAATGCTATTATTCCTTCTAAAATGATAATACATTCTTACTGTCACGAAATTTGTATCACCCATTACAAAAACACATTTCCTCGAGTATTTATCATACTGTTTGATTAATTAAACTTATACTGTGGAAACAACATGTAGTTGTGTATTTAGTCAATTGAAAAAAAACGAAGGGAAACTGATATTTAGAAACTAAATTATATACAACACATTTTATTTGCAACAAATAAAGTAAGCATACCATTAAACTGGAACATTCTGAAAACTGAATAATACGAATATGGAACTAAACTGTTCAAAATCCACAACGATAGTTCTAAATTTAATGGTTTATATTTAGAATGACTAAACATATGTTATCATTCTTTTTTCCTGGAAATTTTCCTTGAAACATTGACAAAATTACCAAAACCTAATGAGTTGAGACAGACGTTTATTTACATATTGTTGACATATACACAAATAGCCTTGCTTATAAATACCACTTAGTCAGTTAAAATTGTGTATTTTAAAATCTGATTAATTGGTACGAGAGGTGATCATAATGAGACGTGTTGTTGACTTTGCCATCGACAAATTTTTGGTCATGCTAGAAAGTGTACAGAACATTCAGCCAAATTACCAGCTAGAAACTCAGAAACGATCCACGTGTTCTACTCAAAAGTCTTCAAGATAAATACTACTTTAATGAAGTAAAAGTGAGTACATCTAGATTTAGTTGTTCACTTTACTAAAGCGAAAACATGTTCGTGCAGGACTGAATGTTTCAAACAAACAGTGCATTACACCTGTAGCATTTTGGAAATGCATTCAGATCAGGCGCAACAAAAATAGAAATTTGAAAAAGAAATGGCGTGGTAAACTACTAGTGAAAGTAGAGAACTATATATTAGGCGAATAATAGTATTTAAACATTAAAATCCTGATGCGGATCTATCCTATTCGACGTTGCTATAATTCTATGATAGGGATAATACGTGTTATACAGTATATATATTAAAGACGAATTGATAATATTATAAGTATATTGTGGATATAAAATTATGTTAGAATGCACGTTCGCTGGTCTTTAAACCAGGGTACGTATCATAAGAAGACGGCGATTTGAACCCTAATGAAACGCTTATTTATAATTCAAATTCGCAGATATTCTTGACAATGATATTAAAGTTAAAATAACCACACAATTCAATACACCTCCTAAACACACAAAATAATAAACTCATCACTGCACACAACCTTGATTCTGATAATTACACACTTCCAAAAATAATTGGTAACTGGATATATTTACAGAACACTTAAAACATAAAAGCCTAAATTTACTCACTGCTCTATTATTTCTCAATTAACTATATACTAACGATACGATATCTCAATTTATTCCAAATTAATATAGTATAAAACTTAACCATGAACTAGTCTTAACTATAAGAGGTTAAAAAGCTGACCAAGGTGGTATTGATTATTTAGATGTTTACAATAGCTTTATTAATGTACCTGTTAATGAAACCATAGACATCATCATAAATAATATTTATGAACCCCATAATAACCACACACTTAAAATAAACTGTAACGTGTGGCGTACAATTTGGTTTTCCTGCTCTGAAGAATCCCTTTTTATGACTATGACGGATACATCTATATACACAAATATGCAGTTTCCATACGCTGTGTCAGAACCAACTTTCAGAAATTATTACATGCGCAACTTAGAAAACATGATAGTTCACCTCATAAAAAATACCGATCTATTAACAATTCGTTACTATGCAATTTACATTTTGCAAACAACTTTCCTAACTGGTTCTGTGCTCAAATTCACCTATGCATTAAACATAAAAACACAACATCCTCCCTATAGATTTTCTAATAAGCACCAACAAAAATAAATTCTCTACATCAACGTTTATAAAACGTATTGATAAAAAACCCTACGCGAATGGCCATTCTGGTTGAAAGTAGCAATTATCTCGAACTAAACTAATATAATCCTCTTCAACTATCTTTCAACGTGAACATAACAATATTAAATAGACTCGAATCAATCATGGTTTCCCTTACTATATCGAAGATACCCATATTCGACAATTTAAAATAATCCCTATGCACATATCAAAATTCCGATCGTTCACTAAATAAAGGTAAATATACTGCCAGAGTACCCTTACGTTGAGAAGAAATTGCAGTATTTGGATGTTTGTGGTTGCATGTTTGGGTGGGTCTAGTCTACAACATACAACACTTTCGATCAGAGCCCAGTATGGGAATATTTCAAATTTCAAACATGACTTGTTTAGGTTTACAAGTCATTTCCCATTTACATGTAAAGAACTAACTCGGTCAGTGTTCATGATAAATCAATACATTATGAATGTTTACTTGTTTTCAGGGTCAATCGTCCACATGAAAAGTGTTATCAGTGATGCCAAATCAACCCTTATACCATATCTAAGGGTACCTGCCCCCTAAACACCTCATTACACTCACATTGTTAATCGTACCACTACACCATTTATTTCACTCACCCAGATTTAAAAACAGGCATATGGTTGATTATGTTTTATATGTGTATCCGTGGTGAGGTTATTACTTTCTTTGATAAATCGTGCTCCTTACCTCTGTATATATATTAAATTGTTTTATATGGTATAGGATTACTGAGAAAACGACTGAAACTCAAAAAAGAAAACGTTTTACTCAATAAAAACTGTCTTCCCAAACGATTACCTTGCTCCTTATAATAATACACATATATGTTCGTATATTTTCAGGTCCAAACATGAGTTCAGCCGTCAGTAGTATAACGACCCCATGAGAACAGGATTTGGACTGTGATTACACTTTGGCGCTTCCAGAAAATTGTGCTGCAGGTGTCAACCGTGCAAATATCGGAATAGGTGTCAAGGTGATGGTTTAAGCGGGAACTAATGTTACACATATACAGAAATGGCATTGTTTTAACCTAAACAAAGATGATTCTGCTCAACAAGTAAAACGGAGCGCCGGTGTTTTTTTGGGGCGATATGATAGTAAAACGCCAAGTAAAAGCATTGCTTTTTCTGTGGAACTGATACTACGAAAAACATATAAACAAAAAAGTGAGAAGACTATTTGCAATGTGAACACTGATGCATTTGCTCAACTATCCTGGTGTATTGCAAACAAAGAAAGGATGAGAGGGCCACTGCTGTTCAACGTCAAATATTTTGGTGGAGATCTTCATGCTGCAGACTGTGCCCACCACCAGTCATGTGACGTTATCTTCCATATAATAAGAAGCATTCTATGTCAGTTGAATTAACCACACGACGAAAAAGTGGAAGACCAAAGAAACAGCGATCAGGAGGAAGAATTCGAAAGGGTGTGTGTATACTTGCTGGAAAACGATGAGGAACATATAACGATATAGGACATTGTCGCTTAAATAGGAGTATGCTTTATTGTTATTATTATTATTATTATTATTATTATTATAATATATTTATTTATTGTATCTTTAGTTTTCTCCTTAATATAATTGATTATCTTACTTTTATTATACATTTTAACAGTTACATTTTTAATCGTTTAATGTTATCTTGTGATTTCTATGATGTACGTTTTTCTACTGGTGTTTTATAAACTATTAATCATCTTTAAAAGTATATCAGATTCTATATAACTAGAGGGATTACATTTCATAGCAACGTCATAAGACTCAAGGCCCTTCCAATATACTGAACTCGAAAAGTTTAAATATCTGAGCTAGACGTTTATAATTTGCCGGGGGGCACATACCTTCATGAAGCTTTCAAAATCGTTCAGTTCCCGTAAGCATGTCATAGCGGATTTGATTTTCAAATAACGTGCGTGAAGTAGATGTCATAAAATCAAAGTATATTGTTAAATTTTACTTGATCCATGAATTTATGAACAAAATAAGCTTTTTTACGAATAAGGAAAATTAATCAGCTTTCTTCCTCTGCCATATTTGTCCTATCGTAAGGCACGAACTGACATTTTATTCCCTTTTTTTTAGAATTCACAAAATGGAATTTATTTCAAAAGAATCTTCAAAAAAGTTCCTCATATTTGGTTCAGTGTATTACATTTTACCTTTGTAAATTTATTGTCACGTTGTAATTTTTTAAATATGTATGTTTTCTCTGTTTACCATCTGTAACATACTATCTCTAACTCTCTATAAATTATCTCTGTAAATTACTATCTTAACCAGTGTGTGCGCGTGCTAATACTGCACGCGCACACACTGGTTAAGCGTAACTTATTTAGATAATGTTCGGTAAATTAATAGTTAGACAAAAATGAAACTACGAATGTTTCTGTCATTCTTTCACCACATTTGATTTCATAAAATCTATCATAGTTTCAGGAGTAGAATTTATTTTTTTATATTTACACTTTACGTACAATGTCCACCAATTTTTAGAGCAACAAGCGTATACAATTTTATAAACACTTTACTGAAATGAGATTAGATATTGCCAGTTTAAAGATTGACTCAAAAACGTTCTCATATGAAAGCAATCGATTTTCTCAGGAAAGGTTTAGTGAAGAACGGTCCAGGATGTCTATTTTATCACGGGGTCTTTTTAAATGATCAAACATGTCTAATGTTTTTTAATAGTGGCACGTCAAGGGTTAATTTCCTTTTTTTGCTGTTGTTTTTGAATCCAACATTTTATGCTTTTTCCCGACCTCAATATACGCCCGTCTCCCGTAACATTATCCGTCGTACATTTGTTTTAGCATATCTTTATTTTTTTTTCTACCTGTCTCATCCGAACCCAATTTTTTTTTCATAGCGACAAGTACGTTCGTACTCGCTGCTGTTTACAGCCAGACAAATACAGAGATTCTCACTCAGCTCACGTCTCCTTTACTGTTTTATCGTCCCCGTCAACGTGCACTGACTAATGTCTATACAACTCCGCGCTCGTAACAGTGCAATGTATTCAGGTTAAGCAGACTTACCCATAAGACATAAATGTACAGATCTATACATTAAAATCTAAAGGTTTCGTAAATAATTCATAGAATTTATAGTAACAATAGGGGATTAAATAAAACCAATTATTAATTTTAGTATTTATTAAATGGTATTTAAGTAAGAAATATAAATTATTTTACCATTATCTTTAATTTACACTTGAAATCTTTACGTTGTTATCAATATAATCTATTGGTTGACGGTTTCGAGTGCATCTTTCATGTTGTTGCATGATGTTTGTTTTACTTCCTAAACAAAGCGTTTCTACTTTAACACTATATAGTAGATGTTAACCCAATATACTGACAGATAATAATATTGATATTAATTTAACAAGAAAGGTACTTTTGTCTTTTACCTTTGATTCTACCAAACAAGGTACATTGCCACTGGAACGTGAAGAGCGTATGTGAATAAAAGAAACATAACTACCATGGCATCATATGTGGGAAGTGGTGTAGCGAGATATCTGTTACGATTAGATTGATGTCTATGCATGTTAGTACTCTCAGTAAAGCAGGAAACAAGCAGGGGATTCCAAGGTTATCAGTACGAGTGAAGAAACTATTAAATTAAAATACTTTTCCGCCTCTTGAAGCTCTATATTGAAGAAATAGGGGTTTGCTCCTTGTCAGATTGATCAGGGAAATGAAGTGGAGGGAAGACACGTGTCAGGAGCTCATTCTAGCACACTCACTTGACGACCCTATAAAACAAGCACAGGGATAAGGTTTTTCGGTGATGGATGAGAGGTGGGATGTTAGTTGCCAACAAAGGTGGAACTTGCCTGAATGTAAAGGTTTGCCGGATTTTGGAAATTTATTTTTGCGCCTCAACAAAATAAAATTCACAACATAACAGGACTGTATTAGTACTACAAAACAAAACAATACAATTAAAAAATAACAAAAAAGTGTATTATTACTTCAAACCAACGATCTTTCGTCAGTACTGACTTGCATATATACAATTACTGTGGCATGGTCTTTCTTAATCCCCAGATGAATATTCATCAATTCATGACCAGTAAGTCGTTCCTCGGAAAGGCGATTTCGCAGCCAAGTTTATTTTGTCTGAGTGCCGAAACTGACCTTTCAGCACTGACCACAGACACTTGTAGTGTGCAGTACATGCTTAGCAGTTTGTGAAGCAGGGTGTAGAAATACTTGTCACAGTGAGAAAGGAAGCATGTGCAGTTTTGTCAAGATCGCAACTTTCGTTCACACAGTATGTGTACCATCTTTTCATTTCACTGAGAAATAATTCCAGAACACTTTATTTTGTTGAATATGCAGCACAGCACAAAAGTGTTACATAGCAGACAAAAGCATCGTCAAATTTGAGTGTAGCACAGAAGGATGGGATGAGACGTGACGGTCAGAGAGCCGAAATATTAGTATTTCCAAATCGCTTATTTAAAAATGATATTAACTCGTCACGAATGGGAATGTATACACTTTTACGGTTATATTCTTTAGTACTGACTGTTTACATTTGTTTGCCTTAGTGTTACACGAAGAACTGTCATTTTTGCTCCAATGTATGTGGCAATGCTATTCACTTCAATTGATATGACTTTGAATGCAGCAACATCATTTAATTACGCAGCAGTCCACAACTCTACAAAAGTATTTTCTTCTTGGCTCGCTGTGTACAAATATACGCCTTCTTTCTGCATGATCTTTGGCAGAGGTGGTGTGTTCTAGTGATTTTTTAAAGACTACATAAATCAACCAAAAAACGTGTTCGTCGAATGTAGCTTAACAGTCTAGCTACCTAGGACTCTGCATATTTATCACCAAAAATCTCGGTGATTTCTCCAATGCAAATGCCACACTTCTACAATTAGTCTTGAAGCTGTTATGACATCAAATATAGGGGTATATATATATATATATATATATATATATATATATATATATATCCAAATCGAGAAGATAAAATAGAAAACGTAAGATTACGGACTTAATTGTAATCCATCCTAAAAAAAATAGTGATTCCATGCATAACAAGGCTAAAAAGGTGGTGTTAATATGTGAGGGTGATCTACCTTCTTTCGTGATATGATGTATAGAGGGCCATATGATGATGGGGGATCAGTATTTCGGTAACATACTATTTGGTACCTCTGTACATTAACAGTCTTTTTTCACATGCAACTCTTTACTTATTTATTATCGGTTCATCAAATATGATAGAAATACTTTCGACAAGCAATATTATTAATTTGGAAGAGAATGTATCTCGAAATTTACATTATCGTTTCATACGAAATATGTTGGCCTTAAACGCGTGTTCATGTTTACTGTATCATGAAACACTGTAATATCTTAGTTTTGTGTTAATGTCAGTGAGTGCACATTTTTAAAGTGGGAAAAGCCTTTTGCATAACCAATCTCTTAAGTGAATCTAATTATTTATAGGAAAATATATTTGCGAAGAATAAATTATTCGAACCTAACATTTCAGTAAAATGCTATTTAGTATAAATAGGTGAATTCGTTCAAATAATCGCGAAAAATATGAACAAATATATGCTTGTTATGAAAGTTATACGTTTAATCAACTAATCCATGGGGTTCCGGTTCCGAATCTCACTCAGCTACGTTAATAACTCGTAAGACGGCAACCACATGAACGATGATGATTATATGTTTAAAAAATATTCGACTTCTTTATATAAGGGAGTCAGATGAGGGAAAATGAACCATATTCCCTAGTAGCATTTCAGTAAAATGCTTTCGCGTATAATTGTTGTCTTCGTTTAATGTAGCGCAAAAAATAAAACAAATAAATGATATCTATATACATATATGATTATTAAAAGGAAAACAAACTATAGATACATTAAGATTGTATACATTCCCAACGCACTATTTAAATCTACACACTATGCATATATATATATATATATATATATATATATATATATATATATATATATATATATATATATGTATATATATATATATGTATATATATATATATGTATATATATATATATACATATATATATATAAATATATATACATATATTCATATATATATACACATATTCATATATATATATATACATATATTCATATATATGTGTACATGTATTCATATATATACATATATGCATATATATGGGTGTGCACATATATATATATATATATATATATATATATATATATATATATATATATATGTATATATGTGTGTGTGTGTAATTATGTGTGTGTATTAGCATATGTAAACAATTGATACAACTCTATTCTGACCATACATTTTCAAGAAACTCACCAATAATCTTCCGAATCAGATTCGGATATTGTGTGTTGATATCTAGACTAATGATACAACTGTATATGGAAGGACTGCACAGGGAACTGGTAACAAAGTCCCTTGTGATCCATGCCTTACCGACATATAACGTGTGATGAAATAGGAAAAAAGTGGCTTCTTACATTTAAATCTTTAAAACTACGCTGTTATTTTGTTCAAAATAATCGTCCAGATGTTAATTTTTCACTAGTATAAAGAAATGTTTCTCTCGTTAAAGAAATAACTGGTATTGATAAAGTCATGAGTTTAGCATTCACGTCCAACCTAAAATAAAAAGTTTAAATGTAATTAAGTACAAAAGTCGCTGGAAAAAATTATTCGATAATTAAACCGCTCTAGAAAGCAATTGACTTCGGATGAAATTATCTGTCTATACAAATCCGATATAGTCCGGGAATAAGGACCGATTCAACATCTATGGGCGTGTCGCTTTGCCAGATTAAAATAATAATTTCAAAATCTAATGAGAGATGATATATGTACATAGCTTCATCGGTGTTCATTCCCGAAATAGCGTTGCTAGTGGTTTCCCTACTTTATCGCCTGTGGATTGTAGGGGCTCGACTGAGCTTCAATAGCTTGGCTGTGAAACATTCATGGA
>OY744526.1:101889551-101912051 GCA_963556195.1 Sepiola atlantica
GAGAGAAAGAAAATAGCCTCAGGTTTGAGAAAGAAAGCTAGAAGGAGATGACTTTACGAGAAACAGAAAGAACAATGGATCTAATATATGCACTCCAAGAGAGATTTGATGAGAATTAAAGATCAAGTTTCAGAGTCGAATTCTCCTCAAAAGCAGATCCATTCATAAGAATTTCTTGCAGAGGACTGATTATACTCACCTTCCCACATTTACAATCCTTCCTCACACTACACAATCAGTTGCGTGGTATCAGCCGAGACCGGTGACATCACAGTGGGTGGGTGTGTGTTTTATGGTGTATGCATGTTAATTATTTTCCACATTCAAGGATTTTCCTTAAGATTTCAGCTGTTTTTTATCATTCCTCTTCGGTGTATAGTCTCAGTCGTTCCTCTGATTCAATTTTCGCCTAGTATTTTCCTAAATTTTTCAAGGCTGTTCTTCCTATCGTTATTGGTCCTACTTCTATATATATTTTTCAGTTTCCTGACCAATTCACTGCATATGCTTCGTGTTTTGTCTATATGTGAATTTAACCCAGTGAATTCTAGGTACGACAAAGTCTACACTTTGTCAGTTTGTTTTCTTCTTGCTAACTGTTATGATATATTGTATTCTTGCTTAGATGAGTTCATCTGTATGTACCTCCATGTCACAAGTGTGTTTTGTGATTGTCGTGTTTCAGAAATGTGTATGGTGTGTGTCTGTACATTTTGTCTGCACGTTAAAAATGTCGTTTACAAAAATCCCCAGCATACTGCGTTCTTCAAGCAGCCCTGTCTGGGCATGTATTATTTTAGGGTAGTTTTTATGCATTCACTCATTTTGTCATTTATCGTCTCGTCAGTTTTTCGACAGTGTCTACATTTGTTTATTTCATTGGTTGTGTCTATATTATGTTCGATGTAGTTTGTTCTAATCCTATTTTTCTGTGCAATTGTTAGTAGTGACTATGTTTCTTAATTTAAGCTTAATGTCGGTAGACACGCCCATGTGTTTTTCTGACTCTCTTCTATTGTCATTATTATTAATCATTGGTGCAATTTTTTCGCCTCTTACGTTTTCCTTCCGTCTTGTTTTTCGTTTTCTGTTCCTTGTATTATTGATTTTTTCAGTATCTCTTACTGTGTTGACAGCGTTTCTCTTTTATTTGTAGTTTTCAGTTCTTTTTAATCAACTACACAGTCTTCCATTATTACAACGCTTTTTCCTGAGTTTTTTCTTTTCAAGTAGAATTTCTCGATATCATCCCACCAGCCAACTGCATTGTACAGAGTCATTAGTTTCCTAGTCTTTTTGTCACGATTCATCGGTTCTTCTGTGGTCCAATCTATGAATGATCAATACTGTATTACTAGTTATATTGTCTGAATGTGAAGTAATCTTACTAGATCCGTGCTATATAATTTAGTTTCAATGAGTTGTATTTTTTTTTTGTATCTTGACTTATTGTGTCTGCTTTTAAAAATCCTAAATATGTATAGCATTATTATGTTAATTTTATAAACCAGCAGGCCTTAGTCTTACGAATAATCGTTTACTGGTTACACAGCATTGGTGTTCTCTGAAATCTGAGTGACTCCTACTCTAAACAGGTATTCAATACGCTGAACCAATGAATGTAATGATTATAACTCGTGTTGCGTTTTTATAATAGCCGTTTACAATTGAGTTCTCCATGATATAGACCAACAATAAGCCTCTCTATGATTAGAGTACTTACACCGTGTTTCCGATAGATTCCATTCCTTGGTGTTACAATTCTTTCTTACACTTCCATTTTTTACTTTGGTTAACCGATGCTACTACTAATGTTGTGCCATATTACGAGATATTTGCATATCAGCAATTGTAGTTGTGACCCCCTAGGTTTCTAGGTTTCCTGTGTTTACGTAGTATAATTTCATTTTCGGTAATTATTTATTTGTCGGAATGTATGTATGTGAGTTTATTTCCGCACGAGTAATGATTCTTTTATATATCCTTAGTTTGTATCAGTTATGTTTAATGGTGTCCATGCTCCATTGATTCAAATTTACTTACTCTTGTTTCTAGAATTTTAATAGAAGTGTAAGTATTCTTTCTCTTACAGTGAGTTTATTCATGTCTAACATCACATTCATTTATCAGGCAAGCTGCATGTATTTGGTTAATTGTTCTGCCTCGTTAACTTTCTACATGTAAATTGCTGCAACTATAACGTATAATATGTTGCACTTTTTATTCTGGTTGACAATTACCACTACTGTCTTCTTTTTTGGATGCGTTGTTTCTTTGTATGTCTCATGTACCATAGGAGTTAATGTATTTGTATTGCAATACGGCTCCGGTTTATAAGTGTAAACTTACTTCTGATGTTCAAAGTTCATTTTATATGTTTTTCTCGTGACACTTTGCAATGTTAAAATAATATATAATGCATTAAACTATCGAATAATATGTATTTTCTTTCTAGAATTTAAGTTTTATTATCAATCTGTACTTATAAATTCTCACATGTTCCACTGTCAACGTTATCATATGCTTTTTAAAGAATTATAGACATCTATAGCCGCTATTTTAACAAAAATAATTCAATTTATTCTGATTACAAACATGTCTTCTTTAGAACTGGCATTGGCGCAGGATTATGCTCTTTGTTATATCGTGTTATCTAGCATGTATGTATGTATTTATGTATGTATGCGATATATAGATCATGTTGCATGCAAGTTTTAAATGTGGATCTATGAATTGATAGGGGTAAAAGCGTAAAGAAATAAGTGAGTAAATTCATATAAAAGAAATGTAGCTTACGTAATGATCAAAGTAAAACCCTTGAGCCGACATTATTCCGTTTTCGTTCTTCCTTACTTATTTAACTGGTTTTCCGCTTATCGTTTAATGAAATTCAGTGCATGTTCTGCCGCTGGTTGTGCAGGATGTGTTAGTGCAAACGATAGAAAATACATTGCAGAAAAACAAAAATTACAAAGCGCCATTTACAAGAAGATGTTTGGCGGAATGGCCAATTCGTGTACCGTCTATTAACGAATATATGCTCTTACTCATAAAAACACATTAATGTATGTGTCTGGATCTGTTTGGAATGCTATTTAGCCTGTGCCTGCGTTTACAGCCATCACATTTCCGTTTCTAGAAAGTAGCAGTTGTTGAATAAGGAGACATATTTCAAATAAACTTACGCAGATTTGTATAGAGAAAATACAGCAAAAAATTATTAACGCAACAGGGCAATAACATAGGTCTATGCCAACAATATATATATATATATATATATATATATATATATATATATATATATATATATATATATGTATATATATATATTCAATATTTACATATGTCAATGTTAACCAAGAATCAACCGCGTGGCTAGATACAGCTGTACCACCGATCGTAGGATTCGAACACCGAACTGAAAACGCTTCTGACTGCTATTTGTCGTACATAGCCGTACCGCTTCAGAGATAAACAGAGTAAAATATTTCTATATTCCTTAAATGGACGCAGTCAGACTAACGTAGATTGTACAACCAACCACAGCGCGGTAACTTAGCAATATTGTTTTAGTTAGAATATCTGTATATTACCCTTACAAAGTACCTTTTTTTGAAAGACGCTTCCCATATTTTTTAAAATAAAGTGTGTACGATATCCACACACATATATGTTTCATTTTAAACGAGAAGCATCAGTGTGGTTATATGTAAACCCATGGACTTAACTTACTTTTGACATGTATACGACGTCTTATTCCCTCACGTCTTCCGAGGCAGCTGTAAGAAAGAAAACAAATCATTGACCGGAAATAATTGTTTTTCACAACGTTAATGCCTTCACACGAATACTGTACTGAATATATAATGATACTAAACCTTACTTCTTGAATCTTATTTTCATATTATTTTTGCAAAATGTATTCACTGCTTTTTAATTATGGGTATGTTTCTTGCGTGTTGAAGATGAATTGGATTTCAGTTGTTGTATAATTGGGGTCGAACTATTTCTGATACAAATAGAATGCAAATCTGCTATATTTCGATTTAAAACAGAAGGCTGTGCTCATATTATCAAATGAAAAGTTGTTCTGATATAATTATACTAACATTCTAAAATTACTTAAAAACATTTAAATTTGGCTAATATGATTACATTGAAATTAAAGTTAAAATCGGAGTTATCTGGAATTTTACAAAAGTTGTCGCCAATATCTTACATAATTCGCATCTAAGTAAATTACACAACACAAACCCCACATATTGCGCTCTTAACCAGCTGTTTTCTAATATTTCTACTGCTTACATACAGATTTTCTTTATTTCTTATTTGTTCAAACTGCTACAGATGATAAGAATTATGATGTGTATTTGACTTCTTTTCCAAATTCGGAAAATATTCTGATGTACTATTTTATGTGACAATACTAATCAGCATTTCTTTCAAGGAAGCTAAAGTTCTGATCGACACAAAAAGCAATAGTCAATCGCAGCATACACTTTCAGTTATTGGATATTTATATATCCGTCAGGTGAATAACATTCCGTGCATGTATATAATTTTACACATTTCATAATAATTATAGTCTGTCTTGCAATCGACTTAGGTGATTATTGATTTTGTGTTATTATGCCATCCTAGGTGTCGCCACGAGATCTTGAAGGCGATGTTTCGTTCATGTCCCTCATCCGGTATGAAACACATTTCCAAACGTAAATCGAAGCTGCTAGACTAAACTTCCGGTCAACTAACATTAATAAATGTTATGCATTTTGTTTTTTTATTTAGATAAATATATATATTTGAATTTGTCAAAATGTTTTTTTATCGAGTAAATGTTTACATTTTCAGTGATTTCATATGTACCAATTATCAGTCGGATAAATATTATTTCAATCATTATTACATTTTAACTTATTCAAAACTTTATTATTTAATGATTAGCGATATTATTTCGTAATACAACTACGGCTGAAAAAAGATAACAGTTTTACTATTAGCTGCCTCGCATGTCATAAAATATACATTTTTATTGCGATTTTAATTAAATAAGCAAGCATTTTTAGCTAATCGTGGCAGAGTATGTAAAGACAATTGTGAGACTTGGAAAGGGCATGAACACTGTGAAATATTAATTTGCTGCTGAATATATATATATATATATATATATATATATATATATATATATATATATATATATAGGCCGTGTCGTTTGCAAGTTTGAATTTGAATCAAATATGCCACCAGTTATCAAAAAGAAAACAATGTTCCATTCACGTCATTAAATCACATTAACAAGGAATTAAATATGCTCGAAAAAATGCGAGTATTATCGGAAGTAGAGTATAAAGAGTATCATTCGCGTAGTCTACGTAAAAAGTAAACAGACACATGTTTGAGCAGATTCCTCAACATGATTTGACTATGAACGAAACGATTGCCACAATAGCATGCCTTGTGCGGTAGAAACATTCGCTAAACTCAACGAGGTGAAATCTTGTACAAAGCTTCATTTTAAGTGATACTTATTTACAACTATTTATGAATAAGATGGTCTCAATGCAATTTTTCATAAACTCATATGGTGAATTATATCCATTAGAAGGGTTTAAAGTTGCACCAGAAATGTTTAAACGAATAAGGAACATATTACTTAGCGAACTAGAATTTGCACAAGTCGACCTAGATTAAATTCTAGAAATCAGTAGAAGTACTAATAAACACAAATCAGATGTACACGAAGTATTTAAAGAAATCCAAGATTAGTCAATTATTGACAGAAGAGAAAATGTCATTTTGTAACGAAAACAATATCTTGGTCAAATTATAAACAGAAATTGTAGAATACCAAATCAAGAGCCAGCAGGTACAATAAAAACATGCAATCTCCGAAAATAGATCTTCAATACAAAGTTTTTGGGGGTAAACGAATTATTATAATGTATTTATTTAAAGCATGGGCAATTTGCGTGCTCTCTGGACTACTTTTAAACAAGAAAAAAGTTAGTATGTACGACAGAATGTCAGCAAGCATTTAGAAAAAGAAACAAATTCTCACATCAAGATTATTTCTGTCACGCTACAATCCAGATAACTATGTATTATTAGTTACTGATGAGGACTTGTAAAGAATTATAGCGTACATATTAGACAAAATAGAAAACGCATCGTTTAAAACATATCGCCAACGCATGTTGTACCTTAATACCTGCAGAGTACAAATACTCACAAATCGAGATAGAAGCATTTGATATTATTGTTGCAGTTACCAAATTTCATCGATTTTTTCACGGAAGGCATTTCGTGTACAAACCCGATTATAAGCCACTGTTAACGAGGTATTGATCAAAAACAAACTACAACGGCGAGATGCCATTTGCCTTAATTTCATTCATAACATACATTATCTTCATCGTAAAAAAAGTCATGCTAGCGGATTATCAAAACTCATTCAAAAATATGATGATGCCTTTGAAGACACAATGATTACTTATGTAAAAACTAAGGAAGACATAAAAAAATACATTGTGTAGCGAACCTCCAGGGCGAATAAATTAAAGAAAGGTGCTTGACGACGATTTTTTATGAACATAAAAACAAAAGAAAAAAAATACAACACACTTTTCAAGAAGCAATGGTCAGGCTGAGCGGTTTATGGGTATGTTTAAAGAGCGCTGAAGAAAACGATGGTTCCACCTAGCGAAAACGAATGGATGCCATTTCAACACGATTGAGATGTCAATCGCGCAAACAGGTTCTGAACATAAAGATAAAAAAGAAAAAGGTTAGATAACGTACTTTATTCTAATAAACACTTATAGAACAAAGTATTTTCGCCATACAAAATGAAGCTAAAAAGGGGGTTACGGTGTAAATGTTATCTACTTTATTTCATGCCTTGGTGCATTATTCAATACACAATGCATAGACGAGCTTACGGCTAATTTCAGAAGTAGTCTCAGTGCATTCTTTCTGTATTTTTTTTTAAATACACACCTTTGTAAAAATACCACCGTGTATTTAAACAATGTATTTTTTATGTCTACTTAAGTTTTTACAAAAGGTCGCAACATATATGTGAATCTTATTTGTAGTAAATTATTTTATGATTGCAATACATAGAATGATCATGTTAAATTAACTTTAAAAAATAATGAAAAGACTAGCAGAACTCTTTCGCAATCCGCTCAATACACACCCACACCCATACACAAACAGACACACCGACACACACACACACACACACACACACATATATATATATATATATATATATATATAGTTTTTATTTTCTACTAGACACCCTCCTCGGATTTCTTTAGTCTGTCTTTACAAGGATTTTTCAGAGTAACCTGACATGAGGATACATCACCCTAAACGTAAACCCTGGCCAAATATTTAAAAATATGATTGTATTCGAAGGTCAAATAAGATCCCCTCAGCACGGTTATACACTTTTTCATACGTACAATAGGGCACCTTTTGCTAATTATGTTAGCTCAATTAACACGACTTTGCTAACTACATCAAATTAGATGAATGCTTGTCTTGGAATCCGGTAAGACCAATAATCAACAGGAAATAAATAATATAACATGGTAAACTGATCAATTGGAACGGGAAACATTAATGTGCTTAACTACTTTACAAACTCACCGTTTTAGAAATAGATGATACTTTTAATAGAATTTTCGAATTTAATGTTAGTCCCAGGAAAAAGGCCCGTGATTTCTGAGAAGTTCAATTGATGTAAAATGAAACAAAAGATGATATATATATATATATATATATATATATATATATATATATATATATATATATATATATATATATGAGAGAGAGAGAGAGGGAGAAATAGACAGTTAATAAACATGATGTTTTACCTGTAGTTAGAACGTATAATAGAAGTTATGTACATATTACAAATAAAAAGGAAAAAGACCTGCATTCTCATAAATATTTCTTGATGAAGTCGTCTGTGTTATCAAAAGTCATGATTTACATGAACTCCGGTCATATAGTCATAGAAATAAACAATAGAAAATACGTCTTGTGTATATAATTCCACTTATATATTACTTCACATCCAGTGTTAAATGTCTTCCAAGATAACATAAGCCGAAGTAAATACTTATAAGTTATCGAATTAAAACGATCATTATTAACCTCCCTTGGTTGAGGAGAGGCTGGGCGCAAATAAATTTACATATATATGTATATACATATCCTTATTTAAATGCATACATTCATGTTACAGTGTAGCGTGGCCTAACGAAGGATTTATACATAGTATAAGCGCTAGTGTACATTTACGAAAGTGTACCAAGGAAATCAGAAATCATCATTTTACACGAGTAAGAAACAATTCGAGCCAGATCCTATATTTCCTATGGGTCAGGTAGAACTGTTGGGATCGGATGTGCAGTTGTAACTAGTGTAAAGATCAGTTACTGTCAGATGTGAATTCAATGTTGAAAATATCTGCCAAGAATAAATGTGCATACGGTAATTCAAAGGCTGGAATGAATTACGCGGTTCGACAAGCATAATATTCACGACGAACATATTCGTTCTGGCGATGCCAATTGCCGCACTTGATAATATCAGATAGGCCCCGCGGCAAAAGAGACAGTTCCTGAGAAGTTATTAAGAGTTGTAGTTGAGTTTAGTAGTCACTCAGACTGTGAAGAATACTATATACCCCCTCCTTCTAATAGAATGCATACGTTTTTTTTCTAAATCCGAATTTAAAAATGCTACACGTAAAAAAAACTCACACAGTTCAACAAGTCGTAAAACTCTCAAATAAATCAAGAGTCCAGAGAACAGATACATAGCCTTATTGTCTATGAAGAAAAATATAATCCCTGTAATTATTAAAAATATATTTATAAATAAGTTAATAAAAAAATCTTTATTATGTTTTTTGAGTTCTGCGGACTGCCTTTAAATGTTAAATTGTTGTTGCATAATTGTATCATCTCTACATGTGCATGCTCTCCTTACGAATTTCCCCTACAGAAAACGCATAACGAAAACGCGTACACTTACACAAAGTCCGTGTGGCAGTAGAATTAACTATGATACCGACAGATGAACGCAAAAGACTTTGAAATGAAAGACGAATATCGAGGAACAGACTGTAATTAATTGGAAATTAAAGAACAGACACCTGGGAAAGTTCAAAGTAGGAAGGGACGTTTCGACGGGTCTCATGACGTGTCGTAACTCCCGGTGCTTATGTCAGTAATATCCGGTTATAATGAAGTGGTGGTAGTGGCGCAGACCAACGTAATGTCCCCCCCCCCGAAAAAACCGCAGTTTCCTGCGCAGGGAGAATGCCCATAGAGGAAGCTATGAACGAGAAGATGTATAGTATCATACCCGTTGAGGTGTATTGACACACTAAATAGTGGGTCACGATAAACGAAGCAGGTGTGAATGATGGTGAATTACCCCTCCCCCTGTTTATTGCTAACACAGCGTTCCGGACATCAAGATTAAATTGGTTGAGGTGGAGATCGATACAGCCCTCCCCAGTTAAGCATTATTAGACGCTGATCCGAATACGGAAATTGGTAGAAACAGCCGTATACCGAATGCTGAAAGCGGGCCTTATTGACTAATGTAAATTATGGAGAAAACGATAGTGTACATCGCTTTGCTGTCTATTTTAGGTTGTTAGAACGTAGTCCAAATGGTTGCTGATTTCCCTGCTACTGATCGACAATAAATGTTCAAATCTATCTGTGTTTTAACCCGATATTTTAGATTCGAGTATTGAGAGCTAAGCTAAAACGAGAACATCTATATAAAATAGCCTTCGCGTGCCCCGCGGATTAATACAAATAGCAAATAATGCCTTTCAGCTTGTCTACTGCCCTTGGTTGACGATAGTTGAGAAGGAATCGAGGGATTTCCTATAGCTTACTTTGAAGACAGCATTGTGTTTACAAAAGTCTTCAGGAGTATTTTTAACAGATGATTAAAATATGTGGGAGGTTGCGAGATCACTGACTGTAATAGAAGCTTCGTATATATTTAGCATCCGATTGGATTTAGATTAAGTGGATGTGATCCAGGCGGGTGTGTAAATCTACGACTGTAAGGTAGTTTCTAGTATGTATAGAGGAACTTTTCTATTACAGTCGATTAGGCAGACCACTGATTGACATGGCAAAGACTCATGCCTGTTTAAGTGGAGAGAGGTCTTCAAGAAAGAAACTGATTGCAGTGTCTTGTTGAAATACTCCGACTTTCATCGATACATACTCTAGTGACCAGTGTAGTATAGCTGACGCAGATATGTAAGAGAAGCAGGAAGACTCACAGGATAATCGCAATAGTTTTGCATGTATTTCCTGTCGCATCGGCTCTCCGAGACACAGCAAAAAAGTCTGATCCTCCATAAAAAGAATAACGCGCGATTATTTACAGGGTACACATTTAAGACTACTACCTGTACGAGGCGGTCTTTACGATCAAGACAAAATACGAACCTTCTAAAAACTCTCTAAGAACCGAAAGGGACACACCCGAATATCTGGCAGTAAGTTTTAACACTTATTGGGTACACGTAGAGGTTGAGTAACTTACTGGTGGAAATTTTTGTTCGGGATTCCGAAATAGTTAGAGTCGGAATCGGTAGAATATGAACAGGAAGTAAACAATAGTGCCTTTCAAAAAACGCCATCAATATTCACCAGTTGAGACAACGTTTAATGTGATACAATGAGGTGACGATGAGAGGTCGAAAATTATTGTACCCTATTGGAGAGATATGATCGGGGATATATAGGGGAAAAGTGAGATAACTGCTCTCCGAGATAAATTTGAGGCAGACAATACCTTAAGTTTTGTAATACATGCTGTAGTATTTCTCTGATAAGAAGCCGCAGGTTTCTGAGTCCCTGTGGATTTATGCTGAAGATCCTGGATCACTGTCATGATAAAATTGGTAATATTGGGATCGATATGCCACATGGAATATTTAAGAAATTACTACCGGCCGGCGTTTTATAGCGCACTTGTCAGTCAGTGGCGAGGTGTATGATCTATTTGGCGTGAAGCCGAAAACGACTAACACCTGCGCATATTTAGAGAGATGTACGCCTGTATACAATCCAGTAAGTTAGTATGGATGTTTTAATACCGAATTGAATAGCAACTAAATGGAAGCCGTATATACTAAGTTTTTTTTTTTAAGTATGTCGGAAGCCTTCGCGATTCCAGATAAGAACGTAGAGACAATGACCATTCTGATACTAAGGGAGATATTTAACATCATCTGAAAAAAACTTATTACTGAAAATGCGCTGTAAAATGTAAACCAGATAATAAGACAAACACTGGACGAGTTAAACATACGACACGTGACCATTCTATGTATCATTCCAAATATAACTCAAAGTGGAACGCCTCCACCGAAATCAAATGGATGTCTTAGCAAAACTGGCAGAAGAGAGTTATGCTAATTTGTAATATGTTTGACTTAGGCGCATTCAGCGGTGAGGTTTCCAATGAATGAGACTTCAAATTCCGTGTCGTATTTTTTTCAGTTTTGGGCGAGACGTCGTCCTACTCGTCGATAACCATTGGAAGCAGCGACAGAGATACATCCGCGAGAATTACTTTTAATTGGTGCTGGTGCAACACGAAGAGATTTGTGCTCATACCAGACGAAGTGTCAAGAGGGCATAAGGTGAATTAATTCAAAAGTTAATAAAAGCGACCGAAGGTTTATCTCTACTGTTGAGAGCCCGTTTAATATAAACTCGTTTTTAGGGAACGGAATTTCAACGGAACGTGAGGTCTGTTCTATTGGATGGTTGAGCGAACCAGTCCGGTTCTATTCATAATTTGGGATTAGGTGTTAGAAAATAAACACCAAGTGCACGCCAATGACCTAAAGTTGGTCGTGTAACATGGTTGAATACCAGGAGAGTTTGGTGTAACCTATCAAAAAATGTAAAGACGGATAGTTGATCTGTGTAAAAAGTAGAGAGTATAATTATAAACCAGCCGATGATGACGAATATGATCCATGCAGATAACGGAAAATACCCACCGAAAACGTCGTAAAAAGATTACTCTATTAGAGTTATTCTTTATTACTCAAACGTTGAGTAAGTAAAGAAGGTAAGAACATAATGTACCTCTCCATAATTGGCCTGTTAACTATGTTATAGTATATCGTTCGTGTAGTCTTTTCGTCTTACCGGATTTCAGGACTATAATTTATCTAGTGTGGTGGCGTATCTACATACATTGTGTTACTTGATGTAACATCACTAATTTGTGTTGTAAATACTATGATATTTTTAATATTTAGTCCGGGTTACTTGTAGAGCTAAGTATTACTATGCCTAATTGTCCCTGAAAAACCGTCATCCAGAGATACCAAATACACTCAAGGATGGGGTCTAGTAAGTAATTAAAACTCTCTTTATATATATATATATATATATATATATATATATATATATGTGTGTGTGTGTGTGTGTGTGTGTGTGTGTGTGTGTGTGTGCGTGTGTGCGGGTGTACATATGTGTGTGAGTGTAGTCTGAAAGGTTGACTATGTACATGCAGGTTTAATATTGACCTTGCATCAATGTATTTAGGTGGAAATAAGATAAATATATACACGTTCTGTTTACGATGAAAAGGTTATAACCTTTTAAATGTGGTTGTAGTTTGGTTTGATATCTGTTTAATTGCCTTTACTTTTATTTAATTTTTCTGTCCTATCCGTTTTGTATTGTTTGGCTTGTATTTTTCTCACATTTTTTGATTAATTGAATCCGTCGCGTGATTTCAATTTCAACTCACAATTAACAAAAATAAGAAGATTTTAAAAAGAAGTATTTTACTGTATTTTTATATCTCTAATTTTCAATTAACAATACTGCAGAAATATTAAGCAAACCGCAAAGTACAATGGCAGCTGATCGCTGGCCTCCAAGATACACACTTCCGCTTTCCTCTCATAAAAATGGTTTCCTTACCGAAATTCAAAATTGAGATTCGTTAAGATTCATTTTTATATAATTTGGCTTACTCAACTTACTTTTTGTTTTCCGTGTGTTTCTTTTCTTTTATTCGTTTTTCTTTCCTTTTCTTGATTTAACTAATTTCATGAATACTTTTTATCTCAGTTGCTTTATGTTGGCATTATCTTGTAAATTGCGAAAGACGGTCATCGCGTGACCTCTAATGGGCACGTAAAGACTGAAATGGCAGAGGAAATTGATTAGAAAAGGAAAGAAAGAAGTTGGAAATGACAACATGTTATAGGACATACACATATACATAAGTATATACATATATACACATACAAGCAGATGATATATACGTATATACATAGTGATACATATATATACACATATATGTATATATATATATATATATAAATATGCATATATAGACATATATATATATATATACACACATATATATATATATATATATATATATATATATATATATATATATATATATATATATATATATACATGTATATTAGATCATTTTTAGTTTCAATTTACTGCCACAGTTGTGGTCACTGGAATCTAAGTTTTGAAGGACGGGTTACATACATAAATGTGTCATTACACTATATATGCATACACACAAACACACACATATATACACATATATATATATATATACATATATATATATATATATATATATTATATACACACATATATATATATATATATATATATATATATATAACATTAGTTATATGTATATGGTTATATATGTGCATGGTTATATATTTGTATGTTCAGTATTTACGCCTAAACAAATAACCTGGTAATTATGAGTTTTAAAGTATAGCTGATAGGCGTAAAGATACTGTAGGATAAGGTTAGTGTAATGGAGTTTCATCCAAAGAAGGCAAACCAGTGTAGAACCATCCGATTATGTAAAATTATAAAAATAAGTTTTAGGCTTGTATTAATAAAGTTTTTGGAGTATTTATAAGTATGTTTAAGCTGCAGAATACGTGTACACTTTGCAATTAGAACATTCGAATATTACTATAGTAATTAGTGAAATAATAAACATTATTTCCTGAATGTATGTTAAATTTAACAGCCCAGAATCTTACGACATGTATTTTAGATTATATTGATGAATCAAAATCAGGTAATTCATTTAAATACAAATTAAAATAGTGAGTATTGGCGTACAGTTAACTATCATATTATGTTTATTTTTATCTTTAGAAGTAGACCGCAAAATATATATCTTCGGGATATTAATTTTACTTGTTTATGGAGGTGTGTTTCTCTAGTATATATATATATATATATATATATATATATATATATATATATATATATATATATATATATATATATATATATTGTTTGGATGCGATCGTGGTCAAACCTATTTTGTAACTATATAGACTATTTTAAACACTATGTAGAGAAGATCCTACGACAAATAATTATCGGAGCGGGCCTTCGGTAAAATACTATTCCGTAGTTCTGTAAATATACACTCGTGTAAACACATCATCGTGCTGTCCTATGTATATTCGGCCATTGAAAGCCATGACATCGCCGCCTAGAACACGAACTTTTTCTTGACACAACCTAACCAATATTATGTTGCCCACAACACTCGCAACGAGAACTTGGATTTAAATCGAATAAAACATAACTCTTACTACAACTGGCGATGTTTGATAATGTGGTAATCCTTACGTGCTTCGCTCGAAAAACTAGTAATCACAACAGAAACAGAGAAAAGTGTTTGACCCAAAACGGGTATTCCATCTGCGCAAAGTGTTCAACGTCAGAAAATCAGATTTAAAAAATTAAGTTTGTTGTTTGAGAGAGAGTTCAATTAAAGTCTGTTATTTTTATTACTTTTTTTTTGTTTAATCAGCTACCTGTTAATACCTTGGAACAACTAACTTTATTTTTTTGCTAAGATGTGAAGAATTATTTTTAAGTTAGAAAAGTTACGTCGGTTTAAAAACATTTTTTTAAATACACAAATACACATATTGTAACAATTAAACGTGTTTTGTTTCAAATATGACAGATTCCATCATAATACCTATTTAATATGATATTTAAATGAAACGTGTTATACTACAACTTGTATCACATCTGCGACGAGCCATGGGTAAGTAGGCATTATTATGACGTTGCATGAGCACACCCGCTAAGTAGGTAATCAGTATAATATTATTTTCAAAGGAATAAAAATGTAAGTCTTGTAGAATTGGGGGGAGTTGTAATCGGTAAGCTGAAAATCAATAAAATGCCAACAAGAACAGTTTTGACTATGAGATAAACTACGAGAAAAACAAATACTACAAATAGAATATCAGAAGAAAATAGAATAGCACAAAAATAGGAGCACTTTTAACAAAAGTAGGTACCTTTAACAAAACATGCAGCAAATGAATAGATTAAAGTAACGGTCAAGTCATACACAAAAAGAACAGCAAAAGTATACGTATTATCGAATACAGGTCAAAATGTTGAAAATGAAAGTACATTTTAAGAAAACCCTATTTAATGTGATTTCGATAATTTTACTTTCGACCATAAAAACGAAATTGTGTTTACTTCTTATTTAAGACGATACGACAAACTTTATTATACAGACTGTGCGATTTGGAAAGACTTTGAAAAATGTGTGTTTACTATAAAGAAATGCGGGCACAGTTGAACATATACAATTCGTCAATCATATAATGCCACAGAAAACAGAAATGTTACATTTGTTTAAGCGTAACACATATTAACTAAATTGTTTAGCCCCAAAACATCTCCGTTTCACAAACAGGAGACATATATGAATCTCGCAAATAAAAATGGAAATGTCTACACAAAGTTGGGCATAGTAATTATCAAAGATTACGGATATTTTATTTGTGGGAGTTGAACACTAACAATCGTAAATGTTAAATCTTCGCACACGGTTTAGTATTAAATACAGAGGTTTAAATAAAACAATGAGTACTTAATGAAATTGAGAATAAACCTGCCTTTACACTACAATATATAACAGAGCATTGTCAACGATTAAGTAGCTTTCGCCAAGTTGTATGAGACTTTAGGGAAAGAAGAGTGTAATATATTAGAAAAATATGTAGCAAAAAGAAAATGTATTTACCCACTAAATTTCACAAACAAAACACAAAATATTGTGCCTCCTAAACCGTGTTTCGTATGCGGACAAGTGTATTTGTACAAATATTGTAAACATAAAATGAAACAGTGTTTAAATTACGGTCGTATAGGACACAAATGTACATACTTCAGAATTATAAATACAATTTTAAATAGCTGTATTTAAATTAATAAACATGGCAAAGCTGAAAATATCTAGAAGTGTGTGCAGGTAAAGATATTGCCTCAGAATATTAAGTTACAAACACATTTATATAGTTCAGATTGATTCCAATAGGAATCGATTTTCAAAACAAAATTGAATCTCAATATTTAGTCTTTACAATATCCAATAAAGCCTCAAATAAATTAGGTATTAAATTCGAGATTATATTGTAGAATCAGATGCCCGATAGATGCCCAGATTTGTCAATGATAAATCTTCAAACATGGAATATAATTTTAAATCCAACTTAGATGAGAATGAGTGAAATAGATACGAACGTCACTGATGATGCAATGAAATCTAAGGTGATGTAATATGTAACGTTACATTAAAACATATTTTGAAATTAAGAATGTTAGTATTGAAGAACTCAAACAATCTCCCATCCACGGATTGGATGGAGATATTTCAATCATTAAAATATGCCCGCTAACTCTTTCTGTCAAAATATTGAAACGTTAACAGTCAAAACAGACACAGTAAATACATGATTAACATTAACCTGTCTAGAAGTATTATTTAGTTAACTGGCTGTCAAGTTTCAATCAGAACCTAATATCTAACCAGTTATTTAAAATAGTAAAGAAATGTTCTATTCGCGTCATTAAATCAAATTATTAATATTGCCCTCTGCCTAGACCAGAAGATGCTTTACTCCACGGAAGAAGACATGTACATTACGTGATACTTATTAACAAATGTCTGTAAAAAAGGAGTGCACACAGCTGCTTTTAATAAATCGCTATATATACAGATTCGAACGATTAACGTCTGGGATCACGGTTGCACAGCCATTTATCAACACGTAATGGACATATTCCTCAGCGGAATGTAATTTGCAATCGCCTACACTGATGACGTTCTATTAATACGTAAAATCAAAGAGCAACACAAATGATGTGTTTTTATATCATTTCACAATTGTTTATGTCTGCAACCCGTACATTCTAAGGTAAAGAATCTCTCATTGTTTAAGGATAATAAAGTGTTCTTAAATAATTATGAAAACAGATATTAGCAATTTGGTGAGTCTATGCAAAGGTGGGGCTTTTCAGTTCATATCTTGGCTGATAACTGATTTTACGTAGTTTTGGATCCACATACATATTGCTATTCCACCTAATAGTAGTTTACTGTTTCTAAAAAGTGCCGAAAATAATTATATGTAAAAAACCGTTATGGAATTAAACATTAGTTTATCACATTAAGTGTCCGATTGATTCAGGTTCGTAGACTGCATTGTATCGAATAACTGAACGTAGCTCACGTCTAGTGACTTAAAACTATTTCGACAAACATGTGTAGTGAATCACATCACGATCGCACCGTACAGGCATGAATATGTTAAAAAGGCAATTTTTTGCAGGTATATATGAGGATCCCAAATAGTAATGCCCATATTTCTATGACGCCAGCAAGAGCTATGTTTGCAATGAAGATGGAAACAGTGTTTTCGACTATTGCTAATTGATACACAACCAGTGTGTTAAATAAATATCACAAAGAAGCGCTCTAAAATTTAAAAAAATGTATTTGTCCGGATATTACAAAACATTAAACCTTACTATAGCAGCCAGCATGTAGACCCACGAGAGAAAAGACTGAAGTCGCCTCGTGTGTCTTTCATTAGGGATTGAAACCAGAGTGTTCCGATTACAAGATAACATATTGTTATTTCTGTGCGAGAACAAGAGTCTATTTTAGAAAAATAGCACAGTTCTGATTAGGGGAATTCTTTTTGAAGTAACGGTGTGACGATAAAATTATGGTACGTCGAGTGTTCAGCGAGAAAAAGGAGAAATAAATTCAATTGGCGTTTTCTGTCAGGTTAATCGATTAACGAGAGTCGTGTATTGAGGAATTGTTAATTACAATTCTAAAATCGGATTAATTTAAGAGTTGCCATCGTCGTGTTTTGGAGAATTGTTAATACAATTCGAGGATTGGACTCTTGATTTTTTTCGTGTGTGCGCTTTATTTTCAAGTTTCACTTTTACAAACTATTTTCGGCATTGTACTGTGCTTTTTCTGTGACACGGTGGCATATGCAATGTTAAAGTTGAAACTCATCTCTGAGTTTCACGGATCAACGTCTGAGGTGGCATAGAGATAGCAATGTTTTTGTTGAGCAAAGCTAATAGAGTCGATCATGCTCCCTGCGATAAACGAAAGGCACTATGGATGTCTATCAGCAGCTATACGAACATGGTGAGTTTATTTACGAAGGGTGTACTGTACAGAGCTTTTGCGAAGGACTATTGCACTGCATACGAACGTTTTGAGGCGAGAGAGTCTATGTCTTTTTCGCAGCATTAAATATGGTTGCTGTTCTGTTTCGAATGGTTTATTGTACAGACTTTTGTATACGCATTTATGCAGGAATTTCAGTTCGGGTTAATCAATTTCCGAGGGCATACATAATCATGGGAGCGACACCGATTTAACAGTTGCTTGAGCACCTCCGATATATCATCATATACAACGCAGACTTTTGGAAGAATTTTGTAATGGCCCACATGCAAAAATACAATTGCGTCCGTTGTTAGTGGAATGATCACATTGCAAAATAATTGCATGGGCAGAGTCGGGAACACATACGGTGCTTCTAGTCTGGCGGGATCGGTACCATGCTTTTCACCTTTTCGGTAAACGAATATGGGTAGTAGACTTCAGCGCCGCTCTGCTCCCCGGTCAATATGCAAACGAGGCACTACAAATAATTAAACATTTATGTAAACCAAATGCAGTGTTCAGCGCTTCTGGATTCACGTTGCTCCGGTACCATAGTAAGCGTTAGGTTATGCAATGTCTGGAACATGAAGAACATCACAATCACGGCCGTTTTGTGAATGGATTTTCGAAGACTCTGGTGTATCCACCTAAGGCAATGTCGTAGTAACGCAGACACGCATATTGGGTTTCGATCTGCTGCACGGATAATATTCTGATTAGGCCTAAATACAGTTATCTTTACACTAGCTGAGACTGAACTTCTCTAAAGAACAGATATGTTCCCATTTTGCATCGATCGGCTAGACTTCAAGGTTTAGTTCGACCAATGCTAAAAGACTTGCACGGTGCCGTTGAAATAGACATATATGAAGTACAATCGAATCTATGAAATGACGTCACAGAGAATCCCGTAGCTGTAAACGTTAAGGTTGCATTTCCATAATACTTTTACGCCTAGATAAAAAGATATCAGGGTGATTTCGTACCAAAGTGTAAACTCCCTTTAATGGAAGAGGTAAAACATAACACAATAAAAATACAGCCAGTTATGGACAAGCGTTAGCGCCATAAATATATAGATGGTAACACGGCAATTACAAGAATGGGGACAGAAAGGATCGAATGTATAATTTTTTGATCTGAGATAAACATATCTGCAGGTGCGGGTCGACGAAATTAATTAGCATTCTAGATGGTGTTATTTCGCGGCAAATGATACTGTCTCACATGACTTGGTTATTGGGTGGAATGTAGCGTCGAAGATCATGAAGACTATCATCAGTGTTGTGTAATCCCGGAAGGTGATGTCGAAAATTCGACATCCTGTTAACTCGACGACATTTTAATATATGAAGATGTCAAGTCAGCGATGCAAATTCAAGTAAAATTGACAGAGTTGTGCTTACAGTGCAAGGACCAAGATCGCTTTGGTGACGGAACACTTGTGCGTGGCTTAGCCGTCAGTGGGGACTATGGAATCCTTCGTTAGAAACGAGAACATGTGATCTCTGGTACCCCTGATGTTCTGACAAGACAAACTATATTTTTGTTTGGTGGAAAACTCGTGAAACGCCTGATAGTGTGTGGTTCGCTTCGTATGGAAGATGACGTAATAAAACGCAGGGCGAATGCAGTAATCAGCGGATGGGGTGATCAACCAAGTGATAACGTTCTCGCCTTAATGATTTAATACTTTTTGAGAGAGCAACACACGGAGAACTGTCATGTCACACATTTGCACTGTGCCTCCCATGTATATGGCGTCATGCCGTATACGTAGAAAAATCCATGCGATGGTTTGAATCCATAATAAAACAACACCCCATCCCTGCAATACGTCAGGCACGACTAAATGGTTTAAATAATTTAGTCAATATACCCAGGTCAGCCAATGCTCACCATTATATAAATAGCGTCAAATGTGCGTGGCTTACCCATGTGACTGTGTCTCTCTTATAAGTTGACTACATTTACTATTCCATCTTAAGTCCTGGACGCAATATATATATATATATATATATATATATATATATATATATATATATATATATATATATATATATATATATAAATATATATATATATACATATATATATATATATATAAAGTCAGTAAAATCCGCCGTTTTGTAAATAAAATGAGTAACCTCTAAGGTTCAATGTGATTTACTTGTGACACCACCATTTTTACGCCCTAAACTTTTACTTGTCTTCATTTCACTATTTTAAGATTTTAATCGTTATATGCACGTATTTTCTCTTATGAGTGTGAACGAAAGCCGGATTAGTAGAATGTTGTGATGATTTTTATCTAGTATTTAATAGTTTTCAATTTCGTTCCACCCAAAATAATGTCACAACCCTCTATATTCCTTGCCTTTATCTTAATTAATTACCTCAACACATGAATATATAACCATAAATTATTGATTATTTTGTTTTTCTCATGCGTTCATAATTAAAAACAAATATTTATTTCGCCCGTCAAACTGTTATAGCTCTATTCACATTACCTATGGCGTGTCAATGCCTTAAGTAATTTGAAAGCTTCGACCTAAGTCGTTCAACATTTATACGTGTTGACTTTTTTCTAGAATAGTCATGCACACAAAACACATATGAGTTGTCAATTTCCATCAATCACATTTTATATAGACAATTTATTTGTATGCATGCAGCATTAGTAATGCCTGTATAAATATCATTTACATTTCTCATATGCTGATAATAAATTATAACATATATAATCGTTTTTTTTATTCACCATACGTTCATTCCTGTCCCTGTTTTAACATAACTGGAATTATTAACCATTAATACGTCGAAGTCAAGCACTGCCTAATTTACATCACTGGAACAGCTACCAAGAATTAATAATTAAAGGGAATGTATAGCATTTATTCCTCAAACACACACCCTTCTTCGTTCACATACACGAACACACTATTTAATACATTAGTCTTGTTTTTTTTTAATGTGTTCTATTTAAGAAGCTGAACGAAGAAAATCTCTAGGTGGTCTAATAATCAGGCGTTTGCCAAAAATCCACAATAATCTCTCTTGTAATTTCCGAAATACATAACTAGGTATCTGCAGGATAATTCTATTACACGACACTACTTTTGCACGCATCCGAGAGAGAAAACACAACTTATGATTAAAGCGTCAGAAATTTATGCATGACTATTTTTAATTTTCGGAATCAAGTAGACGCTAATATTACTTCAGTTATAACTTTATTTTGTCAAGACAATGTGTTAGTAGCTATTCATGACCGACATTGACTGGGAGTCCTTTAATCATTATCACGATTAGTATAAACTACATTTTTCGGACGTATTAGATGTACATAAAAATGTCTATGAAATTAAAATAGTAATATACGTTGTGCTAATAACACTAGTTCACCCTGATGGCCTAATAGAAAAAATGGTATCATGACAGATATATGACGATTTGGACAGCTCAGCTTTAAGAATTTGATTTGTCAGACTAATATTGTCTGAGTTGCAGCTATTGGACAAAACTTTTACCAATGTAGATATGATGGCAGGAGGATAGTAGAGGATACATATATTAAGTTAATACCAATTTCCGCCATTTAATTGACGTTAATAGCTTTCTTAGCAAAGTTAGCTTGAAAAAATGCTAAGTCATTTTCATCGATTTTGATGTTTATTCCTGACCAATATTTTATACAGTATAACTCATAACAAACGGAACTCGGAGAAGATTTAAGTTATATTTACTTAAGTTATATTTACTGCTACTGTTCTCATGACACGGGATACAACTAATAAGATTCATTTTTGAAATTAATCGGCAGAAGAATTGGCTGAATCATCATTCTATTATTCTCTCAAAGATGAAGTTGCAGTTTTACGACGAAACGAATTTGCT
>OY744526.1:101917051-101954551 GCA_963556195.1 Sepiola atlantica
CAAAGATAAAGCTCCTTTCCTTCAATAACTACAAGACACCTCTCCAATCACTGATTGCCATGGCAGAAAACACCCTACCTGAGAGTTCAACATTCAAACTCATCGGCCTAACCTTCACAGGTAACATAGATTAGAACAAACACATTGCATACATTGCTAAGGCTGCAGCAAAGAAGGTTGGCTCCCTCTACTGTGCTAGTAAACTCCTCACACCTGTTATTTTCCTATATCACTACAAAGCCACCATCCGCCCATGCATGGAGTATTGTTGCCACATCTAGGCTGATTCATCATCCACTAGTCTCTCCTTCCTAGACAATGTCCAAAATAGAGTCGCCAACTAAATAGGTCCCTCACTATATACCAAGCTCCAGCCCCTGTCCCATCGCCGCAATGGTACAATCTTGTGCTTGTTTTATAAATTCTTCAATGGATTGTGCTCCGATGAACTGCCTGCTCTGGTGGCCCATCGACGTAAATACACTAGACCAACTCGACAATCAGCTCTCCCCCATCCATTCATTGTAGAGATCCACAGATGCCTGAGGGCCTTCTACTCCAATAACTTATTTCCTGGTGCTACTGGCATCTGGAACTCCCTCCATGCTCTCTGTTTCGCAAACAGTACCGACATGCAGAGGTTTAAAACTTATGTAAACAAAAATCTAGCTAAACTGTTCTCAACTTAGGGTGACACCCAAAACCTACACCCTAATTCTCAGTAACCCCTTACGTCTACAGTGGCGGCAAGCCTCGTGTGGGGTTAAATATGTTAAAAATAAATCAAACAATGCATCTATATATTCAAAATTATCGACTGGTTTTGCTGAAATATTGAACATTAGTCTGCAAACTACATATGTAGGCAAATAATTACCACATTTATATCATGTTAGGTATTTGCTTTTATGTATATATAAATTGAAAAACATGAGCATAGAAATCGTAATACTTAGTTCATAGTTATTCTGGTATAAGTGCGCAACGGTCGTTATTCATTCTCGATGAATTCTTTAGAAATGGGTAGACTTTCGCTATAGGGTTATACTCTTACTTAATAAATAATATGTATATACTAGAGAGCCATACGGAAATTAAATATTATAAAATCCCCCCCCCCCAAAAAAAATAACAAATGTTATATAGTTGATAGTGTTTTCTCATTCAATCTTAAGCAAGTCTGATTTTCATTAAGCATATATATATATATATATATATATATATATATATATATATATATATATATATAATAATTGTTGTGGTTTATTATCTGTCTGCGTTTCGTCCTTCATAATCAGTACTCAGCAGCATAGAGATATGACTATTCTCTACTGGTCATGCGATTGGAAACCCTGGATTCCGAGTATTTTTTACAATTGAAAACCCGACGTCTACAACCACTCGGCCAACGCTGAATAGCGAATAAATAGTGATAAGTTTAACACTTTAACCGGCGGCTTGACGGCATAAGAGCTTTGACTTAATGATACGAACGATTCATATATATATATATATATATATATATATATATATATATATATATAGGATCAAAATAAACCAAAGTGAAAACTTTTAGTAGATGGAACCTATTGTGAAAAGGATAAGCTCAATATACGATATAGAGCAATAGTAGAGATAGAAGAAAAAAGAGTGATAAATCTGAGACGATTGTCCAGATTTATTTCAAATTTTAATTGTTCAATGCAAGGTGTATTCATGCTTTTAAGTAATTCTACTTGAACCCTTTTTAAACCCCCAGTAACCAAAACTGGTAATTACAATTTAATTTGCTCTTAGCTGCCTGACATGTTAGAAGATCACTCATTTGATTTCTATTTTTAGAATCAACAATTTCTATACCCACTTCCCACTTCAGATTAATCCCACTCCCTAAACCTACATCCTACCGACCGGCCGCCCACACCCTTAACCTACCTGTCACTTTAACTGCATCCCCATACCAACCCTTTTTCCTTTTCCTTTCCCTTCTTTTTTATTTCCCCCAAATTCACAAAGCGGCTTTTTAAACAATCCCGTACCTCATAAACCCCTTTCCTCAACCCCAAATCTTTAACAATTTTGCCGTTTTGTCTCATTCGGATTTAAACCTTGAATGAGATTCATCTGTTTTATTTGGCCCTGGAAGTACATAAAAAAATGGCCTGTTTTCCTCTTCTCAACCCCCTTTAAGTGTGTCTGGACTAACCTATATTTTGAGCACTTTCTCCAATCTGCTCCCTCGCAAAGAGTTTTTCTTCACACTCTACAATTCACCTGACTTCTTTTCAACGAAAATTCTCCACCCGGACAATTTGCATATCTTTTTCACGGAACTTTTCTTTTCATTCAATACGGTTTTTTAACAAAAATTATTTTAATAATTTTTAATAATAATTTTCATATTTTTCAAATATTTGAACTTTGTTTTTTTCGAAAGCCAACTTATCCATCTGTATTTCTCCTCTGATGATAAGATTTCGATCTTTGAAAAGCCTTGGCTTAAGGAAAGAATAATAAACATTAGTTTATTACTGAATACACCTTGCATTGAACAATTGAAATTTGAAATAAATCTGGACAATCGTCTCATATTTATCACTCTTTTTTCTTCCATCTCTCTCTCTCTCTCTCTCTCTCTCTAAATATATATATATATATATATATATATATATAAATATATACATACATATATATATATATATATATATATATATATATATACATACATATATATATATACATATATATATATATACATAAATATATATATATGTGTATATATATATATATATATATATATATATATATATATATATATATATATTGAAATTTACATGTGTTAAATACTTTAAATAAGTTATAAATGTTGTGTTGGTGTTCTCGCTTAAGTCGAACGTGAAATATATCTAGAATGACAGCTGTAACTTCATATTGAGTGATAGGGAACAAACAGTTAGATCGGTAGCTATACAACTAAATGTTATATGACAACGTAACTGTATTGGACACGTCTCTGTTGCAACAAGGACCCCGTATAATTGTTTGAGTAGAAATTGTTTATTGGTGAGTTGAAACGTCCATCTTTTTATCAGAGCGTTTACATGGCCGCTGCTCTTAATTTAATCTCACCTGGTTTATGTGGAATTTTAAGCAGCGCATATTCAGGAAGAAGTTTCGTAAGGAAGCAACATCGTAGTTGTGTATCTCGCAGATAACACTAATAAAGTAATATAATTTACCATTACTGGAAACTTTAATACAGTTCATGGGTTTTTTAACTCCTGCGTCTAATATTGGAAAAAACAAACACTCCCAGCAACTTTCCTCTGTAGTGGGTAGACTGTTACGGAAATGGGTAGATGAGAAATAAATTATGGGTGGAGAGAAATAGAGGAAAATATGAGGAATAGAAACAGCATTTACCAATGCCGCAGCGTAAGAGAAGGAATGTAAGTGGATGATGTCAATAAATGCATTACGCGAATAATGGGTATACACGTAAAAGATATTGAGTTAGGTCAGTCGCCATATAAACAAGTGTTTTTCTTTGCTAAGATAAATATGTTTTAACTCTGTATAACCGTTTTATAAAGTTAAATTAATGTGTATTTTTCTAAGTGACATATTTGGAGCTATACTCCTTAAATTATGTTAATCTAAATGAAATAAGCACTTGTAGTGAATGCATTTATTTCTTTTTTCGCTGTAATTTTAAAACATCTATCTATAGCCCTTAAAATTTATTAGCGGCTCAAAAGGTACACAATAACGTACAACATATCGACGTTGACGAGTTATCCATTATATTTGAATATTTAAACGGGCTTTGTTTGTGAGCGTATGGACATTTATTTTAGTATTCTCCCACCAAGCCAAGTGTGTCGCAACCTCAATGCCGAAGTAGCCACATGTTGAAGTAGCAACATGTAACTAACAGATGGTTGAATCTCGGCAGTAGTTGGATTGAGGGCAACACATTTATAATCAACACTGTGTGGTTACACATGAGTCGAAATTATGCATCTGTGTCAGTTACTACTAATGTTCAACGTGACATAGCTCTGACGATAATGACAGCTATAATATTATATATGACTATCTATGAGTGGAGAACGATAGTAGTACTAATCCTCGTTGGAACATCATTTCCCATGGAGTCTTCTTATTTACATTTACTTGTTTACAAAGTAGTTTGTGCATAAAGTACGTCAAGATGGGCATGCGCTTCTCTTTTATTTCAACGTAGGTAGAAACTCGATATGAACAGGTGTTTCTTGATTAGACACGAAATCACTTACCTTATTCTCTATATCAATGTTTGTCTATTCTACCGTAAACATTCTCGGAGGCACTTATTTATATAAGGCCATAGTTATGATATTAACATCATACAATTAGTATATATATATATATATATATATATATTTATTTATAAAATACAGAAATTCAATGTAACATCAGTACCGTCGGTTTCAAAGCGGGAGGTTGATCCCGATTATCGTCAGCTGATAAACATATTCAGGAATGGTGGGACTTATTCGGTCACGTCTGAGATCACGTAGGACGTGATCTGTGTAAAAATGGGGGGGGGGGGTTACATATGTGTGCATGAGGGGTTAAATTTAGATTCTAATATTTAAATTGTTAATGTATATAGAATTGTTATTAATTAAAATAAAGCAGAAGGAAAAGTTTTTTTGTAATATATAAAAAAAGTGTAAGAAATTCTGTAGGGTAGGGGTCGGGGTTTGGGGGCCAGGGAGTATAGGGGAAAGACGAAGTAGAGATGCAGGGTAAGCCACCGAGGGGAGGGGGGAGAGAAGGGAGGGTCTAGGTGTGGTGAACATTGATAGCCGTTGGTTCTAAGGTTCGGCACCGCCGCTAGCTTTTCGCCCCCATATCGTAGCATAAAGTGTAAGAGTGGGGAAGAAGGGAATAATATTACTGTTAATAATAATAGTCAAAATAATAATAATGGTGGTGGCCCGGCGAATTTAAAGGATAAAAATAAAAATAAGCAAATAAATAAAAATAATAATAAGGATAAAAAAATAAAAATCCCGCGTGGCAGGGAAAAATACTGTAGGCATAAGCGTGTTATTAAAATAGCACTGGCTATTTGGTGTAACGGTTTCCGGGTGTCAAGCGGGTCCTAAAGTGTGATACTGAGTGAAGTGTGGAGAGGTATAAGGGAATGGATTTGGGGAGCTTGAAAATTTTAAAGGTTAGGTGACTTAAAGCGGAGGTTATGGAAAGTAGAGGATATGGAAGTACTATAGCAAAATTATAGAACGATAAATGAGCCTCGGATCTAACTGACCGATTCACTATCAACAGGTTCGGCTGTTGACGGCCCGAAAGAGCCTACTACGAATCTGTTGATAGTGGATCGGGCTCTAAGGGTGTATTAAAAAGATCAAATATTTAAGGGGTCCGGCACGGGAGAAGTCTAATGGAAATTGGATGTCTGTCTAACGGCTGTCTATGGCATTATCTAAAGTTGGTGTTTACAAAGGGGTGGTGTTTACAAAACAGGTAGTTCTTCGTCGTCGAGGGGGGGGGGAGATAATTAATCGATAAAGGTAGGTGTCTGATTCTAATAATTGGGGTTGCTTGGGGTGGGTGGATAACTTAATAAGAAATATAAAAAATATTTAAGAAAATAAAAATAAAAAAATAAATATATAGAAAAATATAATAAAATAAAATAAAACGATAATAAAAGAACACAATAATAAAAAAACACCAATAAAGAATAAAAAATAAAAAATAAAAAATAATAAAAAATAAAAAATAAAAAATAAAAAATAAAAAATAAAAAATAATAAGAAGAAATAAAATATAAATAAAAAATGTTAAAAATATATAAAAAGGGTATTAAGAAAATAAAATTTAAAAATTTAAAAAATTTAAAAATTTAAAAATTAAAATTAAAAAAATTAAAATTAAAAAAAAAAAAAAAAAAAAAAAAAAAAAAAAAAAAAAAAAAAAAAAAAAAAAAAAAAATTAAAAAAATTAAAATTAAAAAAATTTTTAAAAAAATTTTTAAAAAAATTTAAAAAATAAGAGATATAAAAAAATAAGAGATATAAAAAAATAAAAAAATAAGAGATATAAAAAAAATTAGGGAATTACGTTTATATCTAGGGTTAGGTGAGGGGGTAAGGGTCATATGGGGTTGAGAAATGGAGTGGTTGGTCAAGGCAGGGTGTGCAAGATGGGTTTGTCTTAGTCATTATTGTGTCGGTCAGTCCAGTTTATGAGGAGTGCTTTGCGTCTGTGGATACAGCCTCGGAATACCTCATCTCTTGAGTTTAAGCAGGTGATATGCGGGTCCATAATGGCTCGTAATATGTGGTATTTTTCCGCATCGCACAAGGGGCACTTGTTGATGGCTGGGGAGAAAGATGGTCTTCTCTCGATGTTCTTCCATTTAATGGTGAATGGGGTCCCGTCGTCTTTCAGTTGCCATATTCGGGTTGCAAGGCTGGTGTTGGCTCTGGCTCTGTATTTGAATGTATGTCTATGTACATATAGTCTGTTTTTAAAGGGTCCTTGTGTCATTCCAATATATTTTTCTGTTAACCCGCTGGGGAGGCTTGTAACATTAGCCTCATAAATTAGGGAGCTGACTTTGCAATTCCCCTCTAAAGGGCAGTCGTTCTTGTTATGGCACGAGCATCCTGTGGGGTCTGGTGTCTTGGATTCTGTGGAGATGATTTTCCTTATGGATGGGGCGGTGGAATAGCTCACCTTGACTGTGTTCCTGTTGAAGAGTTTGTGCAGGCTGTGTGTGGGAGGGAAATGCTTATCGAGTAAACGGAGGAAGGCATGGCCTACCCTTGTTCTGGTGTTTAGTGAAAAAGGAGGTGAGAACCAGATAATCGATCTCCCCCTCTTACGTCTGCTTTGTGCTGGGTTTCTGGCGGGTGTGAATTTAATATCTTCTCTGAAGCCACTGTCTCTTAGTGCTCTGTTGTAGTAAGGTGCCGCTTGTGTGAAGATTTCTTGGCTGGATGACAGATTAGAAATTCTCTGGCTGATGTTATTCACCAGGTTCTTAAAAACGGTAGGGGGGTGGCATGAACCTTTGTGGATATATTGCAGGGTTTCATTTGGTTTGTGGAAGGGTCTGTGGGTGTTATTGGCTAGGTTCAAGGTGGAATCCAGGAAATCCACCTGGTCCAAGTTTGTCTTGATGGTAATCTTAAAACCGAGGCTATGGAATGTCTCGGTTAAGTGTTTCCTTAATCTATCCAAGGTGATTCCGCTACAATTTCGTGATAGGCAAAGTCCGTCATCTCTGTAAAGCCCGAAGAGGTGGTCAGGGAATTTCTTCTGGAGGGTGTCTAGAATAAATAAACCTACCAGGTCGCATATTTTATTCTAGACACCCTCCAGAAGAAATTCCCTGACCACCTCTTCGGGCTTTACAGAGATGACGGACTTTGCCTATCACGAAATTGTAGCGGAATCACCTTGGATAGATTAAGGAAACACTTAACCGAGACATTCCATAGCCTCGGTTTTAAGATTACCATCAAGACAAACTTGGACCAGGTGGATTTCCTGGATTCCACCTTGAACCTAGCCAATAACACCCACAGACCCTTCCACAAACCAAATGAAACCCTGCAATATATCCACAAAGGTTCATGCCACCCCCCTACCGTTTTTAAGAACCTGGTGAATAACATCAGCCAGAGAATTTCTAATCTGTCATCCAGCCAAGAAATCTTCACACAAGCGGCACCTTACTACAACAGAGCACTAAGAGACAGTGGCTTCAGAGAAGATATTAAATTCACACCCGCCAGAAACCCAGCACAAAGCAGACGTAAGAGGGGGAGATCGATTATCTGGTTCTCACCTCCTTTTTCACTAAACACCAGAACAAGGGTAGGCCATGCCTTCCTCCGTTTACTCGATAAGCATTTCCCTCCCACACACAGCCTGCACAAACTCTTCAACAGGAACACAGTCAAGGTGAGCTATTCCACCGCCCCATCCATAAGGAAAATCATCTCCACAGAATCCAAGACACCAGACCCCACAGGATGCTCGTGCCATAACAAGAACGACTGCCCTTTAGAGGGGAATTGCAAAGTCAGCTCCCTAATTTATGAGGCTAATGTTACAAGCCTCCCCAGCGGGTTAACAGAAAAATATATTGGAATGACACAAGGACCCTTTAAAAACAGACTATATGTACATAGACATACATTCAAATACAGAGCCAGAGCCAACACCAGCCTTGCAACCCGAATATGGCAACTGAAAGACGACGGGACCCCATTCACCATTAAATGGAAGAACATCGAGAGAAGACCATCTTTCTCCCCAGCCATCAACAAGTGCCCCTTGTGCGATGCGGAAAAATACCACATATTACGAGCCATTATGGACCCGCATATCACCTGCTTAAACTCAAGAGATGAGGTATTCCGAGGCTGTATCCACAGACGCAAAGCACTCCTCATAAACTGGACTGACCGACACAATAATGACTAAGACAAACCCATCTTGCACACCCTGCCTTGACCAACCACTCCATTTCTCAACCCCATATGACCCTTACCCCCTCACCTAACCCTAGATATAAACGTAATTCCCTAATTTTTTTATATCTCTTATTTTTTTATTTTTTTATATCTCTTATTTTTTTATATCTCTTATTTTTTAAATTTTTTTAAAAATTTTTTTAAAAATTTTTTTTTTTTTTTTTTTTTTTAATTTTAATTTTTTTAATTTTTTTTTTTTTTTTTTTTTTAATTTTAATTTTTTTAATTTTAATTTTTAAATTTTTAAATTTTTTAAATTTTTAAATTTTATTTTCTTAATACCCTTTTTATATATTTTTAACATTTTTTATTTATATTTTATTTCTTCTTATTTTTTATTTTTTATTTTTTATTTTTTATTTTTTATTATTTTTTATTTTTTATTTTTTATTCTTTATTGGTGTTTTTTTATTATTGTGTTCTTTTATTATCGTTTTATTTTATTTTATTATATTTTTCTATATATTTATTTTTTTATTTTTATTTTCTTAAATATTTTTTATATTTCTTATTAAGTTATCCACCCACCCCAAGCAACCCCAATTATTAGAATCAGACACCTACCTTTATCGATTAATTATCTCCCCCCCCCCTCGACGACGAAGAACTACCTGTTTTGTAAACACCACCCCTTTGTAAACACCAACTTTAGATAATGCCATAGACAGCCGTTAGACAGACATCCAATTTCCATTAGACTTCTCCCGTGCCGGACCCCTTAAATATTTGATCTTTTTAATACACCCTTAGAGCCCGATCCACTATCAACAGATTCGTAGTAGGCTCTTTCGGGCCGTCAACAGCCGAACCTGTTGATAGTGAATCGGTCAGTTAGATCCGAGGCTCATTTATCGTTCTATAATTTTGCTATAGTACTTCCATATCCTCTACTTTCCATAACCTCCGCTTTAAGTCACCTAACCTTTAAAATTTTCAAGCTCCCCAAATCCATTCCCTTATACCTCTCCACACTTCACTCAGTATCACACTTTAGGACCCGCTTGACACCCGGAAACCGTTACACCAAATAGCCAGTGCTATTTTAATAACACGCTTATGCCTACAGTATTTTTCCCTGCCACGCGGGATTTTTATTTTTTTATCCTTATTATTATTTTTATTTATTTGCTTATTTTTATTTTTATTTTTATTTTTATCCTTTAAATTCGCCGGGCCACCACCATTATTATTATTTTGACTATTATTATTAACAGTAATATTATTCCCTTCTTCCCCACTCTTACACTTTATGCTACGATATGGGGGCGAAAAGCTAGCGGCGGTGCCGAACCTTAGAACCAACGGCTATCAATGTTCACCACACCTAGACCCTCCCTTCTCTCCCCCCTCCCCTCGGTGGCTTACCCTGCATCTCTACTTCGTCTTTCCCCTATACTCCCTGGCCCCCAAACCCCGACCCCTACCCTACAGAATTTCTTACACTTTTTTTATATATTACAAAAAAACTTTTCCTTCTGCTTTATTTTAATTAATAACAATTCTATATACATTAACAATTTAAATATTAGAATCTAAATTTAACCCCTCATGCACACATATGTAACCCCCCCCCCCATTTTTACACAGATCACGTCCTACGTGATCTCAGACGTGACCGAATAAGTCCCACCATTCCTGAATATGTTTATCAGCTGACGATAATCGGGATCAACCTCCCGCTTTGAAACCGACGGTACTGATGTTACATTGAATTTCTGTATTTTATAAATAAATATTTACGCTCTTAATCCTCCGATATCTCGGATTTCTTAATTAATCGAGCACTCTGCTGGTTTTTCCTGCCCTACCACACAGTACTTATATATATATATATATATATATATATATATAAATATGTATATATGTATGTGTATATATATATATATATATATATATATATATATATATATATAACTTCTTTGTAAAATGGTAGGAAAAATCCCAGCAGAGTGCTCGATTAATCTCTTATATAAAGGGCAGTTGTCTATATGTATGTATGTATGTATGTATGTATGTATGTCTGTATGTGAAGCTTCTCCTCAAAAACTAAGCGGCGACATGTCAAAAAGTTTATATCTTCAGCACCGTACATATCCTGGGATCATAATATCTCACAATCGCAATTAACGATTCACTCGCTGACAGTCAACCGGACCACTTTCCGACAAAAGGTAGCAGTTTTTTCGTATTTTACACGACATTTTACACGTTAATATGTAGTGAATTCGAAATAATCTAATGTATTTATGTACTAATCCGATAAAAATGCAAAGTCATTGTAAACATCCCATAATCCCTTGCCGGATGTACCCGGTCTTGCCCTAAATTGTGTCCGGTTCTATCAGATCATCCAATAACTTCTGTCCGGTTGCATCAATAACAACATAGGAATCCTACGTTAAGAGTGTGTAGTGAAACAAGGGTTGCTCAATCACATCCGCACCTGTCCCATAATCCCTTGCCGGATGTACCCGGTCTTGCTCTAAATTGTGTCCGGTTATATCAGGTCATCATGACGTCAGAGAGTGGCAGTTTTTTTTCCCTCACACACTTTCTTTCATAATTATTAATAGACGGTAATATTTCCCCCCTCCCTCCCTGTGGCCGTTCTGTTATCATGATAGGAATTACCTCCTCCTTTCAGGCAAAATTGGGGGGGGGGGTTACGGTATTCGCCGGTGTGAGCATTACCTCCTCCTTTCTTGAGAAGTGTTGAGGTAGGGTAGTATCGGTTCCGTTGTCATGATGCACTGATCCCATGCATTATCTCCTCCTTTTTTGAGAAATGTTGAGGTAGGGTCGTATCGGTTCCGTTGTCATGATGCCCTCATCCCATGCATTATCTCCTTTTTTTAGAAGTGTTGAGGTAGGGTCGTATCGGTTCCGTTGTCATGATGCACTATTCCCATGCATGATCTCCTCCTTTTTTGAGAAGTGTTGAGGTAGGGTCGTATCGGTTCCGTTGTCATGATGCACTCATCCCATGCATTATCTCCTCCTTTTTTGAGAAGTGTTGAGGTAGGGTCGTATCGGTTCCGTTGTCATGATGCACTCATCCCATGCATTATCTCCTCCTTTTTTGAGAAGTGTTGAGGTAGGGTCGTATCGGTTCCGTTGTCATGATGCACTCATCCCATGCATTATCTCCTCCTTTTTTGAGAAGTGTTGAGGTAGTATCGGTTTCGTTGTCATGATGCCCTCATCCCATGCATTATATCCTCCTTTTTTGAGAAGTGTAGAGGTAGGGTCGTATCGGTTCCGTTGTCATGATGCACTCACCCCATGCATTATCTCCTCCTTTTTTGAGAAGTGTTGAGGTAGTATCGGTTTCGTTGTCATAGTGCCCTCATCCCATGCATTATCTCCGCCTTTTTTGAGAAGTGTAGAGGTAGGGTCGTATCAGTTCCGTTGTCATGATGCACTCATCCCATGCATTATCTCCTCCTTTTTTGAGCAGTGTTGAGGTAGTATCGGTTTCGTTGTCATAGTGCCCTCATCCCATGCATTATCTCCTCCTTTTTTTAGAACTGTGAAGGAAGGGTCGTATCGGTTCCGTTGTCATGATGCACTATTCCCATGCATTATCTCCTCCTTTTTTGAGAAGTGTTGAGGTAGGGTCGTATCGGGTCCGTTGTCATGATGCACTCATCCCATGCATTATCTCCTCCTTTTTTGAGAAGTGTAGAGGTAGGGTCGTATCGGGAAAATTTTAGGGGTCAGGACGAACTTTTTAGGGGTCAGGCCAAATTTTTTTATTTTTTTTGGTTTTGAACTGAAAATATTTCTCATGGTTGGGGGAGAGTGAAAAATTAGGGGGCTGGAGAGATTTTGGGGTCGGGGAAAATTTTAGGGGTCAGGACGAACTTTTTAGGGGTCAGGCCAAATTTTTTTGTTTTTTTTGTTTTGAAGTCAAAATATATCTCATGGTTGGGGGAAAGTGAAAAATTAGGGGGCTGGAGAGATTTAGGGGTCGGGGAAAATTTTAGGGGTCAGGACGAACTTTTTAGGGGTCAGGCCACATTTTTTTGTTTTTTTGTTTGTTTTGAAGTCAAAATATCTCTCAGGGTTGGGGGAGAGTGAAAAATTAGGGGGCTGGAGAGATTTAGGGGTCGGGGAAAATTTTAGGGGTCAGGACGAACTTTTTAGGGGTCAGGCCAAATGTTTTTTTTTTTTTTTTTGTTTTGAAGTCAAATTATTTCTCATGGTTTGAGGAGAGTGAAAAATTAGGGGGCTGGAGAGATTTAGGGGTCGGGGAAAATTTTAGGGGTCAGGACGCACTTTTTAGGGGTCAGGCCAAATTTTTTTGTTTTTTTTTGTTTTGAAGTCAAAATATATCTCATGGTTGGGGGAGAGTGAAAAATTAGGGGGCTGGAGAGATTTAGGGGTCGGGGAAAATTTTAGGGGTCAGGACGAACTTTTTAGGGGTCAGGCCAAATTTTTTTTGTTTTTTTTGTTTTTTTTTGTTTTGAAGTCAAAATATTTCTCAGGGTTGGGGGAGAGTGAAAAATTAGGGGGCTAGAGAGATTTAGGGGTCGGGGAAAATTTTAGGGGTCAGGACGAACTTTTTAGGGGTCCGGCCAAATTTTTTTTTGTTTTTTGTTTTTTTTTGTTTTGATTTCAAAATATTTCTCAGGGTTGGGGGAGAGTGAAAAATTAGGGGGCTGGAGAGATTTAGGGGTCGGGGAAAATTTTAGGGGTCAGGACGAACTTTTTAGGCGTCAGGCCAAATTTTTTTGTTTTTTTTTGTTTTGAAGTCAAAATATTTCTCATGGTTGGGGGAGAGTGAAAAATTAGGGGGCTGGAGAGATTTAGGGGTCGGGGAAAATTTTAGGGGTCAGGACGAACTTTTTAGGGGTCAGGCCAAATTTTTTTTTTTGTTTTTTTTTTGTTTTGAAGTCAAATTATTTCTCATGGTTGGAGGAGAGTGAAAAATTAGGGGGCTGGAGAGATTTAGGGGTCGGGGAAAATTTTAGGGGTCAGGACGAACTTTTTAGGGGTCAGGCCAAATTTTTTTGTTTTTTTTGTTTTTTTTTGTTTTGAAGTCAAAATATTTCTCAGGGTTGGGGGAGAGTGAAAAATTAGGGGGCTGGAGAGATTTAGGGGTCGGGGAAAATTTTAGGGGTCAGGACGAACTTTTTAGGGGTCCGGCCAAATTTTTTTGTTTTTTTTGTTTTTTTTTGTTTTGAAGTCAAAATATTTCTCAGGGTTGGGGGAGAGTGAAAAATTAGGGGGCTGGAGAGATTTAGGGGTCGGGGAAAATTTTAGGGGTAAGGACGAACTTTTTAGGGGTCAGGCCAAATTTTTTTGTTTTTTTTTGTTTTTTTTTGTTTTGAAGTCAAAATATTTCTCAGGGTTGGGGGAGAGTGAAAAATTAGGGGGCTGGAGAGATTTAGGGGTCGGGAAAATTTTAGGGGTCAGGACGAACTTTTTAGGGGTCAGGCCAAAATTTTTTGTTTTTTTGGTTTTGAAGTCAAAATATATCTCATGGTTGGGGGAGAGTGAAAAATTAGGGGGCTGGAGAGATTTAGGGGTCGGGGAAAATTTTAGGGGTCAGGACGAACTTTTTAGGGGTCAGGCCAAATTTTTTTGTTTTTTTTTGTTTTGAAGTCAAAATATTTCTCAGGGTTGGGGGAGAGTGAAAAATTAGGGGGCTGGAGAGATTTAGGGGTCGGGGAAAATTTTAGGGGTCAGGACGAACTTTTTAGGGGTCAGGCCAAATTTTTTTGTTTTTTTTTGTTTTGAAGTCAAAATATTTCTCAGGGTTGGGGGAGAGTGAAAAATTAGGGGGCTAGAGAGATTTAGGGGTCGGGGAAAATTTTAGGGGTCAGGACGAACTTTTTAGGGGTCAGGCAAAAAATTTTTGTTTTTTTTTGTTTTGAAGTCAAAATATATCTCATGGTTGGGGGAGAGTGAAAAATTAGGGGGCTGGAGAGTTTTTGGGGTCGGGGACAATTTTAGGGGTCAGGACGAACTTTTTAGGGGTCAGGCCAAATTTTTTTAGTTTTTTTTGTTTTTTTTTATTTTGAAGTCAAAATATTTCTCAGGGTTGGGGAGAGTGAAAAATTAGGGGGCTGGAGAGATTTAGAGGTCGGGGAAAATTTTAGGAGTAAGGACGAACTTTTTAGGGGTCAGGCCAAATTTTTTTGTTTTTTTTTGTTTTGAAGTCAAAATATTTCTCAGGGTTGGGGGAGAGTGAAAAATTAGGGGTCTGGAGAGATTTAGGGGTCGGGAAAATTTTAGGGGTCGGGACGAACTTTTTAGGGGTCAGGCCAAATTTTTTTGTTTTTTTTTTGTTTTGAAGTCAAATTATTTCTCATGGTTGGAGGAGAGTGAAAAATTAGGGGGCTGGAGAGATTTAGGGGTCGGGGGAAATTTTAGGGGTCAGGACGAACTTTTAAGGGGTCAGGCCAAATTTTTTTGTTTTTTTTTTTTCTTTTGAAGTCAAATTATTTCTCATGGTTTGAGGAGAGTGAAAAATTAGGGGGCTGGAGAGATTTAGGGGTCGGGGAAAATTTTAGGGGTCAGGACGCACTTTTTAGGGGTCAGGCCAAATTTTTTTTGTTTTTTTTTGTTTTGAAGTCAAAATATTTCTCAGGGTTGGGGGAGAGTGAAACATAAGGGGGCTGGAGAGATTTAGGAGTCGGGGAAAATTTTAGGGGTCAGGACGAACTTTTTAGGGGTCAGGCCAAATTTTTTTGTTTTTTTTTGTTTTTTTTTCTTTTGAAGTCAAAATATTTCTCAGGGTTGGGGAGAGTGAACAAGTAGGGGGCTGGAGAGATTTAGGGGTCGGGGAAAATTTTAGGGGTCAGGACGAACTTTTTAGGGGTCAGGCAAAATTTTTTTGTTTTTTTTTGTTTTGAAGTCAAAATATATCTCATGGTTGTAGAAGAGTGAACAATTAGGGGGCTGGAGAGATTTAGAGGTCGGGGAAAATTTTAGGGGTCAGGCGGAACTTTTTAGGGGTCAGGCCAAATTTTTTTGTTTTTTTTTGTTTTGAAGTCAAAATATTTCTCATGGTTGGGGGAGAGTGAAAAATTAGGGGTCTGGAGAGATTTAGGGGTCGGGAAAATTTTAGGGGTCGGGACGAACTTTTTAGGGGTCAGGCCAAATTTTTTTGTTTTTTTTTTGTTTTGAAGTCAAATTATTTCTCATGGTTGGAGGAGAGTGAAAAATTAGGGGGCTGGAGAGATTTAGGGGTCGGGGGAAATTTTAGGGGTCAGGACGAACTTTTTAGGGGTCAGGACGAACTTTTTAGGGGTCAGGCCAAATTTTTTTGTTTTTTTTGTTTTTTTTTGTTTTGAAGTCAAAATATTTCTCAGGGTTGGGGGAGAGTGAAAAATTAGGGGGCTGGAGAGATTTAGGGGTCGGGGAAAATTTTAGGGGTAAGGACGAACTTTTTAGGGGTCCGGCCAAATTTTTTTGTTTTTTTTGTTTTTTTTTGTTTTGAAGTCAAAATATTTCTCAGGGTTGGGGGAGAGTGAAAAATTAGGGGGCTGGAGAGATTTAGGGGTCGGGGAAAATTTTAGGGGTAAGGACGAACTTTTTAGGGGTCAGGCCAAATTTTTTTGTTTTTTTTTGTTTTTTTTGTTTTGAAGTCAAAATATTTCTCAGGGTTGGGGGAGAGTGAAAAATTAGGGGGCTGGAGAGATTTAGGGGTCGGGAAAATTTTAGGGGTCAGGACGAACTTTTTAGGGGTCAGGCCAAAATTTTTTGTTTTTTTGGTTTTGAAGTCAAAATATATCTCATGGTTGGGGGAGAGTGAAAAATTAGGGGGCTGGAGAGATTTAGGGGTCGGGGAAAATTTTAGGGGTCAGGACGAACTTTTTAGGGGTCAGGCCAAATTTTTTTGTTTTTTTTTGTTTTGAAGTCAAAATATTTCTCAGGGTTGGGGGAGAGTGAAAAATTAGGGGGCTGGAGAGATTTAGGGGTCGGGGAAAATTTTAGGGGTCAGGACGAACTTTTTAGGGGTCAGGCCAAATTTTTTTGTTTTTTTTTGTTTTGAAGTCAAAATATTTCTCAGGGTTGGGGGAGAGTGAAAAATTAGGGGGCTAGAGAGATTTAGGGGTCGGGGAAAATTTTAGGGGTCAGGACGAACTTTTTAGGGGTCAGGCAAAATTTTTTTGTTTTTTTTTGTTTTTTTTTTGTTTTGAAGTCAAAATATTTATTATGGTTGGGGGAGAGTGAAAAATTAGGGGGCTGGAGAGATTTAGGGGTCGGGGAAAATTTTAGGGGTCAGGACGAACTTTTTAGGGGTCAGGCAAAAAAATTTTTTTTTTTTTTGTTTTGAAGTCAAAATATATCTCATGGTTGGGGGAGAGTGAAAAATTAGGGGGCTGGAGAGTTTTTGGGGTCGGGGACAATTTTAGGGGTCAGGACGAACTTTTTAGGGGTCAGGCCAAATTTTTTTAGTTTTTTTTGTTTTTTTTTATTTTGAAGTCAAAATATTTCTCAGGGTTGGGGAGAGTGAAAAATTAGGGGGCTGGAGAGATTTAGAGGTCGGGGAAAATTTTAGGGGTAAGGACGAACTTTTTAGGGGTCAGGCCAAATTTTTTTGTTTTTTTTTGTTTTGAAGTCAAAATATTTCTCAGGGTTGGGGGAGAGTGAAAAATTAGGGGTCTGGAGAGATTTAGGGGTCGGGAAAATTTTAGGGGTCGGGACGAACTTTTTAGGGGTCAGGCCAAATTTTTTTGTTTTTTTTTTGTTTTGAAGTCAAATTATTTCTCATGGTTGGAGGAGAGTGAAAAATTAGGGGGCTGGAGAGATTTAGGGGTCGGGGGAAATTTTAGGGGTCAGGACGAACTTTTTAGGGGTCAGGCCAAATTTTTTTGTTTTTTTTTTGTTTTGAAGTCAAATTATTTCTCATGGTTTGAGGAGAGTGAAAAATTAGGGGGCTGGAGAGATTTAGGGGTCGGGGAAAATTTTAGGGGTCAGGACGCACTTTTTAGGGGTCAGGCCAAATTTTTTTTGTTTTTTTTTGTTTTGAAGTCAAAATATTTCTCAGGGTTGGGGGAGAGTGAAACATAAGGGGGCTGGAGAGATTTAGGAGTCGGGGAAAATTTTAGGGGTCAGGACGAACTTTTTAGGGGTCAGGCCAAATTTTTTTGTTTTTTTTTGTTTTTTTTTCTTTTGAAGTCAAAATATTTCTCAGGGTTGGGGAGAGTGAACAAGTAGGGGGCTGGAGAGATTTAGGGGTCGGGGAAAATTTTAGGGGTCAGGACGAACTTTTTAGGGGTCAGGCAAAATTTTTTTGTTTTTTTTTGTTTTGAAGTCAAAATATATCTCATGGTTGTAGAAGAGTGAACAATTAGGGGGCTGGAGAGATTTAGAGGTCGGGGAAAATTTTAGGGGTCAGGCGGAACTTTTTAGGGGTCAGGCCAAATTTTTTTGTTTTTTTTTGTTTTGAAGTCAAAATATTTCTCATGGTTGGGGGAGAGTGAAAAATTAGGGGGCTGGAGAGATTTAGGGGTCAGGACGAACTTTTTAGGGGTCAGGCCAAATTTTTTTGTTTTTTTGTTTTGAAGTCAAAATATATCTCATGGTTGGGGGAGAGTGAAAAATTAGGGGGCTGGAGAGATTTAGGGGTCGGGGAAAATTTTAGGGGTCAGGACTAACTTTTTAGGGGTCAGGCCAAATTTTTTGTTTTTTTTGTTTTGAAGTCAAAATATTTCTCATGTTTGGAGGAGAGTGAAAAATTAGGGGGCTGGAGAGATTTAGGGGTCGGGGAAAATTTTAGGGGTCAGGACGAACTTTTTAGGGATCAGGCCAAATTTTTTTGTTTTTTTTGTTTTGAAGTCAAAATATATCTCATGGTTGTGGGAGAGTGAAAAATTAGGGGGCTGGAGAGATTTAGGGGTCGGGGAACATTTTAGGGGTCAGGACGAACTTTTAAGGGGTCAGGCCAAATTTTTTTTGTTTTTTTTTGTTTTGAAGTCAAAATATTTCTCATGGTTGGGGGAGAGTGAAAAATTAGGGGGCTAGAGAGATTTAGGGGTCGGGGAAAATTTTAGGGGTCAGGCGGAACTTTTTAGGGGTCAGGCCAAATTTTTTTGTTTTTTTTGGTTTTGAACTCAAAATATTTCTCAGGGTTGGGGGAGAGTGAACAATTAGGGGGCTGGAGAGATTGAGTGGTCGGGGAAAAGTTTAGGGGTCAGGACGAACTTTTTAGGGGTCAGGCCAAATTTTTTTCTTTTTTTTGGTTTTGAACTGAAAATATTTCTCAGGGTTGGGGGAGAGTGAAAAATTAGGGGGCTGGAGAGATTGAAGGGTCGGGGAAAATTTTAGGGGTCAGGACGAACTTTTTAGGGGTCAGGCCAAATTTTTTTGTTTTTTTTTGTTTTGAAGTCAAAATATTTCTCATGGTTGGGGGAGAGTGAAAAATTAGGGGGCTGGAGAGATTTAGGGGTCGGGGAAAATTTTAGGGGTCAGGCCGAACTTTTTAGGGTCTGCCCAAATTTAGGGGCGGCGATATGTACGTATTTAGCTTCCACACCGGGGCGGCGATAGGTACTTATTTAGCATTCAGCGGTGGTGATAGGTACTTATATAGCATGTGCACATGGGCGGTAATAAGTACGTATATAGTATGCACACCGGGGCAGTGATAGGTATTGATTTAGCATGCGCACTGAGGCAGCGATCGGTTCATATGTAGCACACGCACCGGGGCGGCGATAGGTACGTATATAGCACGCGCACAGGGGCGGCGAAAGGTACATATTTAAAATTCACACTGGGCGGCGAAAGGTACATATTTAAAATTCACACCGGGGCGGCGATAGGTACGTATTTAGCATTCACGCCGGGGCGGCGATAGGTATGTATTTAGCATTCACACCGGAGCAGCGATAGGTATGTATTTAGCATTCGCACCGGGGCAGCGATATGTACGTATTTAGCTTCCGCACCGGGGCGGCGATAGGTACGTATTTAGAATTCACACCGGGGCAGCAATAGGTACGTATTTAGAATTCACACCGGGGCGGCGATAGGTATGTATTTAGCATTCGCACCGGGGCGGCGATATGTATGTATTTAGCTTCCACACCAGGGCGGCGATAGGTACGTATTCAGAATTCAGGGGTGGCGATAGCTACGTATATAGCATGTACACATGGGCAGCAATAAGTACGTACATAGCATGCGCTCTGCGGCGGCGATCAGTACATATATTGCACGCGCACCGGGGCGGCGAAAGGTATGTATTTCGCATTCGCACCGTAGTGGTGATAGGTACGTATTTAGCATTCGCACTGGGGCGGCTATAGGTACGTATTTAGCATTCGCACCAGGGCGGCTATAGGTACGTATTTAGCATTCGCACTAGGCCGGCGATAGGTACGTATTTAGCATTCACACCAAAGCGGCAATATGTACATATTAATTATTCGCACTAGGGCAGCGATAGGTACTTATGTAGCATGCCCACCGGGGCGCAATTGGTATGTCTTTAGTATTCGCACTAGGGCAGCGATAGGTACTTATGTAGCATGCACACCGGGGCGCAATAGGTATGTATTTAGCATTCACACCGGGGCAACGATAGGTACTATTTAGCATTCGCAACGGGGCAGCGATAGGTACTTAAATAGTATCTGCACCGGGGCGGCGATAGGTACGTATATAGTATGTGCACTGGGGCGGCGATAGGTACGTATATAGTATGCGCACCGGGGTGATGATAGATACGTATATAGTATGAACACCTGGGTGGAGATAAGTACCTATATAGAAGGCGCAGATAGAAGTGTTACTTTTTATAGAAATATGCCATACTATTACCCTGGGCAATAGGAGAAATGGTGGGGAAGAAACAGCTTTTGCAAAAGGCAAAATTAGAAAGTAGCGGCGAAATGGGGCGACCAGGGAAGAGAAAGGTAGCAGATAAAGAGACGGCTATAGAGAGAGGGGGCGGACATAGAAGTTTGAATATAAAGATGTTACACACACGATCTTTCTTCAAATATATGTTGTTATGACCCCGAGCAACGCCGGGTAGCCCCGCTAGTCTCTTATATAAAGGGCACTTGTCTATATGTATGTATGTATGTATGTATGTATGTATGTCTGTATGTGAAGCTTCTCCTCAAAAACTACGCGACGACATGTCAAAAAGTTTATATCTTCAGCACCGTACAACACCTGGGATCATAATATCTCAAAATTACAACAAAAAAAAATGTTGCTGGGGGTCAACGGGGCCAGTCTTCGGCAGCGGGTCTGGTTTTTTCAAACTTTTCTAATGTTATTCAGTAGTAATTTGGAAATCAGCCAATGTAATTATGTAATAATAATTTTATTTTCAACCAACTTATTCTTGTGCACGTTACGTCACAGTAATAGGTATATGACGTCATCGTTATAGGTTTTTACATTTTTTCTCTTCAAAACTTATTTTACTTACAGTGACCCGTTGAGTCATAACCACTCCCGTTTACAGTGACCCGTTGAGTCATAACCACTCTATATATGTATAGAAAAAAGAAAAAAAGAAGAATTTAACAAGAACATGTTTATAGTGACCCGTTGAGTCATAACCACTCTATATATTTATAAAAAAAGAAAAAAGAAGAATTTAACAAGTACACGTTTACTGTGACCCGTTGAGTCATAACCACTCTATATATGTATAAAAACAGAAAAAAGAAGAATTTAACAAGGACACGTTTACAGTGACCCGTTGAGTCATAACCACTCTATATATGTATAAAAAAAGAAAAAAGAAGAATTTAACAAGTACACGTTTACAGTGACCCGTTGAGTCATAACCACTCTATATATGTATAAAAAAAGAAAAAAGAAGAATTTAACAAGTACACGTTTACAATGACCCGTTGAGTCATAACCACTCTATATATGTATAAAAAAAGAAGAATTTAACAAGTACACGTTTACAGTGACCCGTTGAGTCATAACCACTCTATATATGTATAGAAAAAAAGAAGAATTTAACAAGAACATGTTTATAGTGACCCGTTGAGTCATAACCACTCTATATATGTATAAAAAAAGAAAAAAGAAGAATTTAACAAGTACACGTTTACAGTGACCCGTTGAGTCATAACCACTCTATATATATATTAAAACAGAAAAAAGAAGAATTTAACAAGTACACGTTTACAGTGACCCGTTGAGTCATAACCACTCTATATATGTATAAAAACAGAAGAATTTAACATATAAACGTTTGCAGTGACCCGTTGAGTCAAAACCACTCTATATATGTATAAAAAAAGAAAAAAGAAGAGTTTAACAAGTACACGTTTACAATGACCCGTTGAGTCATAACCACTCTATATATGTATAAAAAAAGAAAAAAAGAAGAATTTAACAAGTAAACGTTTACAGTGACCCGTTGAGTCATAACCACTCTATATATGTATAAAAAAAGAAAAAAGAAGAATTTAACAAGTACACGTTTACAGTGACCCGTTGAGTCATAACCACTCTATATATGTATAAAAAAAGAAAAAAAGAAGAATTTAACAAGTAAACGTTTACAGTGACCCGTTGAGTCATAACCACTCTATATATGTATAAAAAAGAAAAAAAGAAGAATTTAACAAGTACACGTTTACAGTGACCCGTTGAGTCATAACCACTCTATATATGTATAAAAAAAGAAAAAAGAAGAATTTAACAAGTACACGTTTACAATGACCCGTTGAGTCATAACCACTCTATATATGTATAAAAAAAGAAGAATTTAACAAGTAAACGTTTACAGTGACCCGTTGAGTCATAACCACTCTATATATGTATAGAAAAAAGAAAAAAAGAAGAATTTAACAAGAACATGTTTATAGTGACCCGTTGAGTCATAACCACTCTATATATGTATAAAAAAAGAAAAAAGAAGAATTTAACAAGTACACGTTTACAGTGACCCGTTGAGTCATAACCACTTAATATATGTATAAAAAAAGAAAAAAGAAGAATTTCACAAGTACACGTTTACAATGACCCGTTGAGTCATAACCACTCTATATATGTATAAAAAAAGAAGAATTTAACAAGTAAACGTTTACAGTGACCCGTTGAGTCATAACCACTCTATATTTGTATAGAAAAAAGAAAAAAAGAAGAATTTAACAAGAACATGTTTATAGTGACCCGTTGAGTCATAACCACTCTATATATGTATAAAAACAGAAAAAAGAAGAATTTAACAAGTACACGTTTACAGTGACCCGTTGAGTCATATCCACTCTATATATGTATAAAAAAAGAAAAAAGAAGAATTTAACAAGTACACGTTTACAATGACCCGTTGAGTCATAACCACTCTATATATGTATAAAAAAAGAAAAAAAGAAGAATTTAACAAGTAAACGTTTACAGTGACCCGTTGAGTCATAACCACTCTATATATGTATAAAAAAAGAAAATAGAAGAATTTAACAAGTACACGTTTTCAGTGACCCGTTGAGTCATAACCACTCTATATATGTATACAAAAAGAAAAAAGAAGAATTTAACAAGTACACGTTTACAGTGACCCGTTGAGTCATATCCACTCTATATATGTATAAAAAAAGAAAAAAGAAGAATTTAACAAGTACACGTTTACAATGACCCGTTGAGTCATAACCAATCTATATATGTATAAAAAAAGAAGAATTTAACAAGTAAACGTTTACAGTGACCCGTTGAGTCATAACCACTCTATATATGTATAGAAAAAAGAAAAAAAGAAGAATTTAACAAGAACATGTTTATAGTGACCCGTTGAGTCATAACCACTCTATATATGTATAAAAACAGAAAAAAGAAGAATTTAACAAGTACACGTTTACAGTGACCCGTTGAGTCATAACCACTCTATATATGTATAAAAAAAGAAAAAAGAAGAATTTAACAAGTACACGTTTACAATGACCCGTTGAGTCATAACAACTCTATATATGTATAGAAAAAAGAAAAAAAGAAGGATTTAACAAGTAAACGTTTACAGTGACCCGTTGAGTCATAACCACTCTATATATGTATAAAAAAGAAAAAAGAAGAATTTAACAAGTACACGTTTACAGTGACCCGTTGAGTCATAACCACTCTATATATGTATAAAAAAAGAAAAAAGAAGAATTTAACAAGTACACGTTTACAATGACCCGTTGAGTCATAACCACTCTATATATGTATAAAAAAGGAAGAATTTAACAAGTAAACGTTTACAGTGACCCGTTGAGTCATAACCACTCTATATATGTATAGAAAAAAGAAAAAAAGAAGAATTTAACAAGAACATGTTTATTGTGACCCGTTGAGTCATAACCACTCTATATATGTATAAAAAATAAAAAAGAAGAATTTAACAAGTACACGTTTACAGTGACCCGTTGAGTCATAACCACTCTATATATATATTAAAACAGAAAAAAGAAGAATTTAACAAGTACACGTTTACAGTGACCCGTTGAGTCATAACCACTCTATATATGTATAAAAACAGAAGAATTTAACATATAAACTTTTGCAGTGACCCGTTGAGTCAAAACCACTCTATATATGTATAAAAAAAGAAAAAAGAAGAGTTTAACAAGTACACGTTTACAATGACCCGTTGAGTCATAACCACTCTATATATGTATAAAAAAAGAAAAAAAGAAGAATTTAACAAGTAAACGTTTACAGTGACCCGTTGAGTCATAACCACTCTATATATGTATAAAAAAAGAAAAAAGAAGAATTTAACAAGTACACGTTTACAGTGACCCGTTGAGTCATAACCACTCTATATATGTATAAAAAAAGTAAAAAGAAGAATTTAACAAGTACACGTTTACAATGACCCGTTGAGTCATAACCACTCTATATATGTATAAAAAAGAAGAATTTAACAAGTAAACGTTTACAGTGACCCGTTGAGTCATAACCACTCTATATATGTATAGAAAAAAGAAAAAAGAAGAATTTAACAAGAACATGTTTATAGTGACCCGTTGAGTCATAACCACTCTATATATGTATAAAAACAGAAAAAAGAAGAATTTAACAAGTACACGTTTACAGTGACCCGTTGAGTCATATCCACTCTATATATGTATAAAAAAAGAAAATAGAAGAATTTAACAAGTACACGTTTACAGTGACCCGTTGAGTCATAACCACTCTATATATGTATACAAAAAGAAAAAAGAAGAATTTAACAAGTACACGTTTACAGTGACCCGTTGAGTCATATCCACTCTATATATGTATAAAAAAAGAAAAAAGAAGAATTTAACAAGTACACGTTTACAATGACCCGTTGAGTCATAACCAATCTATATATGTATAAAAAAAGAAGAATTTAACAAGTAAACGTTTACAGTGACCCGTTGAGTCATAACCACTCTATATATGTATAGAAAAAAGAAAAAAAGAAGAATTTAACAAGAACATGTTTATAGTGACCCGTTGAGTCATAACCACTCTATATATGTATAAAAACAGAAAAAAGAAGAATTTAACAAGTACACGTTTACAGTGACCCGTTGAGTCATAACCACTCTATATATGTATAAAAAAAGAAAAAAGAAGAATTTAACAAGTACACGTTTACAATGACCCGTTGAGTCATAACCACTCTATATATGTATAAAAAAAGAAAAAAAGAAGAATTTAACAAGTAAACGTTTACAGTGACCCGTTGAGTCATCACCACTCTATATATGTATAAAAAAGAAAAAAAGAAGAATTTAACAAGTACACGTTTACAGTGACCCGTTGAGTCATAACCACTCTATATATGTATAAAAAAAGAAAAAAGAAGAATTTAACAAGTACACGTTTACAATGACCCGTTGAGTCATAACCCCTCTATATATGTATAAAAAAAGAAGAATTTAACAAGTAAACGTTTACAGTGACCCGTTGAGTCACAACCACTCTATATATGTATAGAAAAAAGAAAAAAAGAAGAATTTGAAAAGAACATGTTTATAGTGACCCGTTGAGTCATAACCACTCTATATATGTATAAAAACAGAAAAAAGAAGAATTTAACAAGTACACGTTTACAGTGACCCGTTGAGTCATATCCACTCTATATATGTATAAAAAAAGAAAAAAGAAGAATTTAACAAGTACACGTTTACAATGACCCGTTGAGTCATAACCACTCTATATATGTATAAAAAAAGAAAAAAAGAAGAATTTAACAAGTAAACGTTTACAGTGACCCGTTGAGTCATAACCACTCTATATATGTATAAAAAAAGAAAATAGAAGAATTTAACAAGTACACGTTTACAGTGACCCGTTGAGTCATAACCACTCTATATATGTATAAAAACAGAAGAATTTAACATATAAACGTTTGCAGTGACCCGTTGAGTCAAAACCACTCTATATATGTATAAAAAAAGAAAAAAGAAGAGTTTAACAAGTACACGTTTACAATGACCCGTTGAGTCATAACCACTCTATATATGTATAAAAAAAGAAAAAAAGAAGAATTTAACAAGTAAACGTTTACAGTGACCCGTTGAGTCATAACCACTCTATATATGTATAAAAAAAGAAAAAAGAAGAATTTAACAAGTACACGTTTACAGTGACCCGTTGAGTCATAACCACTCTATATATGTATAAAAAAAGAAAAAAGAAGAATTTAACAAGTACACGTTTACAATGACCCGTTGAGTCATAACCACTCTATATATGTATAAAAAAAGAAGAATTTAACAAGTAAACGTTTACAGTGACCCGTTGAGTCATAACCACTCTATATATGTATAGAAAAAAGAAAAAAAGAAGAATTTAACAAGAACATGTTTATAGTGACCCGTTGAGTCATAACCACTCTATATATGTATAAAAACAGAAAAAAGAAGAATTTAACAAGTACACGTTTACAGTGACCCGTTGAGTCATATCCACTCTATATATGTATAAAAAAAGAAAAAAGAAGAATTTAACAAGTACACGTTTACAATGACCCGTTGAGTCATAACCACTCTATATATGTATAAAAAAAGAAAAAAAGAAGAATTTAACAAGTAAACGTTTACAGTGACCCGTTGAGTCATAACCACTCTATATATGTATAAAAAAAGAAAATAGAAGAATTTAACAAGTACACGTTTACAGTGACCCGTTGAGTCATAACCACTCTATATATGTATACAAAAAGAAAAAAGAAGAATTTAACAAGTACACGTTTACAATGACCCGTTGAGTCATAACCACTCTATATATGTATAAAAAAAGAAGAATTTAACAAGTAAACGTTTACAGTGACCCGTTGAGTCATAACCACTCTATATATGTATAGAAAAAAGAAAAAAAGAAGAATTTAACAAGAACATGTTTATAGTGACCCGTTGAGTCATAACCACTCTATATATGTATAAAAAAAGAAAAAAGAAGAATTTAACAAGTACACGTTTACAGTGACCCGTTGAGTCATAACCACTCTATATATGTATAAAAAAAGAAAAAAGAAGAATTTAACAAGTACACGTTTACAGTGACCCGTTGAGTCATAACCACTCTATATATGTATAAAAAAAGAAAAAAGAAGAGTTTAACAAGTACACGTTTACAATGACCCGTTGAGTCATAACCACTCTATATATGTATAAAAAAAGAAAAAAAGAAGAATTTAACAAGTAAACGTTTACAGTGACCCGTTGAGTCATAACCACTCTATATATGTATAAAAAAAGAAAAAAGAAGAATTTAACAAGTACACGTTTACAGTGACCCGTTGAGTCATAACCACTCTATATATGTATAAAAAAAGAAAAAAGAAGAATTTAACAAGTACACGTTTACAATGACCCGTTGAGTCATAACCACTCTATATATGTATAAAAAAAGAAGAATTTAACAAGTAAACGTTTACAGTGACCCGTTGAGTCATAACCACTCTATATATGTATAGAAAAAAGAAAAAAAGAAGAATTTAACAAGAACACGTTTATAGTGACCCGTTGAATCATAACCACTCTATATATGTATAAAAACAGAAAAAAGAAGAATTTAACAAGTACACGTTTACAGTGACCCGTTGAGTCATAACCACTCTATATATGTATAAAAAAAGAAAAAAAGAAGAGTTTAACAAGTACACGTTTACAATGACCCGTTGAGTCCTAACCACTCTATATATGTATAAAAAAAGAAAAAAAGAAGAATTCAACAAGTAAACGTTTACAGTGACCCGTTGAGTCATAACCACTCTATATATGTATAAAAAAAGAAAAAAGAAGAATTTAACAAGTACACGTTTACAGTGACCCGTTGAGTCATAACCACTCTATATATGTATAAAAAAAGAAAAAAGAAGAATTTAACAAGTACACGTTTACAGTGCCCTGTTGAGTCATAACCACGAAGTATGTGTGTGTACCCTGCGACCGGACAAAGTATGTGTGGGTACCCTGCGACCGCACGAACTATGTGTGGGTACCTTGCGACCAGACGAAGTATTTGTGGGTACCCTGCGACCGGACGAAGTATGTGTTGGTACCCTGCGACCGGAAAGTATGTGTGGGTACCCTGCGACCGGATGAAGAATGTGTGGGTACCCTGCGACCGACGAAGTATGTGTGGGTACCTTGCGACCGAACGAAGTATTTGTGGGTACCCTGCGACCGCACGAAGTATGTGTGGGTACCCTGCTGCCTGACGAAGTATGTGTGGGTACCCTGCGACCGGACGAAGTTTGTGTGGGTACCCTGCGACCGCACAAAGTATGTATAGGTACCCTGCGACCGCACGAAGTATGTGTGGGTACCCTGCGACCTGACGAAGTATGTGTGGGTACCCTGCGACCACACGAATATGTGTGGGTACCCTTCGACCGGATAAAGTATTTGTGGGTACCCTGCGACCGGACAATGTATGTGTGGGTACCCTACGACAAGAAGTATTTATAGGTACCCTGCGACCGCACGAAGTATGTGTTGGTACCCTGTGACCGAACGAAATATGTGTGGGTACCCTGCGACCGCACGAAGTATGTGTGGGTACCCTGCGACTGGACGAAGTATTTGTGGGTACCCTGCGACCGGACGAAGTATGTGTGGGTACCCTGCGACCGGACGAAGTATGTGTTGGTACCCTGCGACCGCACTAAGTATGTGTGGGTACCCTGCGACTATACGAAGTATGTGTGAGTACCCTGCGACGGCACGAACTATGTGTAGGTACCCTGCGACCAGACGAAGTATGTGTGGGTACCCTGCGACCAGACGAAGTATGTGTGGGTACCCTGCGACCGCACGAAGTATGTGTGGGTACCCTGCGACCAAACGAAGTATGTGTGGGTACCCTGCGACCGCACGTAGGATGTATAGGTACCCTGCGACCGCACGAAATATTTGTGGGTACCCTGCGACCGCACGAATATGTGTGGGTACCCTGCGACCGCACGAAGTATGTGTGGGTACCCTGCGACCGCACGAAGTATGTGTGGGTACCCTGCGACCGCACGAACTATGTGTGGGTACCCTGCGACCGGACGAAGTATGTGTGGGTACCCTACGACCGTACGAAGTATGTGTTGGTACCCTGCGACCGGACGAAGTATGTGTGGGTACCCTGCGATCGGACAAAGTATGTGTGGGTACCCTGCGACCTAACAAAGTATGTGTTGGTACCCTGCGACCGGACGAAGTATGTGTTGGTACCCTGCGACCGGACGAAGTATGTCTGGGTACCATGCGACCTGACGAAGTATGTTTGGGTACCCTGCGACCTGACGAAGTATGTGTGGGTACCCTGCGACCGGAAAAAGTATGTGTGGGTACCGTGCGACCTGACGAAGTATGTGTGGGTACACTTCGACATGACGAAGTATGTCTGAGTACCCTGCAACCGGACGAAGTATGTGTGGGTACCCTGCCACCGGACGAAGTATGTGTTGGTACCTTGACGTCAGAGAGTGGCAGGAAGAAATTCACTCACACTACAACCATTTTTTTCTTTCTTTCTTTTTTCCCGCTCCCTCCCACACTTTCTTTCTTAATTATTAATAGACGCTAATATTCCCCCCCCTCCCTATGGCCGTTCTGTTATCATGATAGGCATTCCCTCCTCCTTTCGGGGGGGTGTCGGCATTCGCCGGTGTGAGCGCTTCAAGTGAAATTTGGGGGAGGGGTGGGGGGTGGGGGGTGGTATCAGCATACACCGGTGGGACGCCTAAGGGAAAATTTGGGGGAGGGGGAGTGTCGGCATTCGCCGGTGTGAGCGCCTCAGGCCAAATCTGGGGAGGGGGAATGTCGGCATACGGCGGCTCAGGCCAATCTGGGGAGGGGAGGAGGGAAATGTCGGCATTCGGCGGTATGAGCGATTGCCTGTGGGGCGCCTCAGGCGAAATTTGGGGATGGGGCGTATTGGCATACGCCGGTGAGGCAGGCGAAATTTGGGGGAGGGGGAGTGTCAGTATTCACCGGTGTCAGCGCCTCAGGCGAAATTTGGGGGGAGTCGTCGGTGAGACAGATCCCGACCTTGGGGGTATATCAACCGGTACTTTAGGGGAGAGGAAGTGAGCTAAAGGAAAAGGGATTAAAAATAAAAAGATAATCTGATTTTTGATTCGACAGTGTAAGATCGACACCTATCGGATAGGACTAGATATACACTTGATCTCAAGGCAATAATGCCGAGAACAGATACTACACTTTGATCTTAGCCAAATGGCCGAGAAACATCCGAAATTCAAAAATTTAATGTGATTTAAAGGGACTATTTATAACCAATCTACACCTGAACAGCGGTCTATCCACTAGACACTGTTCAAATTACATTAATAAATTAACGAGTAATAATAACTATGATTTTCTTTGAACAAACATTGAAGAACTTGTTAAATAGTATTATAATACTATTTAACAAGTTCTTTAATGAGTTTTGATGAGCAACAATGAATTTTAGACTCCCTAGGCCGTTTTTCTCTAATTCTGTTTAGTGTAGTATCTGTTTGGATTATGCACTCCATAATCGTCTTGGCTTCATTCCGCCGGTCTATGGAAAAACGATTCACTCGCTGACAGTCAACCGGACCACTTTCCGACAAAAGGTAGCAGTTTTTTCGTATTTTACACTACTTTTTCAACGTTAATATGTAGTAAATTCGAAATAATCTAATGTATTTATGTACTAATCCGATAAAAATGCAGAGTCACTGTAAACATCCCATAATCCCTTGCCGGATGTACCCGGTCTTGCCCGACATTCAGCCCGGTTGTATCAGATCATCCAATAACTTCTGTCCGGATAAATCAATAACAACATAGGAATCCTACGTTATAAGTGTGTAGTGAAACAAGGGTTGCTCAATCACATCCGCACCTGTCCAATAATCCCTTGCTGGATGTACCTGGTCTTGCCCTATATTGTGTCCGGTTATATCAGGTCATAGTACTCGGCGTTGTCCGGGAAAAAAGTGCTCAATGTCCTAGATAGAGCTACTGTAGAGATAGGTTTGCATAATATCTTAACAGCATCTACGCTGAAAAGGATGAGGGGAACGATAAGAGTTATTTCAGTAGTGCTCATGAGGCCTCTTTGATTTTCAAATACTCGGCGTTGTCCGGGAGAAAAGTGCTCAATGTCCTAGATAGAGCTACTGTAGTGATAGGTTTGGAAAATATTTTAAAGCCATCTTCGTTCCCCTTTGGACTATTTGGCAGATCAAAAGGAGGGATACCTAAGTGATTTCAGTAGTCCTCAGGAGGCCTCCTTTGTTATCAAAGTACTCGGCGTTGTCCGGGAGAAAAGCGCTCAATGTCCTAGATAGAGCTACTGTAGTGATAGGTTTGGATAATATTTTAACAGCATCTACGCTGAAAAGGATGGGGGAATCGATAAGAGTTATTTCAGTAGTGCTCAGGAGGCGTCTTTGATTTTCAAATACTCGGCGTTGTCCGAGAGAAAAGTGCTGAATGTCCTAGATAGAGATACTGTAGTGATAGGTTTTGAAAATATTTTAACGCCATCTTCGTTCCCCTTTGGACTATTTGGCAGATCAGAAGGAGAGAGCATACCTAAGTGATTTCAGTAGTCCTCAGGAGGCCTCTTTGATTTTCAAAGTACTCGGCGTTGTCCGGGAGAAAATTGCTCAATGTCCTAGATAGAGCTACTGTAGTGATAGGTTTGGATAATATTTTAACAGCATCTACGCTGAAAAGGATGGGGGAATCGATAAGAGTTATTTAAGAAGTGCTCATGAGGCCTCCTTGATTTAAAAATTACTCGGTGTTGTCCGGGAGAAAAGTGCTCAATATCCTAGATAGAGCTACTGTAGTGATAGGTTTTGAAAATATTTTAACGCCATCTTCGTTCCCCTTTGGACTATTTTGCAGATCAAAAGGAGGGATACCTAAGTGATTTCAGTAGTGCTCAGGAGGCCTCCTTGATTTTCAAAGTATTTGGCGTTGTCCGGGAGAAAAGTGTTCAATGTCCTTGATCGAGCTACTGTAGTGATATGTTTGGATAATATTTTAACAGCATCTACGCTGAAAAGGATGGGGGAATCGATAAGAGTGATTTCAGTAGTGCTCAGGAGGCCTCCTTGATTTTCAAAGTACTCGGCGTTGTCCGGCAGAAAAGTGCTCAATATCCTAGATAGAGCTACTGTAGTGATAGGTTTGGAAAATATTTTAATGCCATCTTCGTTCCCCTTTGGACTATTTGGCAGATCAGAAGGAGAGAGGATACCTAAGTTATTTCAGTAGTGCTCATGAGGCCTCTTTTATTTTTAAAGTACTCGGCGTTGTCCGGGAGAAAATTGTTCAATGTCCTAGATAGAGCTACTGTAGTGATAGGTTTGGATAATATTTTAAGAGCATCTACGCTGAAAACCTATTTAGCATTCGCACCGCGACAGCAATAGGTACGTATTTAGCATTCAGCGGTGGCGATAGGAAGTATATAGCATGTGCACATGGGCGGCAATAAATACGTATATAGCATGCGCATCGGGAGTATAAAAAAAATTGGGGGGAAGGCAAAACATTTATTTTGTCTTTTATCTTTTTCATTGAAAATATTTATGTGTATGGGGGAGAATGAAAAAAAAAATTTTCGGGGGGGGGGGCTAAAAAATTTTTTTTTTTTTCTTTTTTAAAATAAAAATATTTCTATGAACATAAAATTTTTGGGGTGTAAGGGTGGTCAAAAAATTTTCTTTTTTTTTTCTTTAAATTAAAAATATTTCTAAGTATATGGGAGGATAGAAAAAAAATTTTCTTGTGGGGAGGCAAAAAAATGTATTTTTTTCTGTTTGTAACTAAAAATATTTATATTTATGATAGTGACAATACATAAATGAACACTATTTTGTTTTTCTAACACGACAGGGCCGAATAAATATAAGTTCTTACGTATGCGAACTGGGCTGGAGATTGGTACATATATAGTATGTGTACCCTTGCAGAGATTGGTAAGTATGTAGTATGCGCACCAGAGCCGCGATAGGTACGAATATAGTATGCACACCGGGCCGGCGATAGGTTTATATATAGTATGTGTACCGGGGTGGCAATAGGTACTATATAGTAGTGCATAGGGGTGGCTATAGCTACGTATTTAGCATTCGCACCGGGGTTGCGATAGGTATGTATTCAGCAATCGCACCGGGGTGGCGATATGTACATATTTAGTATTCGCACTGGGGCAGTGATAGGTACATATGGTGTATGAACACCTGGGCGGCAATATGTACGTATTTAGCATTCATCCCTGGGCGGGGATAGGTACTTATTTAGCATTCAGCGGTGGCGATAGGTACGTATATAGCATGTGCACATGGGCGGCAATAAGTACGTGATAGGTATGTATTATGCATACGCACTGGGGCAGCGATCGGTTCATATAAAGCACGCGCACCGGGGCAGCGATAGGTATGTATATAGCACGCGCACCGGGGCGGCGAAAGGTACGTATTTAGCATTCACACCGGGGCGGCGATATGTATGTATTTAGCATTCACACCGGGGCGGCGATAGGTATGTATTTAGCATTCACACCGGGGCGGCGATAGGTATGTATTTAGCATTCACACCGGGGCGGCGATAGGTATGTATTTAGCATTCGCATCGGGGTGGCGATATGTACGTATTTAGCTTCCGCACCGGGGCGGCGATAGGTACGTATTTAGAATTCACACAAGAGCGGCGATAGGTACGTATTTAGAAATCACACTGGGGCGGCGATATGTATGTATTTAGCATTCGTACCGGGGCGGCGATATGTACGTATTTAGCTTCCACACCGGGGCGGCGATAGGTACATATTCAGAATTCAGGGGTGGCGATAGCTACATATATAGCATGTACACATAGGCAGCAATAAGTACGTACATAGCATGCGCACCGGGGCGGCGATCAGTACATATATATCACGTGCACCGGGGCGGCAATAGGTACGTATATAGCACGTGCACCAGAACGGCGAAAGGTATGTATTTCGCATTCGCACCAGGGTGGTGATAGGTACGTATTTAGCATTCGCACCGGGGCGGCTATAGGTACGTATTTAGCATTCACACCAGGGCGGCTATAGGTACGTATTTAGCATTCGCATCGGGCCGGCGATAGGTACGTATTTAGCATTCGCACCAAAGTGGTGATAGGTACGTATTTAGAAATTCGCACCAATGCGGCAATATGTACATATTAATTATTCCCACTAGGGCAGCGATAGGTACTTATGTAGCATGCACACCGGGGCGGCGATAGGTACTATTTAGCATTCGCACCGGGGCGGCAATAGGTACTTAAATAGTATCTGAACTGGGGCGGCGATAGGTACGTATATAGTATGTGCACTGGGGCGGCGATAGGTACGTATATAGTATGCACACCGGGGTGATGATAGATACGTATATAGCATGAACACCGGGGTGGAGATAAGTACCTATATAGAAGGCGCAGATAGAGGTGTTACTTTTTATAGAAATATATCATACTATTGCCCTGGGCAACGTAGGAGAAATGGTGGGGAAAGAACAGCTTTCGCAAAAGGCAAAATTAGAAAGTAGCGGTGAAATGCGGCGACCAGGGAAGAGAAAGGTAGAAAGATAAAGAGACGGCTATAGAGAAGGGGGGGGGAGAAATAGAAGTTTGTATATAAAGATGTTACACACACGATTTTTCTTCAATTATATGTTTTAATGACCCCGAGCAACGCCGGGTAGCCCCGCTAGTCTCTTATATAAAGGGCAGTTGTCTATATGTATGTATGTATGTATGTATGTATGTCTGTATGTGAAACTTCTCCTCAAAAACTACGCGACGACATGTCAAAAAGTTTATATCTTCAGCACCGTACATATCCTGGGATCATAATATCTCAAAATCGCAAATAACGATTCACTCGCTGACAGTCAACCGGACCACTTTCCGACAAAAGGTAGCAGTTTTTTCGTATTTTATTCGACTTTTTCAACGTTATTATGTACTAAATTTGAAATAATCTAATGTATTTATGTACTAATCCGATAAAAATGCAGAGTCATTGTAAACATCCCATAATCCCTTGCCGGATGTACCCGGTCTTGCCCTAAATTGTGTCCGGTTCTATCAGATCATCCAATAACTTCTGTCCGGATGCATCAATAACAACATAGGAATCCTACGTTAAGAGTGTGTAGTGAAACAAGGGTTGCTCAATGCCACCGCACCTGTCCCATAATCCCTTGCCGGATGTACCCGGTCTTGCCCTAAATTGTGTCCGGTTATATCAGGTCATCATGACGTCAGAGAGTGGCAGTTTTCCTTTCTGTCATTTTTCCCTCTCACACTTTCTTTCTTAATTATTAATAGACGCTAATATTCCTCCCCCCCTCCCTCCCTGTGGCCGTTCTGTTATCATGATAGGAATTACCTCCTCCTTTCAGGCCAAATTGGGGGGGGGGGTTACGGTATTCGCCAGTGTGAGCATTACCTCCTCCTTTTTTGAGAAGTGTAGAGGTAGGGTAGTATCGGTTCCGTTGTCATGATGCACTGATCCCATGCATTACCTCCGCCTTTTTTGAGAAGGGTAGATGTAGAATAGTATCTGTTCCGTTGTCATGATGTGCTCATCCCATGAATTACCTCCTCCTTTTTTAGAAGTGTTGAGGTAGGGTCGTATCGGTTCCGTTGTCATGATGCCCTCATCCCATGCATTATCTCCTCCTTTTTTCAGAAGTGTTGAGGTAGGGTCGTATCGGTTTCGTTGTCATGATGCACTATTCCCATGCATTATCTCCTCCTTTTTTGAGAAGTGTTGAGGTAGGGTCGTATCGGTTCCGTTGTCATGATGCACTCATCCCATGCATTATCTCCTCCTTTTTTGAGAAGTGTTGAGGTAGGGTCGTATCGGTTCCGTTGTCATGATGCACTCATCCCATCCATTATCTCCTCCTTTTTTGAGAAGTGTTGAGGTAGGGTCGTATCGGTTCCGTTGTCATGATGCACTCATCCCATGCATCATCTCCTCCTTTTTTGAGAAGTGTTGAGGTAGTATCGGTTTCGTTGTCATAGTGCCCTAATCCCATGCATTATCTCCTCCTTTTTTGAGAAGTGTTGAGGTAGTATCGGTTTCGTTGTCATAGTGCCCTCATCCCATGCATTATCTCCTCCTTTTTTGAGAAGTGTAGAGGTAGGGTCGTATCGGTTCCGTTGTCATGATGCACTCATCCCATGCATTATCTCCTCCTTTTTTTAGAACTGTTGAGGAAGGGTCGTATCGGTTCCGTTGTCATGATGCACTATTTCCATGCATTATCTCCTCCTTTTTTGAGAAGTGTTGAGGTAGGGTCGTATCGGGTCCGTTGTCATGATGCACTCATCCCATGCATTATCTCCTCCTTTTTTTAGAACTGTTGAGGAAGGGTCGTATCGGTTACGTTGTCATGATGCACTATTCCCATGCATTATCTCCTCCTTTTTTGAGAAGTGTTGAGGTAGGGTCGTATCGGGTCCGTTGTCATGATGCACTCATCCCATCCATTATCTCCTCCTTTTTTGAGAAGTGTAGAGGTAGGGTCGTATCGGGAAAATTTTAGGGGTCAGGACGAACTTTTTAGGGGTCAGGCAAAATTTTTTTTCTTTTTTTTGGTTTTGAACTGAAAATATTTCTCATGGTTGGGGGAGAGTGAAAAATTAGGGGGCTGGAGAGATTTAGGGGTCGGGGAAAATTTTAGGGGTCAGGACGAACTTTTTAGGGGTCAGGCCAAATTTTTTTGTTTTTTTTTGTTTTTTTTTTGTTTTGAAGTCAAAATATTTCTCAGGGTTGGGGGAGAGTGAAAAATTAGGGGGCTGGAGAGATTTAGGGGTCGGGGAAAATTTTAGGGGTCAGGACGAACTTTTTAGGGGTCAGGCCAAATTTTTTTGTTTTTTTTTGTTTTGAAGTCAAAATATATCTAATGGTTGTAATAGAGTGAAAAATTAGGGGGCTGGAGAGATTTAGGGGTCGGGGAAAATTTTAGGGGTCAGGACGAACTTTTTAGGGGTCAGGCCAAATTTTTTTCTTTTTTTTTGTTTTTTTTTGTTTTGAAGTCAAAATATTTCTCAGGGTTGGGGGAGAGTGAAAAATTAGGGGGCTGGAGAGATTTAGGGGCCGGGGAAAATTTTAGGGGTCAGGACGAACTTTTTAGGGGTCAGGCCAAATTTTTTTGTTTTTTTTTGTTTTTTTTTGTTTTGAAGTCAAAAAATTTCTCAGGGTTGGGGGAGAGTGAAAAATTAGGAGGCTGGAGAGATTTAGGGGTCGGGGAAAATTTTAGGGGTCAGGACGAACTTTTTAGGGGTCAGGCCAAATTTTTTTCTTTTTTTTTGTTTTGAAGTCAAAATATATCAAATGGTTCTAAGAGAGTGAAAAATTAGGGGGCTGGAGAGATTTAGGGGTCGGGGAAAATTTTAGGGGTCATGACGAACTTTTTAGGGGTCAGGCCAAATTTTTTTGTTTTTTTTTGTTTTTTTTTGTTTTGAAGTCCAAATATTTCTCAGGGTTGGGGGAGAGTGAAAAA
>OY744526.1:101959551-101962051 GCA_963556195.1 Sepiola atlantica
TTAGGGGTCAGGCCAAATTTTTTTGTTTTTTTTTGTTTTGAAGTCAAAATATTTCTCATGGTTGGAGGAGAGTGAAAAATTAGGGGGCTGGAGAGATTTAGGGGTCGGGGAAAATTTTAGGGGTCAGGACGAACTTTTTAGGGGTCAGGCGAAATTTTTTTGTTTTTTTTTGTTTTGAAGTCAAAATATATCTCATGGTTGGGGGAGAGTGAAAAATTAGGAGGCTAAAGAGATTTAGGGGTCGGGGAAAATTTTAGGGGTCAGGACGAACTTTTTAGGGGTCAGGCCAAATTTTTTTCTTTTTTTTTGTTTTGAAGTCAAAATATATCTCATGGTTGGGGTAGAGTGAAAAATTAGGGGGCTGGAGAGATTTAGGGGTCGGGGAAAATTTTAGGGGTCAGGACGAACTTTTTAGGGGTCAGGCCAAATTTTTTTCTTTTTTTTTTTTTTTTTTTTTGTTTTGAAGTCAAAATATATCTCATGGTTGGGGGAGAGTGAAAAATTAGGGGGCTGGAGAGATTTAGGGGTCGGGGAAAATTTTAGGGGTCAGGACGAACTTTTTAGGGGTCAGGCCAAATTTTTTTCTTTTTTTTTGTTTTTTTTTGTTTTGAAGTCAAAATATTTCTCAGGGTTGGGGGAGAGTGAAAAATTAGGGGGCTGGAGAGATTTAGGGGCCGGGGAAAATTTTAGGGGTCAGGACGAACTTTTTAGGGGTCAGGCCAAATTTTTTTGTTTTTTTTTGTTTTTTTTTGTTTTGAAGTCAAAAAATTTCTCAGGGTTGGGGGAGAGTGAAAAATTAGGAGGCTGGAGAGATTTAGGGGTCGGGGAAAATTTTAGGGGTCAGGACGAACTTTTTAGGGGTCAGGCCAAATTTTTTTCTTTTTTTTTGTTTTGAAGTCAAAATATATCAAATGGTTCTAAGAGAGTGAAAAATTAGGGGGCTGGAGAGATTTAGGGGTCGGGGAAAATTTTAGGGGTCATGACGAACTTTTTAGGGGTCAGGCCAAATTTTTTTGTTTTTTTTTTGTTTTTTTTTGTTTTGAAGTCCAAATATTTCTCAGGGTTGGGGGAGAGTGAAAAATTAGGGGGCTGGAGAGATTTAGGGGTCGGGGAAAATTTTAGGGGTCATGACGAACTTTTTAGGGGTCAGGCCAAATTTTTTTGTTTTTTTTTGTTTTGAAGTCAAAATATTTCTCATGGTTGGAGGAGAGTGAAAAATTAGGGGGCTGGAGAGATTTAGGGGTCGGGGAAAATTTTAGGGGTCAGGACGAACTTTTTAGGGGTCAGGCCAAATTTTTTTCTTTTTTTTTGTTTTGAAGTCAAAATATATCTCATGGTTGGGGGAGAGTGAAAAATTAGGAGGCTGGAGAGATTTAGGGGTCGGGGAAAATTTTAGGGGTCAGGACGAACTTTTTAGGGGTCAGGCCAAATTTTTTTCTTTTTTTTTGTTTTGAAGTCAAAATATATCTCATGGTTGGGGGAGAGTGAAAAATTAGGGGGCTGGAGAGATTTAGGGGTCGGGGAAAATTTTAGGGGTCAGGACGAACTTTTTAGGGGTCAGGCCAAATTTTTTTCTTTTTTTTGTTTTTTTTTTTGTTTTGAAGTCAAAATATATCTCATGGTTGGGGGAGAGTGAAAAATTAGGAGGCTGGAGAGATTTAGGGGTCGGGGAAAATTTTAGGGGTCATGACGAACTTTTTAGGGGTCAGGCCAAATTTTTTTGTTTTTTTTGGTTTTGAACTCAAAATATTTCTCAGGGTTGGGGGAGAGTGAACAATTAAGGGGCTGGAGAGATTGAGGGGTCCGGGAAAATTTTAGGGGTCAGGCGAAATTTTTTTGTTTTTTTTTGTTTTGAAGTCAAAATATTTCTCAGGGTTGGGGGAGAGTGAAAAATTAGGGGGCTGGAGAGATTTAGGGGTCGGAGAAAATTTTAGGGGTCAGGACGAACTTTTTAGGGGTCAGGCCAAATTTTTTTGTTTTTTTTTGTTTTGAAGTCAAAATATATCTAATGGTTGTAAGAGAGTGAAAAATTAGGGGGCTGGAGAGATTTAGGGGTCGGGGAAAATTTTAGGGGTCAGGACGAACTTTTTAGGGGTCAGGCCAAATTTTTTTCTTTTTTTCTGTTTTTTTTTGTTTTGAAGTCAAAATATTTCTCACGGTTAGGGGAGAGTGAAAAATTAGGGGGCTGGAGAGATTTAGGGGTCGGGGAAAATTTTAGGGGTCATGACGAACTTTTTAGGGGTCAGGCCAAATTTTTTTCTTTTTTTTTGTTTTTTTTTGTTTTGAAGTCAAAATATTTCTCAGGGTTGGGGGAGAGTGAAAAATTAGGGGGCTGGAGAGATTTAGGGGTCGGGGAAAATTTTAGGGGTCAGGACGAACTTTTTAGGGGTCAGGCCAAATTTTTTTGTTTTATTTTTGTTTTGAAGTCAAAATATATCAAATGGTTCTAAGAGAGTGAAAAATTAGGAGGCTGGAGAGATTTAGGGGTCGGGGAAAATTT
>OY744526.1:101964551-102014551 GCA_963556195.1 Sepiola atlantica
AAAATATTTCTCATGGTTGGAGGAGAGTGAAAAATTAGGGGGCTGGAGAGATTTAGGGGTCGGGGAAAATTTTAGGGGTCAGGACGAACTTTTTAGGGGTCAGGCGAAATTTTTTTGTTTTTTTTTGTTTTGAAGTCAAAATATATCTCATGGTTGGGGGAGAGTGAAAAATTAGGAGGCTGGAGAGATTTAGGGGTCGGGGAAAATTTTAGGGGTCAGGACGAACTTTTGAGGGGTCAGGCCAAATTTTTTTCTTTTTTTTTGTTTTGAAGTCAAAATATATCTCATGGTTGGGGTAGAGTGAAAAATTAGGGGGCTGGAGAGATTTAGGGGTCGGGGAAAATTTTAGGGGTCAGGACGAACTTTTTAGGGGTCAGGCCAAATTTTTTTCTTTTTTTTTTTTTTTTTTTTTGTTTTGAAGTCAAAATATATCTCATGGTTGGGGGAGAGTGAAAAATTAGGGGGCTGGAGAGATTTAGGGGTCGGGGAAAATTTTAGGGGTCAGGCGGAACTTTTTAGGGGTCAGGCCAAATTTTTTTGTTTTTTTTGGTTTTGAACTCAAAATATTTCTCAGGGTTGGGGGAGAGTGAACAATTAGGGGGCTGGAGAGATTGAGGGGTCGGGGAAAATTTTAGGGGTCAGGCGAATTTTTTTTTGTTTTTTTTTGTTTTGAAGTCAAAATATTTCTCAGGGTTGGGGAGAGTGAAAAATTAGGGGGCTGGAGAGATTTAGGGGTCGGAGAAAATTTTAGGGGTCAGGACGAACTTTTTAGGGGTCAGGCCAAATTTTTTTGTTTTTTTTTGTTTTGAAGTCAAAATATATCTAATGGTTGTAAGAGAGTGAAAAATTAGGGGGCTGGAGAGATTTAGGGGTCGGGGAAAATTTTAGGGGTCAGGACGAACTTTTTAGGGGTCAGGCCAAATTTTTTTCTTTTTTTTTGTTTTGAAGTCAAAATATTTTTAATGGTTGGCGGAGAGTGAAAAATTAGGGGGCTGGAGAAATTTAGGGGTCGGGGTTTAGTTTAGTGGTCAGGACGAACTTTTTAGGGGTCAGGCCAATTTTTTTTTGTTTTTTTTTGTTTTTTTTTGTTTTGAAGTCAAAATATATCTCATGGTTGGGGGAGAGTGAAAAATTAGGGGGCTGGAGAGATTTAGGGGTCGGGGAAAATTTTAGGGGTCAGGACGAACTTTTTAGGGGTCAGGCCAAATTTTTCTGTTTTTTTTTTGTTTTGAAGTCAAAATATATCTCATGGTTGGGGGAGAGTGAAAAATTAGGGGGCTGGAGAGATTTAGGGGTCGGGGAAAATTTTAGGGGTCATGACGAACTTTTTAGGGGTCAGGCCAAATTTTTTTTTTTTTTTTTTGTTTTATTTTGTTTTGAAGTCAAAATATATCTCATGGTTGGGGGAGAGTGAAAAATTAGGGGGCTGGAGAGATTTAGGGGTCGGGGAAAATTTTAGGGGTCAGGACGAACTTTTTAGGGGTCAGGCAAAATTTTTTTGTTTTTTTTTGTTTTGAAGTCAAAATATATCATGGTTGGGGGAGAGTGAAAAATTAGGGGGCTGGAGAGATTTAGGGGTCGGGGAAAATTTTAGGGGTCAGGACGAACTTTTTAGGGGTCGATCCAAATTTTTTTCTTTTTTTTTGTTTTTTTTTTGTTTTGAAGTCAAAATATATCTCATGGTTGGGGGAGAGTGAAAAATTAGGGGGCTGGAGAGATTTAGGGGTCGGAAAATTTTAGGGGTCAGGACGAACTTTTTAGGGGTCAGGCCAAATTTTTCTGTTTTTTTTTTGTTTTGAAGTCAAAATATATCTCATGGTTGGGGGAGAGTGAAAAATTAGGGGGCTGGAGAGATTTAGGGGTCGGGGAAAATTTTAGGGGTCAGGACGAACTTTTTAGGGGTCAGGCCAAACTTTTTTCTTTTTTTTGGTTTTTTTTTTGTTTTGAAGTCAAAATATATCTCATGGTTGGGGGAGAGTGAAAAATTAGGGGGCTGGAGAGATTTAGGGGTCGGGGAAAATTTTAGGGGTCAGGCGGAACTTTTTAGGGGTCAGGCCAAATTTTTTTGTTTTTTTTGGTTTTGAACTCAAAATATTTCTCAGGGTTGGGGGAGAGTGAACAATTAGGGGGCTGGAGAGATTGAGGGGTCGGGGAAAATTTTAGGGGTCAGGCGAATTTTTTTTTGTTTTTTTTTGTTTTGAAGTCAAAATATTTCTCAGGGTTGGGGGAGAGTGAAAAATTAGGGGGCTGGAGAGATTTAGGGGTCGGAGAAAATTTTAGGGGTCAGGACGAACTTTTTAGGGGTCAGGCCAAATTTTTTGGTTTTTTTTTTGTTTTGAAGTCAAAATATATCTAAAGGTTGTAAGAGAGTGAAAAATTAGGGGGCTGGAGAGATTTAGGGGTCAGGGAAAATTTTAGGGGTCAGGACGAACTTTTTAGGGGTCAGGCCAAATTTTTTTCTTTTTTTTTGTTTTGAAGTCAAAATATTTTTAATGGTTGGCGGAGAGTGAAAAATTAGGGGGCTGGAGAAATTTAGGGGTCGGGGTTTAGTTTAGTGGTCAGGACGAACTTTTTAGGGGTCAGGCCAAATTTTTTTTGTTTTTTTTTGTTTTTTTTTTTGTTTTGAAGTCAAAATATATCTCATGGTTGGGGGAGAGTGAAAAATTAGGGGGCTGGAGAGATTTAGGGGTCGGAAAATTTTAGGGGTCAGGACGAACTTTTTAGGGGTCAGGCCAAATTTTTCTGGGTTTTTTTTGTTTTGAAGTCAAAATATATCTCATGGTTGGGGGAGAGTGAAAAATTAGGGGGCTGGAGAGATTTAGGGGTCGGGGAAAATTTTAGGGGTCATGACGAACTTTTTAGGGGTCAGGCCAAATTTTTTTGTTTTTTTTTTTGTTTTATTTTGTTTTGAAGTCAAAATATATCTCATGGTTGGGGGAGAGTTAAAAATTAGGGGGCTGGAGAGATTTAGGGGTCGGGGAAAATTTTAGGGGTCAGGACGAACTTTTTAGGGGTCAGGCCAAATTTTTTTGTTTTTTTTTGTTTTGAAGTCAAAATATATCATGGTTGGGGGAGAGTGAAAAATTAGGGGGCTGGAGAGATTTAGGGGTCGGGGAAAATTTTAGGGGTCAGGACGAACTTTTTAGGGGTCGATCCAAATTTTTTTGTTTTTTTTTGTTTTTTTTTTGTTTTGAAGTCAAAATATATCTCATGGTTGGGGGAGAGTGAAAAATTAGGGGGCTGGAGAGATTTAGGGGTCGGAAAATTTTAGGGGTCAGGACGAACTTTTTAGGGGTCAGGCCAAATTTTTCTGGTTTTTTTTTGTTTTGAAGTCAAAATATATCTCATGGTTGGGGGAGAGTGAAAAATTAGGGGGCTGGAGAGATTTAGGGGTCGGGGAAAATTTTAGGGGTCAGGACGAACTTTTTAGGGGTCAGGCCAAACTTTTTTCTTTTTTTTGGTTTTTTTTTTGTTTTGAAGTCAAAATATATCTCATGGTTGGGGGAGAGTGAAAAATTAGGGGGCTGGAGAGATTTAGGGGTCGGGGAAAATTTTAGGGGTCAGGCGGAACTTTTTAGGGGTCAGGCCAAATTTTTTTGTTTTTTTTGGTTTTGAACTCAAAATATTTCTCAGGGTTGGGGGAGAGTGAACAATTAGGGGGCTGGAGAGATTGAGGGGTCGGGGAAAATTTTAGGGGTCAGGCGAATTTTTTTTTGTTTTTTTTTGTTTTGAAGTCAAAATATTTCTCAGGGTTGGGGGAGAGTGAAAAATTAGGGGGCTGGAGAGATTTAGGGGTCGGAGAAAATTTTAGGGGTCAGGACGAACTTTTTAGGGGTCAGGCCAAATTTTTTGTTTTTTTTTTTGTTTTGAAGTCAAAATATATCTAAAGGTTGTAAGAGAGTGAAAAATTAGGGGGCTGGAGAGATTTAGGGGTCAGGGAAAATTTTAGGGGTCAGGACGAACTTTTTAGGGGTCAGGCCAAATTTTTTTCTTTTTTTTTGTTTTGAAGTCAAAATATTTTTAATGGTTGGCGGAGAGTGAAAAATTAGGGGGCTGGAGAAATTTAGGGGTCGGGGTTTAGTTTAGTGGTCAGGACGAACTTTTTAGGGGTCAGGCCAAATTTTTTTTGTTTTTTTTTGTTTTTTTTTTTGTTTTGAAGTCAAAATATATCTCATGGTTGGGGGAGAGTGAAAAATTAGGGGGCTGGAGAGATTTAGGGGTCGGAAAATTTTAGGGGTCAGGACGAACTTTTTAGGGGTCAGGCCAAATTTTTCTGGTTTTTTTTTGTTTTGAAGTCAAAATATATCTCATGGTTGGGGGAGAGTGAAAAATTAGGGGGCTGGAGAGATTTAGGGGTCGGGGAAAATTTTAGGGGTCATGACGAACTTTTTAGGGGTCAGGCCAAATTTTTTTGTTTTTTTTTTTGTTTTATTTTGTTTTGAAGTCAAAATATATCTCATGGTTGGGGGAGAGTGAAAAATTAGGGGGCTGGAGAGATTTAGGGGTCGGGGAAAATTTTAGGGGTCAGGACGAACTTTTTAGGGGTCAGGCCAAATTTTTTTGTTTTTTTTTGTTTTGAAGTCAAAATATATCATGGTTGGGGGAGAGTGAAAAATTAGGGGGCTGGAGAGATTTAGGGGTCGGGGAAAATTTTAGGGGTCAGGACGAACTTTTTAGGGGTCAGGCCAAATTTTTTTGTTTTTTTTTGTTTTTTTTGTTGTTTTGAAGTCAAAATATATCTCATGGTTGGGGGAGAGTTAAAAATTAGGGGGCTGGAGAGATTTAGGTATCGGGGAAAATGTTAGGGGTCAGGCGGAACTTTTTAGGGGTCAGGCCAAATTTTTTTGTTTTTTTTGGTTTTGAACTCAAAATATTTCTCAGGGTTGGGGGAGAGTGAACAATTAGGGAGCTGGAGAGATTGAGGGGTCGGGGAAAATTTTAGGGGTCAGGACGAACTTTTTAGGGGTCAGGCCAAAGTTTTTTGTTTTTTTTTGTTTTGAAGTCAAAATATTTCTCATGGTTGGGGGAGAGTGAAAAATTAGGTGGCTGGAGAGATTCAGGGGTCGGGGAAAATTTTAGGGGTCAGGACGAACTTTTTAGGGGTCAGGCCAAATTTTTTTCTTTTTTTTTGTTTTGAAGTCAAAATATTTTTAATGGTTGGCGGAGAGTGAAAAATTAGGGGGCTGGAGAAATTTAGGGGTCGGGGTTTAGTTTAGTGGTCAGGACGAACTTTTTAGGGGTCAGGCCAAATTTTTTTTGTTTTTTTTTGTTTTTTTTTTTGTTTTGAAGTCAAAATATATCTCATGGTTGGGGGAGAGTGAAAAATTAGGGGGCTGGAGAGATTTAGGGGTCGGAAAATTTTAGGGGTCAGGACGAACTTTTTAGGGGTCAGGCCAAATTTTTCTGGGTTTTTTTTGTTTTGAAGTCAAAATATATCTCATGGTTGGGGGAGAGTGAAAAATTAGGGGGCTGGAGAGATTTAGGGGTCGGGGAAAATTTTAGGGGTCATGACGAACTTTTTAGGGGTCAGGCCAAATTTTTTTGTTTTTTTTTTTGTTTTATTTTGTTTTGAAGTCAAAATATATCTCATGGTTGGGGGAGAGTTAAAAATTAGGGGGCTGGAGAGATTTAGGGGTCGGGGAAAATTTTAGGGGTCAGGACGAACTTTTTAGGGGTCAGGCCAAATTTTTTTGTTTTTTTTTGTTTTGAAGTCAAAATATATCATGGTTGGGGGAGAGTGAAAAATTAGGGGGCTGGAGAGATTTAGGGGTCGGGGAAAATTTTAGGGGTCAGGACGAACTTTTTAGGGGTCGATCCAAATTTTTTTGTTTTTTTTTGTTTTTTTTTTGTTTTGAAGTCAAAATATATCTCATGGTTGGGGGAGAGTGAAAAATTAGGGGGCTGGAGAGATTTAGGGGTCGGAAAATTTTAGGGGTCAGGACGAACTTTTTAGGGGTCAGGCCAAATTTTTCTGGTTTTTTTTTGTTTTGAAGTCAAAATATATCTCATGGTTGGGGGAGAGTGAAAAATTAGGGGGCTGGAGAGATTTAGGGGTCGGGGAAAATTTTAGGGGTCAGGACGAACTTTTTAGGGGTCAGGCCAAACTTTTTTCTTTTTTTTGGTTTTTTTTTTGTTTTGAAGTCAAAATATATCTCATGGTTGGGGGAGAGTGAAAAATTAGGGGGCTGGAGAGATTTAGGGGTCGGGGAAAATTTTAGGGGTCAGGCGGAACTTTTTAGGGGTCAGGCCAAATTTTTTTGTTTTTTTTGGTTTTGAACTCAAAATATTTCTCAGGGTTGGGGGAGAGTGAACAATTAGGGGGCTGGAGAGATTGAGGGGTCGGGGAAAATTTTAGGGGTCAGGCGAATTTTTTTTTGTTTTTTTTTGTTTTGAAGTCAAAATATTTCTCAGGGTTGGGGGAGAGTGAAAAATTAGGGGGCTGGAGAGATTTAGGGGTCGGAGAAAATTTTAGGGGTCAGGACGAACTTTTTAGGGGTCAGGCCAAATTTTTTGGTTTTTTTTTTGTTTTGAAGTCAAAATATATCTAAAGGTTGTAAGAGAGTGAAAAATTAGGGGGCTGGAGAGATTTAGGGGTCAGGGAAAATTTTAGGGGTCAGGACGAACTTTTTAGGGGTCAGGCCAAATTTTTTTCTTTTTTTTTGTTTTGAAGTCAAAATATTTTTAATGGTTGGCGGAGAGTGAAAAATTAGGGGGCTGGAGAAATTTAGGGGTCGGGGTTTAGTTTAGTGGTCAGGACGAACTTTTTAGGGGTCAGGCCAAATTTTTTTTGTTTTTTTTTGTTTTTTTTTTTGTTTTGAAGTCAAAATATATCTCATGGTTGGGGGAGAGTGAAAAATTAGGGGGCTGGAGAGATTTAGGGGTCGGAAAATTTTAGGGGTCAGGACGAACTTTTTAGGGGTCAGGCCAAATTTTTCTGGTTTTTTTTTGTTTTGAAGTCAAAATATATCTCATGGTTGGGGGAGAGTGAAAAATTAGGGGGCTGGAGAGATTTAGGGGTCGGGGAAAATTTTAGGGGTCATGACGAACTTTTTAGGGGTCAGGCCAAATTTTTTTGTTTTTTTTTTTGTTTTATTTTGTTTTGAAGTCAAAATATATCTCATGGTTGGGGGAGAGTGAAAAATTAGGGGGCTGGAGAGATTTAGGGGTCGGGGAAAATTTTAGGGGTCAGGACGAACTTTTTAGGGGTCAGGCCAAATTTTTTTGTTTTTTTTTGTTTTGAAGTCAAAATATATCATGGTTGGGGGAGAGTGAAAAATTAGGGGGCTGGAGAGATTTAGGGGTCGGGGAAAATTTTAGGGGTCAGGACGAACTTTTTAGGGGTCAGGCCAAATTTTTTTGTTTTTTTTTGTTTTTTTTGTTGTTTTGAAGTCAAAATATATCTCATGGTTGGGGGAGAGTTAAAAATTAGGGGGCTGGAGAGATTTAGGTATCGGGGAAAATGTTAGGGGTCAGGCGGAACTTTTTAGGGGTCAGGCCAAATTTTTTTGTTTTTTTTGGTTTTGAACTCAAAATATTTCTCAGGGTTGGGGGAGAGTGAACAATTAGGGAGCTGGAGAGATTGAGGGGTCGGGGAAAATTTTAGGGGTCAGGACGAACTTTTTAGGGGTCAGGCCAAAGTTTTTTGTTTTTTTTTGTTTTGAAGTCAAAATATTTCTCATGGTTGGGGGAGAGTGAAAAATTAGGTGGCTGGAGAGATTCAGGGGTCGGGGAAAATTTTAGGGGTCAGGACGAACTTTTTAGGGTTAAGGCCAAATCTTTTTCTTTTTTTTTGGTTTCGAACTCAAAATATTTCTCAGGGTGGGGGAGAGTGAACAATTAGGGGGCTGGAGAGATTTAGGGGTCGGGGAAAATTTTAGGGGTCAGGACAAACTTTTTAGGGGTCAGGCGAAATTTTTTTGTTTTTTTGTGTTTTGAAGTCAAAATATTTCTCAGGGTTGGGGGAAAGTGAAAAATTAGGGCAGCTGGAGAGATTTAGGGGTCGGGGAAAATTTTAGGGGTCAGGACGAACTTTGTAGGGGTCAGGCCAAATTTTTTTGTTTTTTTTTGTTTTGAAGTCAAAATATATCTAATGGTTGTAAGAAAGTGAAAAATTAGGGGGCTGGAGAGATTTAGGGGTCGGGGAAAATTTTAGGGGTCAGGACGAACTTTTTAGGGGTCAGGCCAGATTTTTTTGTTTTTTTTTGTTTTGAAGTCAAAATATATCTCATGGTTGGGGGAGAGTGAAAAATTAGGGGGCTGGAGAGATTTAGGGGTCGGGGAAAATTTTAGGGGTCAGGACGAACTTTTTAGGGGTCGATCCAAATTTTTTTCTTTTTTTTTGTTTTTTTTTTGTTTTGAAGTCAAAATATATCTCATGGTTGGGGGAGAGTGAAAAATTAGGGGGCTGGAGAGATTTAGGGGTCGGAAAATTTTAGGGGTCAGGACGAACTTTTTAGGGGTCAGGCCAAATTTTTCTGGTTTTTTTTTGTTTTGAAGTCAAAATATATCTCATGGTTGGGGGAGAGTGAAAAATTAGGGGGCTGGAGAGATTTAGGGGTCGGGGAAAATTTTAGGGGTCAGGACGAACTTTTTAGGGGTCAGGCCAAACTTTTTTCTTTTTTTTGGTTTTTTTTTTGTTTTGAAGTCAAAATATATCTCATGGTTGGGGGAGAGTGAAAAATTAGGGGGCTGGAGAGATTTAGGGGTCGGGGAAAATTTTAGGGGTCAGGCGGAACTTTTTAGGGGTCAGGCCAAATTTTTTTGTTTTTTTTGGTTTTGAACTCAAAATATTTCTCAGGGTTGGGGGAGAGTGAACAATTAGGGGGCTGGAGAGATTGAGGGGTCGGGGAAAATTTTAGGGGTCAGGCGAATTTTTTTTTGTTTTTTTTTGTTTTGAAGTCAAAATATTTCTCAGGGTTGGGGGAGAGTGAAAAATTAGGGGGCTGGAGAGATTTAGGGGTCGGAGAAAATTTTAGGGGTCAGGACGAACTTTTTAGGGGTCAGGCCAAATTTTTTGGTTTTTTTTTTGTTTGGAAGTCAAAATATATCTAAAGGTTGTAAGAGAGTGAAAAATTAGGGGGCTGGAGAGATTTAGGGGTCGGGGAAAATTTTAGGGGTCAGGACGAACTTTTTAGGGGTCAGGCCAAATTTTTTTCTTTTTTTTTGTTTTGAAGTCAAAATATTTTTAATGGTTGGCGGAGAGTGAAAAATTAGGGGGCTGGAGAAATTTAGGGGTCGGGGTTTAGTTTAGTGGTCAGGACGAACTTTTTAGGGGTCAGGCCAAATTTTTTTTGTTTTTTTTTGTTTTTTTTTTTGTTTTGAAGTCAAAATATATCTCATGGTTGGGGGAGAGTGAAAAATTAGGGGGCTGGAGAGATTTAGGGGTCGGAAAATTTTAGGGGTCAGGACGAACTTTTTAGGGGTCAGGCCAAATTTTTCTGGGTTTTTTTTGTTTTGAAGTCAAAATATATCTCATGGTTGGGGGAGAGTGAAAAATTAGGGGGCTGGAGAGATTTAGGGGTCGGGGAAAATTTTAGGGGTCATGACGAACTTTTTAGGGGTCAGGCCAAATTTTTTTGTTTTTTTTTTTGTTTTATTTTGTTTTGAAGTCAAAATATATCTCATGGTTGGGGGAGAGTGAAAAATTAGGGGGCTGGAGAGATTTAGGGGTCGGGGAAAATTTTAGGGGTCAGGACGAACTTTTTAGGGGTCAGGCCAAATTTTTTTGTTTTTTTTTGTTTTGAAGTCAAAATATATCATGGTTGGGGGAGAGTGAAAAATTAGGAGGCTGGAGAGATTTAGGGGTCGGGGAAAATTTTAGGGGTCAGGACGAACTTTTTAGGGGTCAGGCCAAATTTTTTTGTTTTTTTTTGTTTTTTTTGTTGTTTTGAAGTCAAAATATATCTCATGGTTGGGGGAGAGTTAAAAATTAGGGGGCTGGAGAGATTTAGGGGTCGGGGAAAATGTTAGGGGTCAGGCGGAACTTTTTAGGGGTCAGGCCAAATTTTTTTGTTTTTTTTGGTTTTGAACTCAAAATATTTCTCAGGGTTGGGGGAGAGTGAACAATTAGGGAGCTGGAGAGATTGAGGGGTCGGGGAAAATTTTAGGGGTCAGGACGAACTTTTTAGGGGTCAGGCCAAAGTTTTTTGTTTTTTTTTGTTTTGAAGTCAAAATATTTCTCATGGTTGGGGGAGAGTGAAAAATTAGGTGGCTGGAGAGATTCAGGGGTCGGGGAAAATTTTAGGGGTCAGGACGAACTTTTTAGGGGTCAGGCGAAATTTTTTTGTTTTTTTGTGTTTTGAAGTCAAAATATTTCTCAGGGTTGGGGGAGAGTGAAAAATTAGGGCAGCTGGAGAGATTTAGGGGTCGGGGAAAATTTTAGGGGTCAGGACGAACTTTGTAGGGGTCAGGCCAAATTTTTTTGTTTTTTTTTGTTTTGAAGTCAAAATATATCTAATGGTTGTAAGAAAGTGAAAAATTAGGGGGCTGGAGAGATTTAGGGGTCGGGGAAAATTTTAGGGGTCAGGACGAACTTTTTAGGGGTCAGGCCAGATTTTTTTGTTTTTTTTTGTTTTGAAGTCAAAATATATCTCATGGTTGGGGGAGAGTGAAAAATTAGGGGGCTGGAGAGATTTAGGGGTCGGGGAAAATTTTAGGGGTCATGACGAACTTTTTAGGGGTCAGGCCAAATTTTTTTGTTTTTTTTTTGTTTTTTTTTGTTTTGAAGTCAAAATATTTCTCAGGGTTGGGGGAGAGTTAAAAATTAGGGGGCTGGAGAGATTAAGGGGTCGGGGAAAATTTTAGGGGTCAGGACGAACTTTTTAGGGGTCAGGCCAAATTTTTTTCTTTTTTTTTGTTTTGAAGTCAAAATATTTCTCATGTTTGGAGGAGAGTGAAAAATTAGGGGGCTGGAGAGATTTAGGGGTCGGGGAAAATTTTAGGGGTCAGGACGAACTTTTTAGGGGTCAGGCCAAATTTTTTTGTTTTTTTTGGTTTCTGAAGTCAAAATATATCTCATGGTTGGGGGAGAGTGAAAAATTAGGGGGCTGGAGAGATTTAGGGGTCGGGGAAAATTTTAGGGGTCAGGACGAACTTTTTAGGGGTCAGGCCAAATTTTTTTGTTTTTTTTTGTTTTTTTTGTTGTTTTGAAGTCAAAATATATCTCATGGTTGGGGGAGAGTGAAAAATTAGGGGGCTGGAGAGATTTAGGGGTCGGGGAAAATTTTAGGGGTCAGGCGGAACTTTTTAGGGGTCAGGCCAAATTTTTTTGTTTTTTTTGGTTTTGAACTCAAAATATTTCTCAGGGTTGGGGGAGAGTGAACAATTAGGGAGCTGGAGAGATTGAGGGGTCGGGGAAAATTTTAGGGGTCAGGACGAACTTTTTAGGGGTCAGGCCAAAGTTTTTTGTTTTTTTTTGTTTTGAAGTCAAAATATTTCTCATGGTTGGGGGAGAGTGAAAAATTAGGTGGCTGGAGAGATTCAGGGGTCGGGGAAAATTTTAGGGGTCAGGACGAACTTTTTAGGGTTAAGGCCAAATCTTTTTCTTTTTTTTTGGTTTCGAACTCAAAATATTTCTCAGGGTGGGGGAGAGTGAACAATTAGGGGGCTGGAGAGATTTAGGGGTCGGGGAAAATTTTAGGGGTCAGGACGAACTTTTTAGGGGTCAGGCGAAATTTTTTTGTTTTTTTGTGTTTTGAAGTCAAAATATTTCTCAGGGTTGGGGGAGAGTGAAAAATTAGGGCAGCTGGAGAGATTTAGGGGTCGGGGAAAATTTTAGGGGTCAGGACGAACTTTGTAGGGGTCAGGCCAAATTTTTTTGTTTTTTTTTGTTTTGAAGTCAAAATATATCTAATGGTTGTAAGAAAGTGAAAAATTAGGGGGCTGGAGAGATTTAGGGATCGGGGAAAATTTTAGGGGTCATGACGAACTTTTTAGGGGTCAGGCCAAATTTTTTTGTTTTTTTTTTGTTTTTTTTTGTTTTGAAGTCAAAATATTTCTCAGGGTTGGGGGAGAGTGAAAAATTAGGGGGCTGGAGAGATTTAGGGGTCGGGGAAAATTTTAGGGGTCAGGACGAACTTTTTAGGGGTCAGGCCAAATTTTTTTGTTTTTTTTTGTTTTGAAGTCAAAATATTTCTCATGTTTGGAGGAGAGTGAAAAATTAGGGGGCTGGAGAGATTTAGGGGTCGGGGAAAATTTTGGGGTCAGGACGAACTTTTTAGGGGTCAGGCCAAATTTTTTTGTTTTTTTTGGTTTTTGAAGTCAAAATATATCTCATGGTTGGGGGAGAGTGAAAAATTAGGGGGCTGGAGAGATTTAGGGGTCGGGGAAAATTTTAGGGGTCAGGCGGAACTTTTTAGGGGTCAGGCCAAATTTTTTTGTTTTTTTTTTGTTTTGAAGTCAAAATATTTCTCATGGTTGGGGGAGAGTGAAAAATTAGAGGCTGGAGAGATTTAGGGGGCGGGGAAAATTTTAGGGGTCAGGCCAAATTTTTTAGGGTCAGCCCAAATTTAGGGGCGGCGATATGTCTGTATTTAGCTTCCACACCGGGGCGGCGATAGGTACTTATTTAGCATTCAGCAGTGGTGATAGGTACTTATATAGCATGTGCACATGGGCGGTAATAAGTACGTATATAGTATGCACACCGGGGCAGTGATAGGTATGTATTTAGCATGCGCACTGAGGAAGCGATCGGTTCATATATAGCACACGCACCGGGGCGGCGATAGGTACGTATATAGCACGCGCACAGGGGCGGCGAAAGGTACATATTTAAAATTCACACCCGGCGGCGAAAGGTACATATTTAAAATTCACACCGGGGCGGCGATAGGTACGTATTTAGCATTCGCACCGGGGCGGCGATATGTACGTATTTAGCTTCCACACCAGGGCGGCGATAGGTACGTATTCAGAATTCAGGGGTGGCGATAGCTACGTATATAGCATGTACACACGGGCAGCAATAAGTACGTACATAGCATGCGCTCTGCGGCGGCGATCAGTACATATATTGCATGCGTACCGGGGCGGCGAAAGGTATGTATTTCGCATTCGCACCGTAGTGGTGATAGGTACGTATTTAGCATTCGCACTGGGGCGGCTATAGGTACGTATTTAGCATTCGCACCAGGGCGGCTATAGGTACATATTTAGCATTCGCACTGGGCTGGCGATAGGTACGTATTTAGCATTCACACCAAAGCGGCAATATGTACATATTAATTATTCGCACTAGGGCAGTGATAGGTACTTATGTAGCATGCACACTGGAGCGCAATTGGTATGTCTTTAGTATTCGCACTAGGGCAGCGATAGGTACTTATGTAGCATGCACACCGGGGCGCAATAGGTATGTATTTAGCATTCACACCGGGGCAACGATAGGTACTATTTAGCATTCGCAACGGGGCGGCGATAGGTACTTAAATAGTATCTGCACCGGGGCGGCGATAGGTACGTATATAGTATGTGCACTGGGGCGGCGATAGGTACGTATATAGTATGCGCACCGGGGTGATGATAGATACGTATATAGTATGAACACCGGGGTGGAGATAAGTACCTATATAGAAGGCGCAGATAGAGGTGTTACTTTTTATAGAAATATGTCATACTATTACCCTGGGCAATAGGAGAAATGGTTGGGAAGAAACAGCTTCTGCAAAAGGCAAAATTAGAAAGTAGCGGCGAAATGGGGCGACCAGGAAAGAGAAAGGTAGCAGATAAAGAGACGGCTATAGAGAGAGGGGGCGGACATAGAAGTTTGAATATAAAGAAGTTACACACACGATCTTTCTTCAAATATATGTTTTTATGACCCCGAGCAACGCCGGGTAGCCCCGCTAGTCTCTTATATAAAGGGCAGTTGTCTATATGTATGTATGTATGTATGTATGTCTGTATGTGAAGCTTCTCCTCAAAAACTACGCGACGACATGTCAAAAAGTTTATATCTTCAGCACCGTACATATCCTGGGATCATAATATCTCAAAATCGCAAATAACGATTCACTCGCTGACAGTCAACCAGACCACTTTCCGACAAAAGGTAGCAGTTTTTTCGTATTTTCCACGACTTTTTACACGTTAATATGTACTAAATTCGAAATAATCTAATGTATTTATGTACTAATCCGATAAAAATGCAGAGTCATTGTAAACATCCCATAATCCCTTGCCGGATGTACCCGGTCTTGCCCTAAATTGTGTCCGGTTCTATCACATCATCCAATAACTTCTGTCCGGTTGCATCAATAACAACATAGGAATCCTACGTTAAGAGTGTGTAGTGAAACAAGGGTTGCTCAATCACATCCGCACCTGTCCCATAATCCCTTGCCGGATGTACCCGGTCTTGCTCTAAATTGTGTCCGGTTATATCAGGTCATCATGACGTCAGAGAGTGGCAGTTTTTTTTCCCTCACACACTTTCTTTCATAATTATTAATAGACGCTAATATTTCCCCCCTCCCTCCCTGTGGCCGTTCTGTTGTTATCATGATAGGAATTACCTCCTCCTTTCAGGCCAAATTGGGGGGGGGGGGTTACGGTATTCGCCGGTGTGAGCATTACCTCCTCCTTTCTTGAGAAGTGTTGAGGTAGGGTAGTATCGGTTCCGTTGTCATGATGAACTGATCCCATGCATTATCTCCTCCTTTTTTGAGAAATGTTGAGGTAGGGTCGTATCGGTTCCGTTGTCATGATGCCCTCATCCCATGCATTATCTCCTTTTTTTAGAAGTGTTGAGGTAGGGTCGTATCGGTTCCGTTGTCATGATGCACTATTCCCATGCATTATCTCCTCCTTTTTTGAGAAGTGTTGAGGTAGGGTCGTATCGGTTCCGTTGTCATGATGCACTCATCCCATGCATTATCTCCTCCTTTTTTGAGAAGTGTTGAGGTAGGGTCGTATCGGTTCCGTTGTCATGATGCACTCATCCCATGCATTATCTCCTCCTTTTTTGAGAAGTGTTGAGGTAGTATCGGTTTCGTTGTCATGATGCCCTCATCCCATGCATTATCTCCTCCTTTTTTGAGAAGTGTAGATGGAGGGTCGTATCGGTTCCGTTGTCATGATGCACTCATCCCATGCATTATCTCCTCCTTTTTTGAGAAGTGTTGAGGTAGTATCGGTTTCGTTGTCATAGTGCCCTCATCCCATGCATTATCTCCGCCTTTTTTGAGAAGTGTAGAGGTAGGGTCGTATCGGTTCCGTTGTCATGATGCACTCATCCCATGCATTATCTCCTCCTTTTTTGAGAAGTGTTGAGGTAGTATCGGTTTCGTTGTCATAGTGCCCTCATCCCATGCATTATCTCCTCCTTTTTTTAGAACTGTTGAGGAAGGGTCGTATCGGTTACGTTGTCATGATGCACTATTCCCATGCATTATCTCCTCCTTTTTTGAGAAGTGTTGAGGTAGGGTCGTATCGGGTCCGTTGTCATGATGCACTCATCCCATGCATTATCTCCTCCTTTTTTGAGAAGTGTAGAGGTAGGGTCGTATCGGGAAAATTTTAGGGGTCAGGACGAACTTTTTAGGGGTCAGGCCAAATTTTTTTGTTTTTTTTTGTTTTGAAGTCAAAATATATCTCATGGTTGGGGAGAGTGAAAAATTAGGGGGCTGGAGAGATTTAGGGGTCGGGGACAATTTTAGGGGTCAGGACGAACTTTTTAGGGGTCAGGCCAAATTTTTTTGTTTTTTTTTGTTTTTTTTTGTTTTGAAGTCAAAATATTTCTCAGGGTTGGGGGAGAGTGAAAAATTAGGGGGCTAGAGAGATTTAGGGGTCGGGGAAAATTTTAGGGGTCAGGACGAACTTTTTAGGGGTCAGGGCAAATTTTTTTATTTTTTTTTGTTTTTTTTTGTTTTGAAGTCAAAATATTTCTCAGGGTCGGGGGAGAGTGAAAAATTAGGGGGCTGGAGAGATTTAGGGGTCGGGGAAAATTTTAGGGGTCAGGACGAACTTTTTAGGGGTCAGGCCAAATTTTTTGTTTTTTTTTTTGTTTTGAAGTCAAATTATTTCTCATGGTTGGAGGAGAGTGAAAAATTAGGGGGCTGGAGAGATTTAGGGGTCGGGGAAAATTTTAGGGGTCAGGACGCACTTTTTAGGGGTCAGGCCAAATTTTTTTGTTTTTTTTTGTTTTGAAGTCAAAATATATCTCATGGTTGGGATTGAGTGAAAAATTAGGGGGCTAGAGAAATTTAGGGGTCGGGGAAAATTTTAGGGGTCAGGACGAACTTTTTAGGGGTCCGGCCAAATTTTTTTGTTTTTTTTTGTTTTTTTTTGTTTTGAAGTCAAAATATTTCTCAGGGTTGGAGGAGAGTGAAAAATTAGGGGGCTGGAGAGATTTAGGGGTCGGGGAAAACTTTAGGGGTCAGGACGACCTTTTTAGGGGTCAGGCCAAATTTTTTTGTTTTTTTTTTGTTTTGAAGTCAAATTATTTCTCATGGTTGGAGGAGAGTGAAAAATTAGGGGGCTGGAGAGATTTAGGGGTCGGGGAAAATTTTAGGGGTCAGGACGAACTTTTTAGGGGTCAGGCCAAATTTTTTTGTTTTTTTTTGTTTTGAAGTCAAAATATATCTCATGGTTGGGATTGAGTGAAAAATTAGGGGGCTAGAGAAATTTAGGGGTCGGGGAAAATTTTAGGGGTCAGGACGAACTTTTTAGGGGTCCGGCCAAATTTTTTTGTTTTTTTTTGTTTTTTTTTGTTTTGAAGTCAAAATATTTCTCAGGGTTGGAGGAGAGTGAAAAATTAGGGGGCTGGAGAGATTTAGGGGTCGGAGAAAACTTTAGGGGTCAGGACGACCTTTTTAGGGGTCAGGCCAAATTTTTTTGTTTTTTTTTGTTTTGAAGTCAAATTATTTCTCATGGTTGGAGGAGAGTGAAAAATTAGGGGGCTGGAGAGATTTAGGGGTCGGGGAAAATTTTAGGGGTCAGGACGAACTTTTTAGGGGTCAGGCCAAATTTTTTTTTGTTTTTGTTTTTTTTTTTGTTTTGAAGTAAAAATATTTCTCAGGGTTGGGGGAGAGTGAAAAAGTAGGGGGCTGGAGAGATTTAGGGGTCGGGGAAAATTTTAGTGGTCAGGACGAACTTTTTAGGGGTCAGGCAAAATTTTTTTGTTTTTTTTTGTTTTGAAGTCAAAATATATCTCATGGTTGGGGGAGAGTGAAAAATTAGGGGGCTGGAGAGATTTAGGGGTCGGGGAAAACTTTAGGGGTCAGGACGACCTTTTTAGGGGTCAGGCCAAATTTTTTTGTTTTTTTTTGTTTTGAAGTCAAATTATTTCTCATGGTTGGAGGAGAGTGAAAAATTAGGGGGCTGGAGAGATTTAGGGGTCGGGGAAAATTTTAGGGGTCAGGACGAACTTTTTAGGGGTCAGGCCAAATTTTTTTTTGTTTTTGTTTTTTTTTTGTTTTGAAGTAAAAAATATTTCTCAGGGTTGGGGGAGAGTGAAAAATTAGGGGGCTGGAGAGATTTAGGGGTCGGGGAAAATTTTAGTGGTCAGGACGAACTTTTTAGGGGTCAGGCAAAATTTTTTTGTTTTTTTTTGTTTTGAAGTCAAAATATATCTCATGGTTGGGGGAGAGTGAAAAATTAGGGGGCTGGAGAGATTTAGGGGTCGGGGAAAACTTTAGGGGTCAGGACGACCTTTTTAGGGGTCAGGCCAAATTTTTTTGTTTTTTTTTGTTTTGAAGTCAAATTATTTCTCATGGTTGGAGGAGAGTGAAAAATTAGGGGGCTGGAGAGATTTAGGGGTCGGGGAAAATTTTAGGGGTCAGGACGAACTTTTTAGGGGTCAGGCCAAATTTTTTTTTGTTTTTGTTTTTTTTTTGTTTTGAAGTCAAAATATTTCTCAGGGTTGGAGGAGAGTGAAAAATTAGGGGGCTGGAGAGATTCAGGGGTCGGGGAAAATTTTAGGGGTCAGGCCGAACTTTTTAGGGGTCAGGCCAAATTTTTTTGTTTTTTTTTGTTTTGAAGTCAAAATATATTTCATGGTTGGGGGAGAGTGAAAAATTAGGGGGCTAGAGAGATTTAGGGGTCGGGGAAAATTTTAGGGGTCAGGACGAACTTTTTAGGGGTCAGGCCAAATTTTTTTTTGTTTTTGTTTTTTTTTTGTTTTGAAGTAAAAATATTTCTCAGGGTTGGGGAAGAGTGAAAAATTAGGGGGCTGGAGAGATTTAGGGGTCGGGGAAAACTTTAGGGGTCAGGACGACCTTTTTAGGGGTCAGGCCAAAGTTTTTTGTTTTTTTTTGTTTTGAAGTCAAAATATTTCTCATGGTTGGGGGAGAGTTAAACATTAGGGGGCTGGAGAGATTGAGTGGTCGGGGAAAATTTTAGGGGTCAGGACGAACTTTTCAGGGGTCAGGCCAAATTTTTTTGTTTTTTTTGTTTTGAAGTCAAAATATATCTCATGGTTGGGGAGAGTGAAAAATTAGGGGGCTGGAGAGATTTAGGGGTCGGGGATAATTTTAGGGGTCAGGACTAACTTTTTAGGGGTCAGGCCAAATTTTTTGTTTTTTTTTTGTTTTGAAGTCAAAATATTTCTCATGGTTGGAGGAGAGTGAAAAATTAGGGGGCTGGAGAGATTTAGGGGTCGGGGAAAATTTTAGGGGTCAGGACGAACTTTTTAGTTGTCAGGGCAAATTTTTTTGTTTTTTTTTGTTTTGAAGTCAAAATATTTCTCAGGGTCGGGGGAGAGTGAAAAATTAGGGGGCTGGAGAGATTTAGGGGTCGGGGAAAATTTTAGGGGTCAGGACGAACTTTTTAGGGGTCAGGCCAAATTTTTTTGTTTTTTTTTGTTTTGAAGTCAAAATATTTCTCATGGTTGGGGGAGAGTTAAACATTAGGGGGCTGGAGAGATTGAGTGGTCGGGGAAAATTTTAGGGGTCAGGACGAACTTTTAAGGGGTCAGGCCAAATTTTTTTGTTTTTTTTTTGTTTTGAAGTCAAAATATTTCTCATAGTTGGGGGAGAGTGAAAAATTAGGGGGCTAGAGAGATTTAGGGGTCGGGGAAAATTTTAGGGGTCAGGACGAACTTTTTAGGGGTCAGGCCAAATTTTTTTTTGTTTTTGTTTTTTTTTTGTTTTGAAGTAAAAATATTTCTCAGGGTTAGGGGAGAGTGAAAAATTAGGGGGCTGGAGAGATTTAGGGGTCGGGGAAAATTTTAGTGGTCAGGACGAACTTTTTAGGGGTCAGGCAAAATTTTTTTGTTTTTTTTTGTTTTGAAGTCAAAATATATCTCATGGTTGGGGGAGAGTGAAAAATTAGGGGGCTGGAGAGATTTAGGGGTCGGGGAAAACTTTAGGGGTCAGGACGACCTTTTTAGGGGTCAGGCCAAAGTTTTTTGTTTTTTTTTGTTTTGAAGTCAAAATATTTCTCATGGTTGGGGGAGAGTTAAACATTAGGGGGCTGGAGAGATTGAGTGGTCGGGGAAAATTTTAGGGGTCAGGACGAACTTTTCAGGGGTCAGGCCAAATTTTTTTGTTTTTTTTGTTTTGAAGTCAAAATATATCTCATGGTTGGGGAGAGTGAAAAATTAGGGGGCTGGAGAGATTTAGGGGTCGGGGAAAATTTTAGGGGTCAGGACGAACTTTTTAGGGGTCAGGCCAAATTTTTTTGTTTTTTTTTGTTTTGAAGTCAAAATATATCTCATGGTTGGGGGAGAGTGAAAAATTAGGGGGCTGGAGAGATTTAGGGGTCGGGGAAAATTTTAGGGGTCAGGCGGCACTTTTTAGGGGTCAGGCCAAATTTTTTTTGTTTTTTTTTGTTTTGAAGTCAAAATATTTCTCATGGTTGGGGGAGAGTGAAACATTAGGGGGCTGGAGAGATTTAGGGGTCGGGGAAAATTTTAGGGGTCAGGACGAACTTTTTAGGGGTCAGGCCAAATTTTTTTTTTGTTTTTGTTTTTTTTTTCTTTTGAAGTCAAAATATTTCTCAGGGTTGGGGAGAGTGAAAAATTAGGGGGCTGGAGAGATTTAGGGGTCGGGGAAAATTTTAGGGGTCAGGACGAACTTTTTAGGGGTCAGGCCAAATTTTTTTTTTTTTTTTGTTTTGAAGTCAAAATATTTCTCATGGTTGGAGGAGAGTGAAAAATTAGGGGCTGGAGAGATTTAGGGGTCGGGGAAAATTTTAGGGGTCAGGACGACCTTTTTAGGGGTCAGGCCACATTTTTTTGTTTTTTTTTTGTTTTGAAGTCAAAATATATCTCATGGTTGTGGGAGAGTGAACAATTAGGAGGGCTGGAGAGATTTAGAGGTCGGGGAAAATTTTAGGGGTCAGGCGGAACTTTTTAGGGGTCAGGCCAAATTTTTTTGTTTTTTTTTGTTTTGAAGTCAAAATATTTCTCATGGTTGGGGGAGAGTGAAACATTAGGGGGCTGGAGAGATTTAGGGGTCGGGGAAAATTTTAGGGGTCAGGACGAACTTTTTAGGGGTCAGGCCAAATTTTTTTGTTTTTTTTTGTTTTTTTTTGTTTTTAAGTCAAAATATATCTCATGGTTGGGGGAGAGTGAAAAATTAGGGGGCTGGAGAGATTTAGGGGTCGGGGATAATTTTAGGGGTCAGGACTAACTTTTTAGGGGTCAGGCCAAATTTTTTGTTTTTTTTTTGTTTTGAAGTCAAAATATTTCTCATGGTTGGAGGAGAGTGAAAAATTAGGGGGCTGGAGAGATTTAGGGGTCGGGGAAAATTTTAGGGGTCAGGACGAACTTTTTAGTTGTCAGGGCAAATTTTTTTGTTTTTTTTTGTTTTGAAGTCAAAATATTTCTCAGGGTCGGGGGAGAGTGAAAAATTAGGGGGCTGGAGAGATTTAGGGGTCGGGGAAAATTTTAGGGGTCAGGACGAACTTTTTAGGGGTCAGGCCAAATTTTTTTGTTTTTTTTTGTTTTGAAGTCAAAATATTTCTCATGGTTGGGGGAGAGTTAAACATTAGGGGGCTGGAGAGATTGAGTGGTCGGGGAAAATTTTAGGGGTCAGGACGAACTTTTCAGGGGTCAGGCCAAATTTTTTTGTTTTTTTTTGTTTTGAAGTCAAAATATATCTCATGGTTGGGCGAGAGTGAAAAATTAGGGGGCTGGAGAGATTTAGGGGTCGGGGAAAATTTTAGTGGTCAGGACGAACTTTTTAGGGGTCAGGCAAAATTTTTTTGTTTTTTTTTGTTTTGAAGTCAAAATATATCTCATGGTTGGGGGAGAGTGAAAAATTAGGGGGCTGGAGAGATTTAGGGGTCGGGGAAAACTTTAGGGGTCAGGACGACCTTTTTAGGGGTCAGGCCAAAGTTTTTTGTTTTTTTTTGTTTTGAAGTCAAAATATTTCTCATGGTTGGGGGAGAGTTAAACATTAGGGGGCTGGAGAGATTGAGTGGTCGGGGAAAATTTTAGGGGTCAGGACGAACTTTTCAGGGGTCAGGCCAAATTTTTTTGTTTTTTTTGTTTTGAAGTCAAAATATATCTCATGGTTGGGGAGAGTGAAAAATTAGGGGGCTGGAGAGATTTAGGGGTCGGGGAAAATTTTAGGGGTCAGGACGAACTTTTTAGGGGTCAGGCCAAATTTTTTTGTTTTTTTTTGTTTTGAAGTCAAAATATATCTCATGGTTGGGGGAGAGTGAACAATTAGGGGGCTGGAGAGATTTAGGGGTCGGGGAAAATTTTAGGGGTCAGGCGACACTTTTTAGGGGTCAGGCCAAATTTTTTTTGTTTTTTTTTGTTTTGAAGTCAAAATATTTCTCATGGTTGGGGGAGAGTGAAACATTAGGGGGCTGGAGAGATTTAGGGGTCGGGGAAAATTTTAGGGGTCAGGACGAACTTTTTAGGGGTCAGGCCAAATTTTTTTTTTGTTTTTGTTTTTTTTTTCTTTTGAAGTCAAAATATTTCTCAGGGTTGGGGAGAGTGAAAAATTAGGGGGCTGGAGAGATTTAGGGGTCGGGGAAAATTTTAGGGGTCAGGACGAACTTTTTAGGGGTCAGGCCAAATTTTTTTTTTTTTTTTGTTTTGAAGTCAAAATATTTCTCATGGTTGGAGGAGAGTGAAAAATTAGGGGCTGGAGAGATTTAGGGGTCGGGGAAAATTTTAGGGGTCAGGACGACCTTTTTAGGGGTCAGGCCACATTTTTTTGTTTTTTTTTTGTTTTGAAGTCAAAATATATCTCATGGTTGTGGGAGAGTGAACAATTAGGAGGGCTGGAGAGATTTAGAGGTCGGGGAAAATTTTAGGGGTCAGGCGGAACTTTTTAGGGGTCAGGCCAAATTTTTTTGTTTTTTTTTGTTTTGAAGTCAAAATATTTCTCATGGTTGGGGGAGAGTGAAACATTAGGGGGCTGGAGAGATTTAGGGGTCGGGGAAAATTTTAGGGGTCAGGACGAACTTTTTAGGGGTCAGGCCAAATTTTTTTGTTTTTTTTTGTTTTTTTTGTTTTTAAGTCAAAATATATCTCATGGTTGGGGGAGAGTGAAAAATTAGGAGGCTGGAGAGATTTAGGGGTCGGGGATAATTTTAGGGGTCAGGACTAACTTTTTAGGGGTCAGGCCAAATTTTTTGTTTTTTTTTTGTTTTGAAGTCAAAATATTTCTCATGGTTGGAGGAGAGTGAAAAATTAGGGGGCTGGAGAGATTTAGGGGTCGGGGAAAATTTTAGGGGTCAGGACGAACTTTTTAGTTGTCAGGGCAAATTTTTTTGTTTTTTTTTGTTTTGAAGTCAAAATATTTCTCAGGGTTGGGGGAGAGTTAAACATTAGGGGGCTGGAGAGATTTAGGGGTCGGGGAAAATTTTAGGGGTCAGGACGAACTTTTCAGGGGTCAGGCCAAATTTTTTTGTTTTTTTTTGTTTTGAAGTCAAAATATATCTCATGGTTGGGCGAGAGTGAAAAATTAGGGGGCTGGAGAGATTTAGGGGTCGGGGAAAATTTTAGGGGTCAGGACGAACTTTTTAGGGGTCAGGCCAAATTTTTTTGTTTTTTTTTTGTTTTGAAGTAAAAATATATCTCATGGTTGGGGGAGAGTGAACAATTAGGGGGTTGGAGAGATTTAGGGGTCGGGGAAAATTTTAGGGGTCAGGCGGCACTTTTTAGGGGTCAGGCCAAGTGTTTTTTGTTTTTTTTTTGTTTTGAAGTCAAAATATTTCTCATGGTTGGGGGAGAGTGAAAAATTAGGGGGCTGGAGAGATTTAGGGGTCGGGGAAAATTTTAGGGGTCAGGACGAACTTTTTAGGGGTAAGGCCAAATTTTTTGTTTTTTTTTGTTTTGAAGTCAAAATATTTCTCATGGTTGGAGGAGAGTGAAAAATTAGGGGCTGGAGAGATTTAGGGGTCGGGGAAAATTTTAGGGGTCAGGACGAACTTTTTAGGGGTCAGGCCACATTTTTTTGTTTTTTTTTTGTTTTGAAGTCAAAATATATCTCATGGTTGTGTGAGAGTGAACAATTAGGAGGGCTGGAGAGATTTAGAGGTCGGGGAAAATTTTAGGGGTCAGGCGGAACTTTTTAGGGGTCAGGCCAAATTTTTTTGTTTTTTTTTGTTTTGAAGTCAAAATATTTCTCATGGTTGGGGGAGAGTGAAACATTAGGGGGCTGGAGAGATTTATGGGGTCGGGGAAAATTTTAGGGGTCAGGACGAACTTTTTAGGGGTCAGGCCAAATTTTTTTTTTTGTTTTTGTTTTTTTTTTGTTTTTAAGTCAAAATATATCTCATGGTTGGGGGAGAGTGAAAAATTAGGGGGCTGGAGAGATTTAGGGGTCGGGGATAATTTTAGGGGTCAGGACTAACTTTTTAGGGGTCAGGCCAAATTTTTTGTTTTTTTTTTTGTTTTGAAGTCAAAATATTTCTCATGGTTGGAGGAGAGTGAAAAATTAGGGGGCTGGAGAGATTTAGGGGTCGGGGAAAATTTTAGGGGTCAGGACGAACTTTTTAGGGGTCAGGCCAAATTTTTTTGTTTTTTTTGTTTTGAAGTCAAAATATATCTCATGGTTGTGGGAGAGTGAAAAATTAGGGGGCTGGAGAGATTTAGGGGTCGGGGAAAATTTTAGGGCTCAGGACGAACTTTTAAGGGGTCAGGCCAATTTTTTTTTGTTTTTTTTTGTTTTGAAGTCAAAATATTTCTCATGGTTGAGGGAGAGTGAAAAATTAGGGGGCTAGAGAGATTTAGGGGTCGGGGAAAATTTTAGGGGTCAGGACGAACTTTTTAGGGGTCAGGCCAAATTTTTTTCTTTTTTTGGTTTTGAACTGAAAATATTTCTCAGGGTTGGGGGAGAGTGAAAAATTAGGGGGCTGGAGAGATTGAAGGGTCGGGAAAATTTTAGGGGTCAGGACGAACTTTTTAGGGGTCAGGCCAAATTTTTTGGTTTTTTTTGTTTTGAAGTCAAAATATTTCTCATGGTTGGGGGAGAGTGAAAAATTAGGGGGCTGGAGAGATTTAGGGGTCGGGGAAAATTTTAGGGGTCAGGCCGAACTTTTTAGGGTCTGCCCAAATTTAGGGGCGGCGATATGTATGTATTTAGCTTCCACACCGGGGCGGCGATAGGTACTTATTTAGCATTCAGCGGTGGTGATAGGTACTTATATAGCATGTGCACATGGGCGGTAATAAGTACGTATATAGTATGCACACTGGGGCAGTGATAGGTATGTATTTAGCATGCGCACTGAGGCAGCGATCGGTTCATATGTAGCACGCGCACCGGGGCGGCGATAGGTACATATATAGCACGCGCACAGGGGCGGCGAAAGGTACATATTTAAAATTCACACTGGGCGGCGATAGGTATGTATTTAGCATTCACACCGGGGCAGCGATAGGTATGTATTTAGCATTCGCACCGTGGCAGCGATATGTACGTATTTAGCTTCCGCACCGGAGCTGCGATAGGTACGTACTTAGAATTCACACCGGGGCAGCAATAGGTACGTATTTAGAATTCACACCGGGGCGGCGATAGGTATGTATTTAGCATTCGCACCGGGGCGGCGATATGTACGTATTTAGCTTCCACACCAGGGCGGCGATAGGTACGTATTCAGAATTCAGGGGTGGCGATAGCTACGTATATAGCATGTACACATGGGCAGCAATAAGTACGTACATAGCATGCGCTCTGCGGCGGCGATCAGTACATATATTGCACGCGCACCGGGGCGGCGAAAGGTATGTATTTCGCATTCGCACCGTAGTGGTGATAGGTACGTATTTAGCATTCGCACTGGGGCGGCTATAGGTACGTATTTAGCATTCGCACCAGGGCGGCTATAGGTACGTATTTAGCATTCGCACTGGGCCGGCGATAGGTACGTATTTAGCATTCACACCAAAGCGGCAATATGTACATACTAATTATTCGCACTAGGGCAGCGATAGGTACTTATGTAGCATGCACACCGGGGCGCAATAGGTATGTATTTAGCATTCACACCGGGGCAACGATAGGTACTATTTAGCATTCGCAACGGGGCGGCGATAAGTACTTAAATAGCATCTGCACCGGGGCGGCGATAGGTATGTATATAGTATGTGCACTGGGGCGGCGATAGGTACGTATATAGTATGCGCACCGGGGTGATGATAGATACGTATATAGTATGAACACCGGGGTGGAGATAAGTACCTATATAGAAGGCGCAGATAGAGGTGTTACTTTTTATAGAAATATGTCATACTATTACCCTGGGCAATAGGAGAAATGGTGGGGAAGAAACAGCTTTTGCAAAAGGCAAAATTAGAAAGTAGCGGCGAAATTGGGCGACCAGGAAAGAGAAAGGTAGCAGATAAAGAGACGGCTATAGAGAGAGGGGGCGGACATAGAAGTTTGAATATAAAGATGTTACACACACGATCTTTCTTCAAATATATGTTTTTATGACCCCGAGCAACGCCGGGTAGCCCCGCTAGTTAAGAATAAAAGTTAAAAATTAAGAGCATAATATTTATTTATTCTAGTACAGAAAATGAGTACAACATTCGTACCGTCGGTTTCAAGCACGGAAGGTCTTACCCATCCGGCTCTCTTCAGCTTCTGTTGAGATGACAACAGAAGCTGAAGAGAGCCGGATGGGTAAGACCTTCCGTGCTTGAAACCGACGGTACGAATGTTGTACTAATTTTTCTGTACCAGAATAAATATATATATATATATATATATATTTATATATGTATATATATAGTCACAGAGAGAGCGAGCAAGTGATATGGAGATATGTAGATGCATTATTATTACATATATATATATATATATATATATATATATTATATATATATATATATATATATATGTATATATATATATATACACACTTGTATTAAAAATAATATATTACCTATATATTTGATATTTAAGTATATACTTATACAGTGTTATTGAATGAGTCAAGCTTATCAGTAGTAGACAAATCCACTGGCAATCAGTAATAAATAAATGTTTGTGTGTAATGCCCGAATGTAATCTTCGAGTGTAATAGATGGATTCACAATTTGCAATCGTTCTTCTTGTTCTGAAATGTGCAATAAATGTTCCAACCAATCTGATTCCTTGTTTGGTTAACGTCTCTCTGCCAAATCGTTTGATTTTTTTCTGAAATACTGTATCATATAAATACGAAGAAGTAAGTGAATTAGGTAAACAATGGACTGCAAATCACATATTGTTTTATAGGATGTGCCGGTTACGTGCATATTAATTACAGAAAAAGATATATTTTAAAATAAAAATAAAGTTTACTCAGAAAAATACACACACACAGCTACAAGTCATATATATACACACATATATATATATATATATATATATATATATATATATATATATATATATACACTAGCAAATTAATATCGAGTTTTAATTGAATATAATACAATACCTGTTTATTTGCTCATATAATTGTCTTACAAACTTTAACATATTTGAAACATGCTGGCTTGTGTGTAATATGTATAAATTTATAGCTAATTCATTTAGCTAAACTTTGATACAACTCGAAGGTATTTTCATATTAATGAAGGGACACAACTAACCATTTCAATGAAACTATATGAAACTAATTTTTTCCCACATAACCTAACTTCATGACCGACAGCTCCGTTGCGCAATTCGTAATAATCGGTTAAGTTGTTCAGTACGCCTATACATTGAAATATATAATCATGCACATATATATATATATATATATATATATATATATATATATATATATATATATATATATATATATATATATATTAGTGTGTTAGGTCCTGTTTAAAAAAAATCTATAAAGTGTTTGATCGCAAAAAAGTGAGAGAGAAATGCAAATAATGTATTTAAAAAAATGTACGTTATATATTTTTTATAGTTCTAACGTAGTTTCATCAAGATGGACTGACGTTTTAAATCTTTACATTCGTCTATAGCCAGTAAGCAGTAGTTAACGTCTCGAAATGAAAACAACAGGGGAAAATGGCGTTTGGATTCGCCGTTAAAAGAAAGTACCGGATTCACAGTTATATATTTGGTGAATGCAATTTATTAAGTGTTATTTCATTTTATTAGGTGTTTTATTTTATTTATTTATCATTTATTTATGTATTATTTGTTTATTTATACTACTTTTGTATTTTTAGCTGTATTTGTAAGTTGTATTTTTAAATTCAACAAAATCTTCAGCGTCTTGAAATAAAAACAATGGGGAATAGCAGTGTAAGTCATTTCAAGACAGTTCATAGCTGAAACTTCCTTTCTAGAGGAAACACCGGGGGCAGGATTATATATTAATATATGGGTCTCAGTGGTGATTACATTTTATTTGAAATAATGTAATTATCAATGGTGCGTGTTGCCTGTTTTACCACTTGAAAGGTATTTTTTATTTTTAGATGTAACTGTGTATCGTAGTTTGGTTATTAGGTTCTAAGTACGATTTAGTAAGTTTTTTAAAAAATGTTATTTATTTTTATTTGTTTATTTTTTTATAACTGTTTTATTTTATCTTAGTAGCTGTTTTATTTTTTATTTGTTGATTTATTCATAGTTTTGTATTTTTTAAAGTATGTTTACTGGTTGTCTATATTTGAATGCATTAATTGCTATGTTATGGCAGGATACTGAGGGAGGGTATATCTAAGATATAATCATTGCAATATGCATTCGTGTTGGGTGTTTGTATTTTGTTAATACTCTTCGCTTAATCTAATGATCTTTATGAGTGTATTATAGATCTGTGTCATCTATAATTAATTTAATTAAATTGGGTTTGTTAATTATATTTCTAGTTTTTTTTTTATTTAGTGAGATGCATGTATTCATCCTGTTAGATATGTTAAACCATGATGGGGTGTCTAATGATTTATATTATATTGGCGACAGAGTCAAAAGTGGATGTGAGTGTAGATTATATTGGTGTTGGTAGGTCGCATGTTTGTTGCATGTACAATATATCTGGGGTAGCAATATTCTGTTGTATATGAAAAAATATTTTTAAATGACTTGCTGTGTTGCTATGAAATATATTTCCTATGATCATTGTTCTTATGTTATTGTTACTGTGTTATGTATTTCTGTTGCTAGTCCATTGGGATAGCAGAATTGTTTTTTATATGGACATTTTTGACGACATAAGTTTTAATTTTCATGCGGTTAATAAAAAGGTTATTGATTGCTTGTACACTCCTGAAATTTTCAGATGTGCATAGTGGGCAATTCCTGGAGGTAGGCCTATATAACTTTGCTTCATCGATGATCATCCGTTCTATTTATTTTTTGAGCTCCCATATAGTTGTTCCTAGGGGTGTGATGGTGTTTTTCCTGGTATCTGAAGGTGTTATATAAATAAATAAACGAATGAAAACTAAATTAAAGTAAACACTTAATTAATCCCACCCAACAAATATAAAATTCTTACCCCGGTATTTACTTTCTAAGGGGCGTGTAAGCAATGCACCGTTATACGGTGAATAAAAACGTTTATGGTTTTTATGGGCTATAGACGAATGTAAACATTTAAAAAGTCGGCGCATCTTGATAAAACCGTGGTACGACTCTGAAATATTGTTTATTCAGTACCCATAAATAAAGACGTGCACATAGAAAACAAGGCCGGTAAATCAGACATAGTAATATGTCACAAGAGGGAAGTAGAAACCCTAGTTAAAGTCAGTGTATCTAATGAATTTGTCTTACACAGCGCTGAGTGGGAGAAGATAACGAAATACCATGGCCTTATGTACGAAATGAAAGAAAACTGGAATGTTAGAAAGATTCCTATTATTTCATTAATTATAGAGAATAATAACCTGGCAAATACACCCGGTGAACCAAGTGAAAGCAAAACAACCACAGTTGCGCTTAAAGGAACGGAAACACCCTTTAAATGGCTTCTCATTTAGAGTCTAAAAATAGCAGTTGAATCTATGTCATTTGGTAGTATACTAATCTTCAGCAAACACAATATGAAAAGAAAATTGAAAGGTAAAATAAAAGCATCTTGCAGGTGCATTTAGCAGATCGAACAATCTGAATGTTTCACTAATGGTTTGAATTGGTTTATCTGGCAACCTTTTATACATAGTTTCAACGCTAAAATACAGAAAACGGATATGCCTGTAAGCCTACGATTCTTTATTGTATGCAAAGACTAACCTAATTCAATCTACCCATGATGCATGTCTCTCTCTCTCTCTCTCTCTCTCTCTCTCTCTCTATATATATATATATATATATATATATATATATATATATATATATATATATATATATATATATAATTCAGAGGGAACATTTTTTTATTATCAATGAAACGAGGGGGTGGAAAATAAGAAAACTGCTAAACTTTTTCTTAAGGCCTCATCGTCTGACTCTCTAAGAGCAAACGACAGAATGATAAATTAAAAACTAAGAAAATCGAATAAGATATGAGGGAAAATTGTTTAAGTTGAAGAAAACGATATTCATGGGCAGCCCTCTTGGTCCATCGTTAGCCAACATTTTTCTTGGATTTTTGGAAAACGAATTATTTTCCAAAGTGACCAAGCCGGCTTTTAACACACGTTACGTTGATGACACGTTTGCTTTTTTTTCCTCACGGATTGATGCTGAACAGTTTCTCCGTCTTCTCTGTGACTTACCTCCATCGTTGCAATTCAGTATGAGGGTCGAGGATTTTGATTACCTGCCATTCCTCGATGTTTTAGTGTCTAAAGCTGATTCATCGTTTGAAACCGCTGTGTATTAAAAAACAACGTGTACATGCCTTTATCTAAATTAGTGTTCCTTCGCCTCAAGATTAAGAAAAATCAATCGTATTGGTACTCTCACAAACACGACTCGATGCAGAACTTGGTGAAATTACTAATATTTATCTTGCTATCATCAATATTATAAAAAGCAGCATTGCACTTAAAGTTGCTATATTTTATGGTGGAAAGTCTATTTGCCCGTCACGTCGCCCTATTTATTTGAAACTTCCATGGTTAGGTTATGACGGCGTTGACATTGTCAGACGAATTTCTTCTTCTACTAAACGTTATTTATCAGCAACCATGCTGATGGTAGTTTACACGACTCGAACCTTTTTCTCTTCTTTTCGTAAGAATGTTTTGCCAGCTATTAAAACAATTCTGTTGTTTATAAATCCCTGTGTCAGTTTGGAGCTGACTACGTTGGGAAGACATCCTAAATGTTAGAAATTAGAATATACCTATACATACTATGTGATATTCGTTTACACAAGATTTCTAGATCATCTGGGAACTTCCAGGCACAAGAATCAGCCATCGGTAATTACCTGGTTAATAGAAATATTTGTTCTGAAAAGTATTCCGATGGGTGGTTTTCTGTTTTACACAGTGCCAGGTCGAACTATGATATCAATATTATTGAGGCGTTAGTTATTAACAATTCTCGACCTAGCCTGTGTAGACAAAATAGTTGAAGCATCAGTTGGAGATCTTAAATGATTCCAATCCACACCAACGTTGAGAGATTTAATTTTTTTTCTCAATCGTTTTCCCCAACTTAAACAATGTGTTACTACATATCTCATTACATTTTCTTAGTTTTTAATTAATCATTCTGGCGTTTCCTCATAGAGGGTCGGACGGTAAGCCTTTAAGGAATATTTTAGCAATTTACTTTTTTTTCCATCCGCCCGTTTCATTGATAAAAAAATGTTTCCTCTGAAATGTATCCTACGATTTTGTTGTACGCGAAATTTACTTACACACACACATATATATATATATATATATATATATATATATATATATGAATCCCTTTGAATCCGCAAAATGTTTGAGGTAGTAGCCGGATAGTCTATTTACAACTAATATATAGATTATACTACGTGTTCATAAAATACATTTTGTCTTTTTCATATTCATATGTTTGCATCGATTATTTAAATTAATAGAATAAATGACAGATCTTATGATGTTATAATATACCAGTGTTGACGTTTACATAGTGAGTGATGTAATGAAAAATCATTCATATTTCTGCGTGAAAAAATGAGACAAAAACGCTTAATGAAACATGTTAAATGTAAAGAGTTGTGTCAGCTTTAAGCCCGTGTCTCATATTTTCTATGCTCATGGAATATGCGCCTACATCGGAAACAGTTTTCATATCATATAAAAACATCATATGAATACCCTGATATGCTTCACTTGTGTGTTTGTTGTTGTCGCTTTTATATTTGCCTTCTATCGTCTCCTAATCGATCGAGTTATTGTTATTAAGTACAACACTGACAACATTGTCAAGATACTGTCTGCTCACTCTTCTGCTTGGATATATTCACAACATTAAATGACTAGTCTACTCAATGATTTATTATGACGGAAGCTTTAGTCATGACTCTTCCTTTGCGTATGAACTTCCTGAAAATTGTTGATAAGCAAACACAATTACTTGATGATAATGGGTATTTCCCAAAACATATTGAACTATTTTCTTATAACTCGCGTTAAACATTTACATCTACTGTCGTGTCTCCTCAGTTGTTTATATTAAAATGTTAATGAAGTTAATCAAACCCCATTACGTCACGTGTCATCGTAGAGTTTACAATATTCAAGAACCGATTAGGATATCTGAATGTCTTGTTTTATCTGAAATTTCATATTAACTATTTTTAAAACAAATGTCTAGGATAGAAACTCATAAATTTAGGAGATGTACCTTTGATATTAAGAGCTGTATACTCTCCATGATGTTTCAACAGTTAGTCAACAGCCAGCAGTGGTATAAGCATTAATTCGTCGCCTTACTTACGCATTAAACGTCTATTTGCATTGTATTAATTATAATGGAGTATCCGATATTTAAGTCTTTCTCACATATGTCAGGCGATACGGGGAAAGGGTTTGGGAAACGTTAAAGTGTCTCATGCCAAATTCAGTAGACCTTGAGTGGCTAATCAGAGTGTTAGCTCTCATTTGATTCGAATAATACAAAACAAGGTCTCAAATAGGTTTAAAAAAAAAAACACCTGTCCAAACCATCATTAATGAACCAGAGATACTTCCTCAGCATCTAATAAATCAAACATATTCACGTATGCAGCAAATTCTACCCCTTGTGATCGGGGCAAGCAACGTCCAGAATTTCCCTCTTTGATCTGTAATAAATCAAAAAGTCATTAAACTATCCCAGCGAAAACAATATGTCAAGCTTACTGTCATATCGCTGTGCGTTAATGAATATATCGACGGAGGTATCGTTTCCAAGGCGAAACTTATTAATATATCAAATACTTTCGATATGTTTTAGCACAGCGTTTTGTCTCTACAAGCTCGTGAAAGATAAAATATCTGGAAATGCTTTCTAAACTATCAAATCTTGTAACTCTAATAAGTCTACAAATGCGTTTCAACGGGCAAAATCTGAATCAAACGTTATCAATTCATGCGTGCCTGAATGGTAAATTCTGGGTCAAAACCTCTTCTTGTTTTATATAAATAATTGGGATCATTCGTTGACATCTATAGGGACGACAAAACTATTTATCACATCACTTTAACAAGCAATTAAGATCACTATTGTGCAGATCCCCTCTTTCTCTCTTTTTCTTTACGTTTCGACTTAGAGCACGTTGTACCATGGAGAAAATTGTTTGTTAGTTTTAATTTATCTTAAAACAAAGTTCGCTTTATTTACATGTACATCGCTCGGAACTTCTCCCCAGTTGAAATTAATAGATTTCTCTTCGGTTAGCCCCCTTCTATGATAAGCTTCTCGATATTTACCTCACCCCAAACCTAAAATGGAAGGCTTACATCAAATCTGTTGTAAGGTTAGTGAGAACATGGTTGGGTAATTGTACCACTGCAGAAAGTACTTCAATGTTGCCTAGATCGTCTACCTGCACAATAGCCCGATACATCCTTAGATTGGGAAAGCTATCATATTAACAGCAAGTGTCCGAGCGAAGAAATACGTATTGTCTCAATAGAGTACATCATCGACTTCGCATTCTAGTAGCCGGATAATATATTCCCGTCCCTGAACCCTCTTTTACAGAGTAGATATGTTGCTTGCCTCTCTCTACTGTATCGTTATGTTTATTGTGGTTTCTCGATTGAGTTATAATCTCTTTTCTTTCACTGTAAAACATTCACAAACAAAAACAGTATGGCTACAACAAAATCAATGAACTCCCCTTGGCCTCTCTATGTACAAAGAAACGGAACTTGTATAGACAAAGTTTATCTCCTACAACGTTTCATTTGTGGGAGAAGATTTTAGGAATCTGGATGCCAATCGAATACATCATGCCACTCCTCAAGTCTATATACTCCAGATGCCTTACCACCTTCGTATATAATTACCCACCAGCAACTACGGTAGGATACATATATATATATATATATATATATATATATATATATATATATATATATATATATATGTTATATACATGTTTCTATATATGTATATATATTATAGGTATATACATATATATGTATATATATACATATATATATATAAATATATATATGTGTATATATGTGTATATATACATATATATGCATATATACATATATACATATATACATATATATATATATATATATTTATATATATATATGTATATATTTATATATACATATGTATGTATGTGTATATTAATATATATGTGTATATACATATATATATATATATGTTTATATTTATATATACATATATATATACATATATACATGTATATTATTGCATATATATATATATAAATATATATATATATATATATATATATATATATATGTATATATTTACATAAACGAATACACTAGTCATCATTGTTTTTAATTTAGGCTATATGTTGTTTAATTTTGTTTCAATGCAAATAGAACAAAGAAGAAATGGAAAGTAAGATCCCTCTGATTTTATTTACGAACAATTACATTTTATTTATAATACATCAATTAATAAATATTCGCAAATATCAGTTTCTTTGAAGAATGTTGATGTTTTTTCATGAAGAAGAATTTGGGCCCACTCTTCTATTTACAATTCAAATATTTCAGATTGACATTAAATAGTAACCATAGTAATTAACACCAAGTAACCAAGCTTCCCTGAAATGTGATTACTTCTAGAGACTAATTAAGCTTAACGCTTGTTTTCTTTAACATTTTCTATAATCAAAGGCAGGTATTGGATTTTGGTAATGAAATACAATAACGATTATAGCGCATCAATTGAGTAGCAGTATATTTCGTTATGAAACATAAAAATGATATAATTTGTTTTGTTCGCCATTACTCTCTCTCTCTCTCGCTATCGCTCTTTCGCTATCGCTCTTTCGCTATCGCTCTTTCGCTATCGCTCTCTCGCTATCGTCTTCTCTCCTTCTCTCTCCCTCTCTCTCTCTCTCTCTCTCTCTATATATATATATATATATATATATATATATATATATGTGTGTGTGGGGATATGTATATATATATATATATATATATATATATATATATATATATATATATGCATGCCTATATTAATAGTAGTAGAACAGTAGAAAATACTCCGCAAATATATATAATTTTATAGGACATGCTCTAAAATATTTGCAGTCTACTTGATGTTTTTACAGACAGAACACTTAAATTAAATTCGTCGCAGAGAATTGGAGGTTAGAAGATGGAATCAACATACCAATGTCATTACTGAACGTAGAAAGTAAGATTTTATTCGGTGTCATTACTAAGAGAATGGCGAGTTTGCGCAAGACCATAGCTATGTTCATACCTCAAAAGAGAAGGCTATAAATCCCGGCTTCTCAGGTTGTATCGAACATACCATAATGTAGTAGGATTGAATATAACGGTCAACGATACTAAATCAGCCGAACTTCACGTCATTGGTCTAAACTTAGAAATTACATATCGCTAAGTAAGACACCATCTACTTGAGAAAACAATGGATTTCCTTTGGAATACATTACACATCTCATATCAGCGTATTTTAAATGTGTATGTGTATATGAGATTTCCTATTAGTGAATATTAACTAACAGGCAAAAGTTGAATATTGTAATTATGATAGGATGTGTTATCGCTCTTCTTTTGTCTGTGTTTGTAATGGAGATGATATTGTGTATTGACAAAAACAACAATAAGAAGAAAGTTTACTTTGTTTTAATACCTTTATACATGACACACAGTGGCTCAAATGTAGAAGGTTGTGTGATCTTGATGTGAAACGAGTGTTTTTATTAGTATGTTTACTTAGTTTTATCCCAAACAAGGCAAATTATCACTGTAGACGTGTGGGCTACTGAGAATGAGGGTAAAAGTTAAGGAGGTAATCTTAAAGCGGACCTGAGCAGCTAGATGCTTGTTCTCATGAGTTAAAAATCTCTGCATGCCGGTACAGACGATGTAACAGGGAGCAGTTAGTGATGGAGTCCCAAAGGCTGGCAGCTCGAGGATATAAACTATTGGAGTAAAAAGATCTCCAGCATCTGGGACACTCCGCAGTAAATGGATGGGATTTAGCTTATTATTGGGTTGGTCGAGTATATTTATGTTGCGGAGGCACCAGAGCAACAAGTTCATCAGACCAAATTCCATTGAAGTATTTGTAAATCAAGCACAAGGATGAAACATTGCGGCGACGGGACAAAGAGTGGGGTTTGGTTTATAGTCAGGGGTCTTTTAGATTAGATACTATTTTTGGAACGGAAATACTAGTTGGTCGTGGGCAAGCCTGGATGTGACAACAACACTCCATGCATAGGCGGATTGTGTATTTGTAGAGATACAGGATACTGTCAGGTGTGAGAGGTTTTCTAGCACGTTAGAGGCCCCCCCCACTTTATTGGCAGAAGCCATGGCAATGCTTTCTATGTATTTATTCCAGTTCATGTTACATGTGTATGTTAGGCTGAAGAGTTTGAACGTTTGACTCACAAGTAGGGTTTTATTTGGCATGATCATCAGCGGTTGAAAGGTTTTCTTGTAGTTGTTCAAGAAAAGGTATATGTCTTATTATTATTATTATTTTTATAAGTATTATTATTATTATTGTGATTATTATCATTACTATTGTTATTATTATGTATATCATTATCATGATTTGTACTCACTAGGAGTTCTATCACAGGTCATAAGTGATTGCTCACCGACAACTGGGGTATTCTCTGGAGTCTGAGTGGCAACAAGTCTCCTCAGATTTCTAGTGTTCTCCACGTCTTTTCGCTAGCCACCGCAAATAACCTTACAGTATCGCACCGGTCGTTTACCATAGATTTCTCGATGGTAAGGGCAATTGGTTCTCTCTGGGAGTTAGGTAGAAATAAGCCTCCTCAAGTTCCCAGCACTCTCTCCACTTCCAGTAAAGGTCTGGTTTGTGCTCTCCTTCCTCGGTCTTCTCATCCTCCTTGACCCTATGCAAATAATTTGTGCAGGGTCAGCCTAGGCTGGAACCATTTTGTTTTAATTAATGTTTTATTTATTTTTTATTTTTTGGAATGAGCGAGGGAGATTATGGTGTTTCTTGCTATTTCTGTTCCTTGGTTCCTTTTTGTGTCATCTCAGCTGAGCCAGATATAATTTATGGGGGGGGGGGTCTCGTATATCGATGCTTCTTGCATTTGCTGTTCTTTTGTTTGTGATGTGGTGTTCTTTCTAGGGTTTTATTTTCTTCCTGTTGTAGATTTCATATCACCCTTCGTAGCTTATGCGGGTTAATTTCCTCATTCGAGGATTTTTTTTAAGATTGCAGCTGTTTTGGTCATTGCCGTCCTTTATATATTTTCAATGATCACTTTGATTCTAATTTCTTACAGTTATTTTTCCAGGGTTTTTTGGGATTGTTCCTCGTGCTCCTGTGATTATTGGTATTATACTGACGTTCTTCATGCTCCATATACCTTTCAGTTCTCTATTTAATTCCAGGTATTTGCTTCGCTTTTCCGTTTCTTTCATCTTTACTCTTTGGGGTGCTGGAATGGTTAAGTCTACGGTTTTGAAAGATTTTTCCTTCATGTTGATTATTATAACATCCGGTATGCTTACTTGTATGAGTTTGTCTGTTTGTATATCCATATCCCAGATGAGTTTGAGTTTTTAGTTTACCAGTACTGTTTCTTGTTCAGGTTTGTACCATTTGCCTGCGTATTCGAAATTCACTTGTTTGTACAGTTCCCAGTGTACTGCTTTCTGCACACAGTCATGTCTGTTCTTGTATTCTTTTTGGGCAAGTTTGCTACAGTCACTTATTAAATGATTATCCGCGGTTTTATCTATTTAAGTGTTAATGTAGTTTGTCCTTATCGCATTGTTCTGCGCAGCCATCAGTAAGAATTACGTTTCTCTGTGCAAGTTTTCTTTTTCTTAGCCATGCCCAGCTATTTTCGTTGATTACTTGTCAGTCTTCTGAAGCGTCCATGTAGTTGTTTTTCTTCCCATTTTTCTTTTCTAGTCGTTTTGTTTTTGGTTTCGGTTCTTCCCGAGTTGCTCGTTGGAGCGGTGTCTCTGGCTGCGGTGATAAGGATTTCCGTGTTCTGAGTCATGTAATTCTCCAGCTTTTTTTAAATCTTCCACACAATCTTCTATACTTACCAATCCTCTTCCCCCTTCGTTTCTTTTCATGTAGAGTCTTTCCGTATCGTCTTTTGAGTGTAGAGCATTGTGCACGGTCATTAATTTTCTAGTCATCTGGTCAAGGTGGCTGAGTTATTTTTTTAGTCCAGCTTATGATTGAATGGGCCAGAGTATCTTATTAGCGATACTGCCCAGGTGTTTATAAGATTCCTGCTATATAATCTCGTTTCTAGAAATATTCTTGTTTTTCGTAAGTATTCTTTTCTAATCTTCTTTTTTCCTTTCTGTAGATTTGATGGTGTCTACTTCTAGAATTCCCAAATACGGGTAGCTATCCTGCTCGCCTAGCACCCTCATCTCCTATTGGTTGGGGAGCTCTATGCCTTCTGTCGCCACCAGTTTTCCTCTTTACATTTCTAGTAGTGCACACTTTTCTATTCCGAATTTCATTTGAATGTTTTGACTAAAGATTCTGGTTGTATTTACCAGCGTTTCCAGTTCCTTTTGCTTTTTGCAAAATGTGTCAGGTCATCCATGTACATCATGTGGTTTACTCTTAGTTCAGTGTCTGTACACTTGTATTCAGCATCACATTTTTTGCGTATGTAGTTGAGCGTCATCATGGCTATTACAAACAGTAGTGGTGATAGGAAGTCTCCTTGGAAAATGCGTGTCAGTATTTTTATCTGTCATGTGTTGTCCTCCGGCTGTTAGTTATTATTTTTATTTTTATTATTATTATTATTATTATTATTATTATTATTATTATTATTATTATTATTATTATTATTATTATTGCTCGGAATGTGATGTAATTAGCCAAACTGGATCTAAATTCAAGTTCTGTTCTGTCAGTATAATTTACTGATTAAAAAATAAATTGCAGAAAATGATTCGTTGTTTAAATGTTTTACACTTCAGGATGAGTTCTGATTCTAAAACTATTCGACGAGATTTAGTCAAAATTAATGTAATATGCCTAAGTTGTCTAAATATAAAAAAAATGTATTGTGGTGTTACGCATAGTAGGATAGTGCATTCAAAGAATTGTTACTTTTTATCTATTTTTGTTCACGAACCTTGTATATATATATATATATATATATATATAGAGAGAGAGAGAGAGAGAGAGAGAGAGAGAGATAGAAGAAAAAAGAGTGATAAATATGCGACGATTGTCCAAATTTATTTCAAATTTCAATTGTTCAATGCAAAGTGTATTCAGTAATAAACTAGTGTTTATTATTCTTTCCTTAAGCCAATGCTTTTCAAAGATCGAGATCTTATCATCAGAGGAGAAATACAGATGGATAAGTTGGCTTTCGAAACAACCAAAGTTCAAATATTTGAAAAATATGAAAAATATTATTAAAAAACGCAGTGAAAAAAAGAAAAGTTTCGTAAATATATATATATATATATATATATATATATATATATATATATATATATATATATATATATATATATATATATATATATATATATATACAGAGAGAGAGAGAGAGAGAGAGAGAGATGTATTTGCTTATTTTATAAAATTCATTGCATTTGTGTATTATTGGAATTCATACCGAATCACGTTCTACGATCTCTATGTGGGCATATCCTTTACATATTTTGATTGCATCTGCGATGGCACACGATTTAGATGTAAAAATCTTTACTACGAATGCCCATCAGTCAAGAAGCTATAACTCATACGCAAGCCAGCTTCGCCTAAAACGAAAACTGCGACCCAACAAACACGCAACTGGCTAATCAGCGTAACAGGAACGTGCACGAACCTTTCACATATATCCAGCAGTTCCATATACGATCATTACACAGAACGCACTCTTCTCACCGAAGACGTTTGGCGTGCGTCTGTTTCGCACCCAGCTGAGCAAACGCACAGCTGCGACTAATGACTTCGAACATATTAACGCAACCTTATTGGGAGTACTTTAAATAAATATATATATATATATATATATATTTATATATGTATATATATATGTATAAATATATATATGTATATACATATATATATATATATATTTATATATGTATATATATATATGTATAAATATATATATATGTATATACATACATATATATATATATATATATATATATATATATATATATATATATATAATCATTAGTAGGTCTCGTTTTCATCAGAGTAATGGCACGATCGTTAAACACGGAATCGGGAAAAAGAAATATCGAGCAGATTGTTCATGAAATATGGTTGTGTGCGATGGGCAAACACGAACAATAGAAATACAAATTCACTGAGTACATGAAGTTAACTTAATGAACCCGGTATTATTTTAGTTAAAACTGAAACAAATTCAGCGATGTATTTACGTTTAAATAAATAATAGTACACTTGTGTTAAAGTCTTAAAATGTAGATACAATAACAACGCTGCCTGGTCTTATCCGTTTATTATAAAGACATAACAACATCGCAATTAATGGGCACATTCACTATGAAAAGTAAACAAGATTGCTTACATTTTCCAGCAATAAATTTTAATAACTATATCGAATTTGTAATGAATTGAATTGAAACAAACTATTTTAAGACACTCAAAATATACCTAAGTAATTTAATTTACACCTCTGTGTTTACTTTTATACATGATACCGGAACAAAAGGATAATTTCCTCCTTCCTAAGAATACATACATTCATATTTCGATCGTTATATATTACTATACCTCATACTTTTCAGATCTATTATGGAGTATCGTTATTCTTAAAAAAAACAACACATGATCAATTTAAAATAACCTCTCCGTTATTTATTCACGCGTTTCGTTCCTGCTTTCGCCCAGACTTCACGTTTTTGCGTAAATATTTATTGTATTAATAAATTAATCATATCAGCATTAAATAATCTTCTTTTAAAACACACACACATCTTCCATTAACTTTAATTGAATTTAATATCGTTTCATTCAGATAAAACCCTGAAGACTAAATCGGTTAACTATATATATGTAAATCAGATTAATGAAATAGTTAATTCATTTATCAACCGTTTTCTCAGCATACCTCATAATACAACCTATGCTTAGTAGTAGTTACATTTTCCTTATTTGAGTGAGTGATCAAAAAGTATACGAACACGTCTTATCGTCTGACTTTCAAGCACATGTTTATGATTCCTTCTTTCACTGACTATTAATGTGTTGTTGTTTTTTCTGTACATGCCAGACATATTCTATTGGACGACAGACAATCAGAATAGAGGGAAAGAGTTTAGAATTTGGTAACGGGTTACTTATTTTAATATGATCCGTTATCTTCAGTCTACAAATTGCCTTCATTATGATCATTTCAAACACAGTTAATTGTTCCATTATCTCATAAGCTCTTTTAATAACCTCAATACTTTACAATAACTATGCGTTAATAGTCTGGGGTTGCATCCAAAAACATTTTTTGTTTAAAGTCGGAACAAGGTTGTTTTGTTCAAAAGTGCTCGACGCAAGAGCGAATATTTTTTTAAACCTGAGTATTGGGATGTTTTTTAACAGACATCGCGTGTATTAAGTCCGAAAATATAACATGAAATTACTTGATTAAACAATCTATATATACCCGATGTTGGCCGAGAGTTGTTTTACGTTCGCCTTTTTTACTAACAATTGATTTTTATTTTTATTTTTGAAGAGGATTATTATTACTATATATGTTTGTCATGAACTTATTATTAAGGTCACGCGGTTGTATGATTAAAATAATATATGGCAATGATGTATTAAACGCAATTAACAAAATGATGCGGTGTAAATACGTTTAACCGTGTAATACATGACATTCGCTATTGTTAATGCTTCCAAATGCCTCTCAAATTTTGAAGGTTCGCTAAGTAATTCATATTTTTTAAAATTATTTTGTAATTATAGTGTATATCACGTAACACTACTAACCCCAATTCAAAGCGCCGTTACTAAAAACAACAAGATACTACAGACGTGCTTATTAAGAACCCCTCAGCGATATAATCAGAGATGCAGCTTTGTGTGAATGTATTTATCTGCCTGCTGTGTGCGCAAAAGAAAGTAACTGCATGTTGTTTAAGCAAGCATAAGATCGCGTGTCTCTAAACGGAAATTCTATAATAAACCCAACTCTCCCCAATGGTTCACTTCGACATGTGCAGATGCGATTGAGCATATGCAGCAACTATTCCGCTATGTGAACCGCTGTGTGTAAGATACACACAGACAAACATTTATAGTATCAAAACCGTACTGAAAGAGTGTAATAGTCGTAGTTAAAAAAATATATATACTGAGATGTCAACAAAATACATAGTATCGCAGAAATAAAGAACTCGTGGTTTATGAAAAATCTCTAATAGTCGGCAATCAACGATTCACTAATGCTCCAAACACCACGGTGTCGCTCACACGGCAACGGAGAGAATTGAAATGCTTTCCGAGAAATTCGCGTTAAACTCTACCTTAGACTCCAGTAGTCATTCTCTCCCTAATTTTCGATTACGTACAACAACTAAACCAGAGTCTCTAATAATAACCCCGTCAAATGACCTGGTTATTATAACAACATTCATACCAGAAAATCATGTAGACTATATAATGTGTACCTGTTTTAGTATTAAATGAATGTTCCAGAGAGTTGGCCTCTGTCCCCTCCATACTCTATACACATATCTACCTGAATCTTGGTCGTCTAATAGCTGTAGCATTGCCTCTGTTGGATAATTTTCAAGGTAAAGGAACTGACTCGCGAAAATTTCGTCGCATAATTCTCCTAGTGATCATGATAAAATATTTGAATTTATATATAAAGCGAGAGGGAGAGACATACTGTATATAAGTAGTGTTCCCAAAGAGTGTCTAAGTCTAACATATGGAAGGTACTCCATCACATCATATATTATTTCCGCAAATAGTATTCGAATAGTAGAGGACAATGATTGTTTAAGCCTTAATATGCCAACGTGTCTGAGAGAACAGCAATTCGAAATAAAATACATCTAAATATCTGCATGATTTTATCAATTTACGGTGATTGTAAGCTATACTTTATTTCATAACGAATAATATGGTACTTTGTGGTTTAGTCGCCAGTTGAGTTATTCCCCTTTGCCAATTGGTTGTTTGGAATCTCTAACCGCAAGATAGCTCTGGTGAGGAGTCAATTTACATAGTATAAAAACTGTACTCATTTGATTGAAGAGTCGTTTTTTGCTCAGTGAGCAAAGTGAAGTACATAGAGAAAGAGGTGCAGTTGGCAGTTGGCAGTTGGTGGATAATACATGAATATTATTTTTCAAGAATTTCCTTTTATGGATAGACCAGAAGCAATTCCGGCGAAAATAGGCGAACGAGTGAAATTAAGCAGTGACATTTTGAGGCCGTTTAAAAAAGAAGGCGATGTGGTCGCGTGGCTTAATAAGCTGAAGCTAATTGCGAAGCTGCAAAAGATTGATGACGTTGCTACATTGATCCCAATGTATTTGAAGTAGAATGCGCTAGCAGTCTATTTGGAAATAATAGAGGCGAACAGACAGATGCCGATAATATTGAAACAAGATTGAAGACACCATTTTCAGAGAGTGAATTTTAGGCTTATAGCAAGATGATAAGAGTAACCTGGACCGGAGAATCCGTGGACGTATATGCGGCAGATATAAGGCGACTAGCGGGAGTGGCCGGATACACGGGACGCAGTCATGAAAAGACAGTTAAAATGGTTCTCGTGTGTGCTTTTCATGACCGCATCTCAATGGAACTACAACGAATGACTGACAATATAATCATGGAGGTAGAGGATATATTGAAGCTTGACAGGATGATGGCGAAACGTCCTGGTAAACTGGGGGCAATTGCAACCTCTACCGCAAACAATTCTGGTGAAGAAGAGCAGATAGTGAGGAGACGTACATTTGCTGGAAAAGAATTCTGATTAGAGACTGTAGTGAACCAGGACGGGTGTTATCTGTTTCCGGTGTGGCCAGGTTGGGCACATTAGTAGGAATTGTTCCTCACTTAGGGAAACGAGTAAAGGGGTGTTATTGCGCAAGTAGACGACCCTTTACTTCTGAAAAGGCATGTGAGAGTTTACTGCTACAGATAGTGGTTACTGTCAATGGAAAAAGGGCAAAATCCCTTGTTGATACCGGCTGTCCAACTACACTTGTTACGACAAGTGTCGTCAACTTTTGGAATGGAGCCAGCAATATTATGGCAGTAGATGTCAGAGAGGTGAAGTGTTGTAGAGATACAGATGCTGAGATTATAGTAAGAAATATACCGCTACGACTCCGATTAATTGTTCTGGATACGCTCGTTGGGGGAATTGATGTGATATTGGACCTGGATGCTATCGACCGACTGGGAGGAGCTACAATTGTAAAAAGTGAGGTGAAGTTCGGCAAGCATTATGAAACTAGAATATCAAGAAGTGCGAACAGTAGTAATGCCATCCAGCCGACACAACCCAAGCCATATCAGATTGAGGATGAGGATTTCTGAGCCCATTTTGATTGTGACAAGTGGACAGTGGAGTGGCAATGGACAGCAGAACTGCCTGTGTTGACAAATCAGGTTAGCTGCTACGAAAGCACGTTAAAGGAGAGATAAGACCGCAGTTTGTAGAGGCAAGTTGATAGGTCGATCGACGAAGGAATTTTAATACATTAGTCAAGAAATGTTGAAGGAATTCTGCCACTCGTGCCAGTGGATCAGCCTACCAAGAGGAAATTCAGGCCAGTATTGGACTTCCGAGAATTGAAAAGCACGTGGCCTGCCACACTAAATATATAATCGACGTATGTGAAAAAGGCATAGGGAGTGGAGGAAAATAGAGCGATCAACCAAAATCGTAGACTTAAAATCGGTCTACCTTCAAATCCATGTAGACACGAAGCTATGGCGGTATCAATTGGTCAAATATAAAGGTCAGATTTATTGCTTGACCAGACTTAAATTTGGGCTGAATTCTGCACCGAAAATTATGACGGCAGTGCTTAACACCTTGTTGTCCAAAGTTGATAGAGTGAATAAAGGCAGTTGTTCTTATATCGATGATGTACTGGTTGACGTGGCAGCGGTGACTGGGGAAAAGGTGAGAGACCATGTTAAAACAAATGGGATGACAGCTAAGCTATCAGAGTCGTTAGAAAATTTCTCTTTGGTTGAAATTACAGTGGAATAAGGCAGGAAAGTTGATGTTTGGAAGAGGGAACGAAATCCCTGAAGTCACGGACAGCGAACCAAGCGAGAACTTTTCTCTGTGTGCGGGAAGTTGATTGGTCGTTAACCCATACTTACATGGTTGCGGACTGCATGCAGCTTTATTAAAATACAGACTGGTATGGAATGATGGGAGAATGAAATTGATCACGAGGTGTTGCACATGATAAAGGAAGTGATCGCGGAAGTAAGAAAGGTGGACCCTGTAAAGGGAGAATTGCACGTAAAAATGGGCCCGGAAGAGGTGATATGGAACGATGCTAGCAGCCTGGCATAAGCCGCATTATTGGAAATAGAAGGTGTAACTGTTGAAGATGCTGCCTGGCGACGAAAGAAGAATGATAGTGCCCACATCAATGTTGCGGAACTTGAAGCCACTCTGAAGGGCATCAACCTGGCTTTGAAATGGGGGCTACAGTTGATATTAGAACGAACTCGGCAACAATGGCATAGTGGATTAAGTCAGAAGTGTCGGGAGATAAACGGATCAGGACCAAAGGAGCAGCTTAGATGCTTATCAAGCGTCGACTAGGGGCACTTGGAGACTTGATCAGAGAAATCAAACTGAGAATAACCGTCACATCGGTTCCAATCACAGAAAAACAAGGCAGGTGTGCTGACCAGAGTAAAAAAAGGCTTTGCTACGAGAGAAGAAAGATGTGCATCCGGTGTGTTGTATAGTAGATGAAATAAAGCATCTGGATAATATGCATCATTTTGGTGAGGAGATAACGTTATATCTGGCAAGAAAAGTTAATCCAAACATGGCAATAGAAGATGTTCAGGATGTAGTTAAACACTGTAGGGAGTGTCAGTCTATTGACCCTGCATTATCCAGGCATGAAAAAGGATGACTGAATGTAACAGACAATTGGAGGCGACTGGCCATTGATATCACGCATTATAGCCATGAACTGTATTTAAGTATGAGTGACTGTGGACCTGGGAGAGTAGCAATATGGAAAAAAATTAGAACAGAAACAGCAGAAGATATAAAGAGAGTTGTTGAGGAGGGGTTCCTGGAGACGGGGCCAGTAGAAAAGGTCCTAATGGGCAACGGGATGTCCTTCCGCTCAGAGGTCGTTAGAGAGATATGTGATAAGTGGGGTGTTAGGCAATATTTTAGACCAGCGTACCGCCCAAGCGGCAATGGAATCATACAGAGACACCATCGAATTATAAAAGCTATGCCAGCAAGAAGCCAAATTCGCCGCCAGAAGCGGTCTTTTGGTATAACATGGCACCAAAGACTGGTCAAGACGAAAGGTCAGTGCCACATCGATCTGTCTTCACGTATGAATGGCGATATCCACTGGCAATGACGGAGAGAGTGGAAATGCGGCAGGCGAAAATCACTGTGGGTAAGGAGGTGTGGGTGAAACCGCCCAACGTCAGATGTACAACCCGCTGGGGAAGAGGAACAATAAATGATGTACTATCTGAAAACAACGTGTCAGTTAACGGAGTGCCTCGTCACATATGCGGAGAATTTCCTTACCATCAGACGAAGAGGTTGTTGAAGTCCCCCAAGAAGTACCCGTTCGAAGGTCGCAACGTGAACGAAGACGACCGACGTGGATGGGGGATTATAGAAGCAATTATTGATCTTGAAGATCAAGGGGGGGGGTCGCCCCCTTCCCTTTGCAAATTGGCTGTTTGAAGTCTCTAACCGCATGATGGCTTTGGTGGGGAGTCAATTTTCATAGGGGTGGATTGAACAGTATAAAAACTGTACTCTATTAATTGAAAAGTCGTGTTTACTCAGTGAGTAAAGTGAAGTGGAGAGAGAAAGATGTGCAGTTGGGAATTGCCAGTTGGCAGTTGGTGGAGAATACATACATTTTATTTTTCAAGAACTTTTCTTTTACGGATATACCAGATACTTGAGTGTTGTTTTGGTTGTGTAATGTGCTTTTGTTATTAAACTGTTTTTTGTAATCTCGTGCGGTTCCTGCTATTAAGCTTTTCTGTTATGCGGGGTTTTATTGTATTAAATGTTATCTGTACATATTGTAGCTTGGTAGCTTTGCGCTCTTGCTAAACAGTAAGTTTGTAAGTGTAAATGTGACATACTTTTACAGATACATTATGTTTACGCCTATCCTTTTTATCTCTAATTGCATTTATTATTTTTTCTACCACAATCATCATTATTTTTATGTTAATAATAATAATAATAAAAATAATAATAATAATAATAATTATAATAATAATAATAATAATAATAATAATAATGATAATAATAATAATAATAACAATAATAATAATAATAATAATAATAATAATAATAATAATAATAATAATAATAATAATAATAATAATAATAATAATAATAATAATAATAATAATCACTAGTTCTCACACGGGTCAACATCAATGATTCGTAACTGATAATCCTTCTTGTCTGAATTATTCTTATTGACTCGCTCTGGAATTTCAATTACAATAAGCGTCCAAAAAATACTGGTTTTCAACGCGTCAATCCTTTCGGTGTCTTGCTTCCATCACTCTATGCGTGGGTTTGAACCCTACACTAACATTGTCTTGTGATAGCTATCTATGAGATGTCAGTTCTGTTTGTTCCATTTTTTTACTTTTTGTCATCCATTTTAATTTCAACTTAAATGATGTTGGTTTGTATTCTCTGGATGCTTTCGATATTACTGCGGTTTTCATTTATTGTCGTGTCTTGTTCGGTGTCAATTCTTTCTTGGGTTCCAATTTCCTCACTCTTGCATAATTTTTAGATCGGTTATAATGCCTTTACAATCTTCAAATTACCATGTTCAATTCATTTTCCATATTCTATTATTATTATTATCTGCAAGATCGATGAACATACTTAGTTTCTCCACCTCTTTGATCTTCAACATTTGATCAAAAGAGATGGATTAATCAACTAATATATTCACTGTGTGTTATGCACTATCACGTCGGCTATCGTTCATTGTAATGATTTTGTCGTACTTTCATGCCCTGATAATTTTATTGTTTCAAAACTGTCTCCGTCTTTTTTCTGTATCATTTGCTAGCATGTAAAACCTGCAGATGTTTGCTTTGTATTAAATGGATTATATTTCCCCAACAACAGTTTTATTGTACTATTCTTTTATGTTAATAAATACATTGCCTATTTATGTGATTTGTTATTTAGTATCTTCGTCCTCAGAGTTTACATTTACGGTTTTTCAGGGATTCGTCTGTGTTGACTTTTGTATTGTTTGTTTTGATCCCACTGATGTGTGTAGCTCTCGGTATCGAATACTGGGTTTAAGAGTCACCGTGTTAATTAAGTTTAATGGGTCATTTCGTTTTGTTTATTTCATATACTTTATTGTTCTCGCATCTCTTTCCAATTACGGTACTCTTTAACTAGTCTAATTACAACTGTACTTACATGTTGTAATCAATTAATTTCGTTATAGCAATAGCAGTTTAACATTGATTTTTTTGCTGGGAATGGCCGTTTGACTTGTCTTAAATTCATAGTTCCTACTATTCTCCGCACGCTTCCAGTCAAAGTATGGTTGGCGTATTTCAAACTTCCTTGATCTTTTGCAAGCATTCTTTGTTGTGCCAGCTATAGCTGACGACACCATATGAGTATTTGTTTTTAAAAGATGCATTTAACGTATAAGATGTATGTTAGTTTCATTTCCTTTGCGTTCGTGTGATACCCTTTCACAATTTTTTTAAATTTTTTATAGTACATTACATATTAACATTCGTAGATTATGTTGGTCCGTTTTCGAATTTGAATATTTTCCTAACGGTGTCTACTGCTTTTATCATTATCGCCTGTCGTATCATCTAAATGTTCCCTTTGATTTCAACTTATTTCATTCGTTTTCTATGATTTCTTGGATTGTTCCTTATTCTCCTACAATCTATTACAATAATTAGTACCATATTAGCTTTCAGAATATTTCATTCAGGTTTCGTGCAAGCTCCATATTATTATTATTATTATTATTATTATTATTATTATTATTATTATTATTATTAGTTTTACTATTATTATTATTACTATTATTATTATTATTATCATAATCATCATCACCACCATCATCACCACCCCATCGCAATCATCATCATCATCATCATCATCATCATCATCATCATCATCATCATCATCATCATCATCATCATCATCATCATCATCATCATCATCATCATCATCATCATTATCATTATTGTTATTGTTATTATTGTTATTGTTGTCATTGTTGTTATTGTTATTATTATAATATCACTTCACGCAGCCCACTATCAGTGATTTCTCATTTACAATGCCGGTGGTGTTCCCTTGAGTGTAAGTGCCAAAAAGTACCCCCAGATTTCCAATATGATCATCTCTTTCCATAACCATTCTACACTATTTTGCGTTAGGGTTACATCTGTAAATATGTGATTTGCTAGAAACAACCATTGGCTTGTAGGTCGCATTAAGTCTTCCAAAACGTTCAGTCATTTCCTAACCATTTTAATTAGGGTCTGGTTGGGGCTGCTCCCTCTGGCTCTTTCCATATTATTAAATCATTCACGACTATTGTGTATCGTATCAGACAAGGATGGGGCCATACTATTATGTGGTGTGTGGGGGGCAGTTGATGACATTTCTTGACGTTTCAGTTCCCTCGTTTTTTTATTTATTTATGTAGCAATGTTCATGTGGTTGCTTAGCGTGCGTAGTTAATATTCGTTGGTTTCCGAATTCAATGATTTTGCTTGATTTCAGCTGTTTTCATCATGGGAACCTAGTGGATTGACCCAGACTTACCTTGG
>OY744526.1:102019551-102054551 GCA_963556195.1 Sepiola atlantica
TGCCACATTATGGTCTACATTATCGGCAATATACTCTATGTGGTGCTCTTCGGAATACCCAGGGATCTCAGTACCTTGTACAACAGCTGCACTCCGTTCATATTTCATGACCTCAGCATAGGAAGATGAAAACCCATGCCCGTGAAGCGTGTCCACCAAAAAACGTGACGCAAAATGGTGGTGCATCTGGATACCGAGGCCAAGCTGAAGAGGGGTTATTATTGCCCTTGGTCGTATGGCTTGCATTATGGCCTGCCTAATCGAAGCAAGTTTTACACTTTTAATTTTCCCGCCATAATGTATTATAAATCTCACTCCAGGTCTTCACCTGTTTGTCATTATTCCACTGACGATGGACCCAGACGGGTCGGAAACTACTCTGGACCAACATGTACATTACGGCAGTTTCATCATCCAATTTTCTTCCGAGATTAAGATTTTAATCCGGAAAATGTAAGGGATCAATACTAAAATAATCAGACAAAAATTGTCGGTTATTTTTAATAATACGTGTCTTAAAGAAAGAATGCTGCCTCGATACACATATACACATGTATATATATATATATATATATATATATATATATATATATATATATATATATATATATATATATAAGATAAATGAAGGAAGAGAGATAAAGATGTACGGATGACAAATCTGTTTCATCTTCGATTGTTCAATCTAAGGACTACTCGATGAAAGCATGTCTATTGTTCTTTTCTGAAGCCAGGCTTTTCAAAGATTAACATCTTATCATCAGAGGAATTACGTAGATGGATATGTTGGCATTTAAATAGCAAAAATTCAAAATTTGAAAATATATATACAGTGATGGAAAGTAACAGTTTGCGTGTAAAAAGGTTATCTAAATATGGGGTCTGTCCAGTTGGTGAACGTCCTTTGATAACCTGTCCGGCTGAGAAAGATTTAAAGATGAAAAAAGGGATTTCGTTGATTAAAAATGTTCAAAATGAAGTAAATCCAATAGAAACATGTTTAGTTCAACCGTAGATGAGAAGCACTTATTCGAATGTAATTTTGTAAATTAGGGCCATTTTAATACACTTCCGTGGACCGAGAATGAAAATAGTTTTTTTTTAAGAGTTGTGTTTAAAATGTTGTGTATATTAAAAGCAGGCAGTAGGTAATTTCAGTAGTAACTTCGATCGAATCTTAGAAATGAGAGTGAGATTTCTGGCTTCGTAAAAAGTGGGGAAATGAGTGAAAGATAAGGAGGTTTAGTTAAGTAGATGGAACTATGGCTGATGCTAGGAGTAAGGTAGGGGAAGGGTTTGATTAGTAACAGCACATCGCTAGTAAGCAACAATATAATGCCAGGTCTGGGCTGGCTTCAGTAAGGTGTTGGGGTATGGTTACAATAAGCGAAAACAGTAGCGTTCAGGTCAGTAAGTAAACAGTTTGGGAGAGGAATGCCCCCGTATTTGAACCAATTCTTATACATAATTTTATATAAGTCAGAACGTTTACAATGGTTCAAAGTGGGAAATTTAGTCTCAGAGTATTGGAAATCTTGAATGTACGGGTTACAGATTAAACAATCCTGGCACATATGGTATTTCAGAGTTTTATATGCATATACTTTATGACTCCCCAGTTAGTTAAATATTATATGCATGACTAAATAAGATACTTTAGTGTATAACTGAAATTACGATTGGGAACAACGTTAATATGTTTGAAACAATTGAGTATAGTTATAAAGATTATGGGGTTGGATCGGATTGCATTCGGTAACCGATGTATTGAAATTACAAATAACATTGGAGAGGGGTTGGGGGCAAATGAGTCATTATAGGAGTAACCAGGGAGCGTAGTTTAAATGTAAGAAAAATGGAATCTATGAGAAAAAGATTCACGGTAGAGCGATATCTTATATATATATATATATATATATATATATATATATATATATATATATATATATATATATATATATATATATATATATATATATTGACACATACATACGTATATAATATAATTTATTGCTTTTTTATAGATCTTTGACGCGATAAAATCAGTCGTTTCTTATCTATACGCCCTATGGCCGTCTACGATAATTAAGAGAGTTGAGTATTCAGGCTGTTAAGAACATTCGTAAGTATATTCACTTCGGTGCCCACAAAAACAGTCATGAACAGTGACGATTATATATCTATCGATAATGTGTCTATACAAACATGTCTATATAAAACACACATACGAATATACATATATATATCTATCCACCGCATACACCCATATCTTTTTACATACACAGCTAGCTAGTAAACCAACCAGATTCTTTGTTGAGTTCTCAGCCATTTGTTGGGCTTTACACGAACAAAGCTGCGGTTAGTGTTATTTCCTATATCCAGTTCTATTGTTTTGTTTTCTATAGATTGGTTTATATCCCGTTTATATAATGGGTGGATTTATTTTAACACGTGGTTCCTGGTATTTCCATTTAAGGTTTCAATTTTGAAATTGTTAGGTGTTTGCTTAGTTTAGTTTTTAAACTAATTTGTTTATTTATTTATATATGTATCGATAAACCGATAGATCTCATGATTAGCTTTGAAAATGACCTCTTAAATTTTGTTAAGAATTCAGAATTTTACAAACAACATAATACATTCCAAAAACAATTACACAGCATCGTTAAAAACATATACAACTCTAACAAAATCTTCGTGAAAGCGGACAAAACTAGACATTTTTGCAATATAGGCAAACAAAAGTATAACAAACTCTTAACATAACACATTAAGAAAAACTACACAAAATTAGATACAAGCTAATATAGTTACATAGCTATAATAAAAACTGAAAGTAAACAAATCACCGATAAACTAAAAATTAGCGACAAAGTTAGAAAATTAACACCTAAGGAAGCCTATATCTTAATTAAAGACCACAAAAGTAACTTTAACAATAACCCTAGCACTCGCTTAATTAATCCGACTAAACCAGAAATAGGAATAATCAGCAAAACAATTCTATCTAGAATCAGCAACCAAACAAAGATTTAGAATTAAATGAATGGGTGAATACTGCTGAAGCAATCGATTGGTTTAACAATACTGAAAATAAAAACAAATGTACTTTCCAACAATTCGACATAGTAAACTTTTACCCGTCTATATCAGAAGAACTCTTTAACATCGCCCTAGAATTTGCCGAGATGTATACCGATATATCCAAGGATAAACTCCACATCAGTAAAAAATGTAGGCGATCAGTGTTACTCAATAACGATGACCAATAGATGAACACAAATATGACAAACTCCTTTGATTTGGCTATGGGTGCCCTTGACTCTGCGGTGGCATCAGATCTTGTGGGAGTATTTATTTTATATAAACTCACAAATATATTTGATAATACGGATATCGGCCTTTATAGAGATTATGAATTAACGATATTAAGAGATTCCAACAAAGTCAAAGGAGAAAACTTCAAGAAAATTCTACATATGGAAATGAAAAAAGTATGCTTACAAGTAGAAGTACTGGCTTACATAAAAACAAATCACTTTTTAGATGTCACGTTAAACTTAAATATAAATACGTACGAACCATACCTAAAAGTTAACGTCAATGGAATATACGTAAACCCAAAGTCTAATAACCCCCATAAATCATATAACATATTCCGAATTGTATCGAACGTAGGCGTATCAATAATTCCAGCGACGAAAGTGTTTTTAAAAAAATAAAGAAACATTTACAATACAGCTCTAAAAAGTGGTGGTTAACATAATACCGGGGTTAAATATAAAACACAGGACACAAATAATTACAATAAAATTAAAAATAAAATAAAAAAGGAATATAATCTACTTTACCCCGCGCTATAACCAGATGCTAAAAACTAGACTAGGAATCCAATTCCTAACTTTGATTGAATAACACTTCCCCATAACCAATCCTCTGCATAAAATATTCAAAAAATAACCTAACACTATCCTACAGCTGCTGCAAACACCTAGAAATGATAATTAAGACCCATAATGATCAAAATACTGAATGAGAACAGTAGAGAGGAAGAACAATAACAAATTGCATTAAACAAGTGAATAATATAGCGAGAAAAACACTAAGAGGAACAAAAATATAAACAATAGTATTATAAATAAACAAAACACTTATAGTAACCACCCGAATAGAAATGAAAAAGTTAGCAATGAAGATAAAAGATGTAACTGCATAAATCGTACATTTTGTCCACTAAAAAATAAATGCCTAACCAAAAGTATTGTATGCCAACCGAATAGACCGACAAACAAGAAGTACTACGTAGGGATGACTTCCCTAGATTTAAAAACCATATAGTATGACCACAGAAGCACATTTAAAAACGGAGAACGTCGAATTAAAACAGCACTAGCAAACCACTATTGGGAGCTCAAAGAAAATGGACGCTCACCAATTATTCAAGTGAAAATAATACGACAGGACAGTACATGTAAAAATTTGAACGATTCGTGTAGATTATATCTGAATGAAAAATTTAAATCTTAAACTTTAATGACCCCCGAAATCTATTAAACTGTAGAAGTGAGATAGCAAACAGCTGCCTACACAAAAATAAACTTACCTTAGGCTAAGGATACTTAAATAAATAAATACATAAACAAATTTATTCAAAAACTACACTAAACAAAAACCTAACCATTTAAAACCACTTTAAAATGTTGCGACTAGTTTCATAATTGACATTATTAATTGTGGGATGTTTAGTTTTTTATTTAAAAGTGTCTAGCATAATAATTAACATTACCAAATTCTTAGCCATTAGGCAGTTATGCGTTTGAATTGTATGCACTTTCTTTAACGTCATCAATTTCTTAACGGTTTAAACAGTCAAACTTTTACATCTCTCATATGTGTAGAACGCGACTACGCTCTCATGTACATTTCAACTTTACAGACGCTTTTTCAATTTATAAACTACTTGCCGTTATAATTCAAAAATGAGCACAACAGTAAAGTCATAATTTGTTAAGACACTAAAACTAATACGGCCTGAAGATGATTTGACGATTCGAATCGAAAGTACTTGCAAAAAAGAAAAAAAAGAATGGAACAAGAAACGCATGGATCATATTTACATCAATTTGACCGAAACATTAGATGGACAATTCGGAAAATTGAAAAAATAAAAAAAGTCGCATCAAACAAAACCACTATTTAATAATGTTTGCCTAAATATATATATATATATATATTAAGTGATCTGAATAGAAATTGATTTCGACTCAAAAAGTAACCGATAGCGTGTATTTTGTTGGTATGTTTTATTAAGAAGTGTTACAAGTCCAGCCTCACAATCTGTGCTTGTATCTTTGTTGTCTACTATAATAACATTTAGCAACTTCCTCCGCAAGAACATTAACAGTTGTACAAGTATTACGAATTTGAGTGAGATATCTACATTTTGGTCCATTTTTTGTGAAGGTCAAGTCGCGTTCTGGCCACTTTGCTTCTTTTAATATGTTCTCTCGATATATGCCATACTATATTTATACAACAGTTTGTTTTTATCATTTCTACCATCAACCCTAATGCAAACAAGATGTTCTACCTATTTAATCATGTCTTACATAGGTTTTCTTTCATTCTAGGCTCTGTTCTCTCTATTTTACATTTATCAATGCTGATATATTTTATATCGACATTAGATGTGACACGGCCCATAGCATCTTTGTCTAAGCGCTAGGCGTTAGCAAAGCTGACTCCAAGTTTGAAGAAAACATCACCCCTGATTAATTCCATAGCATATCGAATACTTTTAATAAGAATGAAATGTCCTAGAGGACATCTTCCAGGCTCAAAATAATCAACTCATGTTAATCAATATCAAGACTGGAGTAAGACAGAAGAGCCTCCTGATAATTAGATGTTGATGCATTATTAGATGATAAACCTAATTACTTTTGTATTTCCACTCTTTATCTTATCTTTTAATATTTGTGTCTATTGGACTTAGCTGGAAAGTGCCCTTCCGGTTTCGTGTCTCTTTGATCTTTAAACAATATTCACTGTATTCCTCTCGACCCTGAAATATCAAATTTGTTTTTTATAAAAAACCAATATGTCAATACTATTCTAAAAGCCAATTATAAAAGCATGCTTAAATATTAAATGCAAGTATGGAAATCCATTTAATAAAACATATAAACGACATTTTTCATTAAATATATTATAAAAACTAAAAACAATTCAAATGAAAACATTTTTATAAGAATAATTATGTCTATTTTTATACAAAAAAGATTTAATTGTAATAATGTACCACAAAGGTAGAGTTACGCGCTAATTAGTATTTTAATGGAGGAAAATACAACTCTCCCAAGCAGTAAACACTCGATGGGTAGAAAACTAAATTGGCCTAGTCTAGCAGAATCTGTTTTGCGCGACGATCGAACAGATATATAATTTAACTTTTAAGGATGTTAAACTAAATTTGAAAATCGAAACAAATTACAACAGTGTTTGTTAAAACTTTTTTATATATATTTTTTTAATTTAAAAACAAACAAACATATTTTATTAAAATACCTGACTCAACTAATAAACGAGGAAACGGGATAATGGCATGTGTGAATAAAATACGATAACTGTTTAAATGAAAGAAAAGTAAAATAAATTATTAAAATATTCATCTCTCTCTCTCTCTCTCTCTATATATATATATATATATATATATATATATATATATATATATATATATATATATATATTATATTTAATATAAGTTAGTCACTTTTAATAAAAATATATGATATATTACATTTGTTTTATGTTATTAAATGATGTTTCTCAGTACATCAATATAAACAAGACTAAAGAGGCATAACTTATTACAGTCAAAGAAAATAATTACTTTGATAAATATGTCCGGATTTTTATTTAAGATCAAATATTTTACAGTATTTCATTTTTGTATAAACTATTTGATATATTGAGAACAGTATAACTATTGCACATAAAAATAATCTAACATATGTTAACTGTAACTATTTGCTTTAATGTCTGGTCTCAATTTACCGGGTAACAGTGTTAAGTAACATCGTTACGTAAACATAATTCTAGATTAGTATACACTTTCAATACATTTCCTCAAATAACGACATAATTTTGGAGACAAATATTTTGTGTGGTGATTCTTTATGGTATTTTCAACTTTCTCATCCCGCTTATTTCCTCTATGCCAAAATCGACCTACCCTAATGTACATACACACCACACGAAATACGTAAATATATATGATGCGCAAACCAATATTAACATATACACAAATGTTTATATATATATATATATATATATATATATATATATATATATATATATATATATATATATATATATATATATATATATATCTTACGTGGACGTCTTCATTAATGCGTACTATTTGCGTGACGCAATCCACATTTACTTGTTATGAGAAGTATACAGTACGCGTAAATCTGTCAATCACTTAACGTTTACCTTCTTTTTCAATAAAACTTCGTATAATTGCCTCTATGAGTTGTATGCAATACGTTTATATAGATCGTTCTTTATACAAAGTGACATAATTTAACCCTAAAATGTTTAATTTGTTATGCATTAGTTAAGTATAAAAATACTGATTACCTATTTAGAGTGTTTGAAACATGTTGCAGTCTGACACTGTTTCGTTGAATATAATATTAAATAGGCACTTTGTTGGAATATGTCATATCTGAAACAAAAAAGATGAAGGTTAAGATTACTTTTGATACTTTAATCGCTGAAGACCCTGATGTATTCTCTAAATATAGGCTGAATAAGTAAGGAATTCAAACAAGAGATAGCGATGAAAATAGACATATATTTGATGTATGGATACACATAGGATGTATAGGAAACAGGCCGATTTATTTGGGGGCAGTAACTAAAGCGTTAAACATTGAAATCATTAGAACGGCCCAGAATTAAAAGTGTTACCTAGCATACGGGCATTCGGAAGAGCAGCAGGTGAAGAAGAGAAATGGAATAATGATATCATCGACATCTATGTTCAGATCAAAACACAACACTGTAAAATATCAACCTGCAGTTGTGTAATATTGGTGACATCGGTCGCGTGGGCATGGGCGCTAGGCTTGTTATTCTAGGCTGAATCTACGAACTGCGTGCGATCCCATGCAAGTTCTTGTGACCGCCACTCCTGCACCGCTGATGGTAAAAGCCCCGAAACGATATCGTATGTAGGTACAAAAAAACACTTTAATATTTACAAATATTTACACTATATATATATATATATATATATATATATATATATAAGTATATATTGTCCAGCGTATCATCCTAACCAAATGTGGCATATAGGCCGTCGGCCCAGAGCAAAAATTATTACTTTTAATAAGATGTAAAAGGGGTGGGCATGATTTTTAGATATAATATCTATAAAATCATAAGAAACATGGAAAAAAATTTCCCATGCAAGATTTTGGTTCATTAATTAATAATTTTAATTTTAATCCCTCCAAAAAATTCTGACTGATTAGTTGCTTTCGTACAAAAAATAGCGAACCAGAATACGTCTTTCATTTACTGTTTACAATCAACCAATCACAACCAGTGTAGCATCTGTTAAAATTCAAGATGGCTGCCTCCAGCGAAGACGAAATTTATGTAAACAAAGACAAAAAACGTGTGCGTTATGTGCATATTTCCAACTAAAAAATGGAAAGTTAGATCTTTTTCAGAGAAGACATGGACGCGCTTTTTAGAATATGTTCCAGAAATTGCGAAAAGCTTCGACTTTAGCTGTGATTCAAGTACCATACCACCTCGTATTGGATTTCACCAAAGCTGCTATTCGCGTTTCACGGATTGTCACAAAATTGAAAGAATTAAGAAAAAACTAGAAAAGAATACTGATGACGTTTTCGAAGGTAAGTTTAAGTTTTTAATAGTGTTATGATTTTTATTGATACACATCTTAGAAGAGACGATTTTATTTTTCGTTAGTAAATCACCCCCCTAAAAAGAATGAGATTCTACTTTTTCAGGCGATTACGTGTGAACTGAACACCATGAATAACTTGATGGAAGGAAAAAATATTTGGTAAAAACGCACAACGACCGGGAAGAAGGGGCAGCCAACTTACATGCAAATTGAATTAATTTATAGAACATTTAGCGAAGAAATAACAATTTGTGAAAATCAACATTATATTGATGTGACATTTATTGAAGAAAAAAAATAAAATAAAAAATCTGTTAATCCAAACAAGAGGACTGTTCGTTTTGAAATGAAAAAATATACTGTTGATTTACCCACATTCTTTTTTCTTCAATAACCCCAAGTCCGAGTGGCACAGAGGTAAAAGCACACGTAATCGTCTACCCCCCCCCCAAAAAAAAACCCGCACAGAATTTATCTCCCATAGCAAAGAAAAAATGGTTAGCTGCCCTAAAACGCTGGAATGGCCCAGAAATGGGATCATTTTACTTTAAATTTATATGCAAAACCGAGTTACCACTCCAAATTCTAAAATAATTTTTTTTTATATATTTGGAAAATCTCAATTTTAAACCAAAAAACTAGCGTTTGTTCCTATTTACTTGTTTTACTTATATTATTATATTTACTATTTACTTAATTCATTCTTAAATTTTTAATGAAATGTTATGGATTTATCAAATAGCGGTTGGATATCATTTTTTATTTGAACTTTTGCATGACCTTTTTTCTGTTATTTATTCACTTCAAATGCACATTAAACCCATGAATATATTTATTTTCACAGGGTCTCTTTCTCAAGAAAACAACAGTGCAACAACTACTGAAAAAGATGAACCACCAGCTAAAAAAAGACGGGTTCTTCGTTCCAATTTTGAAGGACCATCTTTGTCAGCTAGATCAAAGCATATTTTACCAAATGTTTGTATATTCTGCCAAAAAGTAAAAACTATAGTGTGCAAAGGATCTGGCAAAAGAAACAGGGAAAAGCTTGTAAAATGTTCAGCAATAGAAGCTGTTAATTTAAAACAAGCAGCAGAAGAAAATGAAACACTCCTCATGCAAATAAGAAATGAAGATTGTGGGGCAATTGAGCTGAAGTACCATAACTCCTGCTACCGTGACTTCACCCGCTACTTGACCAAACCAACCAAAACTGAACAGACTGAGCAAACTTCATACAGTAAAGCATTCAAGGTTTTTGCCAAATTAGTTCAAACCCGATTATTGAAAACAAGGAAATAATGAGACTCAAAACGTTGAAATACTTGTTTGTTAAACAGATAAAAGAAACGCATAGAGTTGATGCTCACTTATATAAAACAGGTTACTTAAAACAAAAGTTGATTAAAAAATTTCCTCAACTGTGCTCCATCACTCCTAAAATGAGGTCACAAGGTGATATCGTCTATGTAAATGACATTACAGTGTCTTCTCTTGTAGAGGAAAAAACAGTACTCCATGAGGAAACACATTTCACAACTCCAACTGAAACAGACTCGTCAGAAAATGAGACCCACTTGCAATCACAACAGCAAACAAGTCATATACACTCGAATCCAAATCCTTTATCTAACTTGTACATAACTGCTATGGATCTGAGAAATACTATTAGACAAGTTAAACCTTCTTTGTTATGGCCACCAACAGCAGAAACATTAAATTTGCAAGAGGCTGAAAAGACAGTACTCCAAATTTTATTTAACTTTCTTGCATGGATAGTTGGGGCATCTGAAGAGTTATGTACAGGAAAAATAGTGGACGTATCTGCATCTGTCCACAGAAAGCTTTTGTCCATTTCACAAGACCTTGGCTTTGAATGGATGGACATTAATGCCAAAACATTTATCACTTGGTATGGCTGTACGCCATCTGTCTGGATCTGCCCAATTGATTGGTTTGCTAAATGGTTTGGGACATTGTGTTTCTCACTCAGTTATTTTAAATCATGATACAGCACTAGATTAATCGTGGAAAAAATTCTATTCCATCCACTATCCAGGCAGGTATTCCAACAACTTTGGTCTGGGACAATAATGATCTTGGCGAGGAAACCTTATCTGGACATGGAACAACCCACAACACAAATGGGATAATTATTCAGAACAATGTATGTCCTACATCAATTAAACCTTGTTCCTCTAACATTGCAGAAGAAGGACTCAAGAGAACAAGGAAAAGAACATTGGAGCCACCAGAAGTAAATCTGGCCACATACTCTGGAGGAAGGAAGGATGGCCCACATCCATTTGCTGAACATGTGTCACTTCAGTCTGATCATATATTTTCTCTGCAAAATGCTATAAAACTTGATATAGCATATTATATCACAAAATTCGGCAGTGAGAATATATTACCATCTTGGACTGGATTCAACCAATTCCTTTGCAAAGAGGAAGTACCATCAAAATCTATTATCGGTTACTTACCTGTAATTGATGTTAGCCCCACAGAAATCGATACAGTCCTTACACTTCTACAAAATTGCTTTTACATTGCCGATCGACTGAAGTTAGAAACTATTGTTATTGTAATGGATCAAGCAATCTATTCAAAGGCACAGTTGATCAGATGGAGAAATACACTTTTCATGAAGAGATTGGTCATTCGGCTTGGCGCCTTTCATACAGCAATGTCCTTTCTTGGGTGTTTGGGAAAGCGTTTTAGAGATGCTGAGCTTCAAGATATTTTAATAGAATCAGAAGTTGTTGCTGTAGGCTCAATAAATGGAGTTTTTACAGGGAGACACTATAACAGAGCAGTTAGAGCCCATAAATTAGTGGCTGAAGCAATGCAGCATATGCGTCTGACTACCTATTTAGAGAGAATTCCTGAGGAAAAGGCAGAAAAAGTGAAACAGCTAATGACATCCTTGTCGCAATCATTCCCAGGACCTCATTATCATGAAATTCGCAAGGGAGAAAATCTTCAAAGTTTCCTATCATCCTATGAAGAGTTTATACAGGTTGGCAACAAGAAGCAGACTTTTGCATTCTGGAATTCTTATATCGACATTGTAGAAATTCTTCTACTTTTCCTTAGAGGTATTCGAGAGTCAAACTGGGGGCTTCACTTGGCAAGTGTTAGACAGATACTACCTTGGGTGTTTGCATATGACCATGTTAACTACAGCAGATATCTTCCAGTTTACTGGTTGGAGATGTCTAATCTCTCTACTACTCATCCATTGATATATAAACAATGTGTAGAAGGAGATTTTGCTGTTCAAAGTTCAGATGCCTTTGAGAAAACCATCGAGCAAACTGCCAATCGAGACTCCAAAACAAAAGTCAGTGTAAAGATGCAAATATTTGTACATGTCTACAAAACAGGGTACAATGCACAGATCTGTGCAAGTGTGCTAGAGATACATGCTATAAAATCACTGGAAACAATGCTGTAGAAGATGATAATGATAATGATAGTAATACTGAAGTGGCATAAGCAGTGATATTATTTACACATTGAAGATAAAAAATATGGGCTAAATTTCTTTTGGATAAAAATTGACAATTATTGCATATTTTATCACTTTGGTGTGAACGAACGAACTTGAAAATGACACAAAATTGCGAATATATCTCAAGTTAAAATGATATTACTACATACAAAAATATGACAATAATTTTGTGTGACTAGTAATATTGGTAGAATATAAGTTCCTCTACATGAGAAATATCAAAATTTAACAACAAAATATTTTTTTAAGTTATACACAGAAAGTATTGAAGCTGTATCAAAGAAAATGACTGAAAAAAGGCTTTTGTTTTTACAAATATTCTTAGCTTTGAAGCAGAGTAAATATATTAAGTCCAATATCCATATATTAAATGATCCAGAATTTAATTGGGAATAATATATGCTAAACTACATGTTTTTATCTTTATTGGTTTGGGTGCTACTTGGGTTTAAGTAAGTCATCATGATCTATTTGAATGATTGTCGGCCATTTTTAAAGATGGCCGCCGTTCTCATTAATGCGCAACATTTACGCTTGGGAAAAAAAGTATGATGTTTAGGAGTCTATTGGCATTCATTTGCCACCATTTATTCTTCCACCCCCAACCAAGGTCACAGAATCAAAAATCTAGAGTGATTTTGACCATTGGGCCCATAGCCTAATATAAAACTATCATTCCTCTGTCATTAATAACAATTATTATAACGCGTGTTCGGTAGTTCAAAGGGGTATGCTCATTAAAATGCATCCCTCTTTCATCATATACACGGTAGAAACTTCATTAGATTACATTATTATGTATTCATCATGCACTCGGGTATTTCACATGAAGTGTTGGATCGAATAGCAACTACACGGTCACTACATACACAAAACTACACAATTACGTAGATAGATTTTAAATAATATAACAAAATATATTCTAGTAAAGCAAATGTTTAGAATTTATTAAAAAACGTGGCCGCAATATTATTTTTTTAATACAACAAAATATATGAAATATTCTGTACTATTTTCACGGTTCATGTGAGGCACAGGTGCTTCATTGGCGGTCACACGCCTTAATACATGTATTTGTTTGGAATATAAAAGGCGTTTGGTGATTATACGCAAATAATATGTCGTAATTTATTTAATATTACACTTTTTTGTATATATGAACCCAATTTATATAATATATTTATATTATGCATTGTATTAGAACTGTAGAAAATAAATCTTTTTTTTTTTAATTTCAAACATAAATTTTATAAATGTGCACGTGCTTTTTCTGTGTCTAGAGATTATTTCGAAGTGTGAAAATTAAGCTTGATGTATTGCAAAAAAGAATTCACAATTGAGAAAAAGAACGCTATCACACAACAAATTAAACAAAGAAAGTATTCTGTTTAAAATTTCAAATAATCTAAACATCATTCATCCAACCATCAAGAAGTATGTCATAATAGAATTCAACGGAAAGAATAACGTTCTTAAAGTAAATTTAGTACTCAGACGAATAGAATCTATCGCATATCTGAAGATAAATGATTAAATGCAGTAGTGTATTAATATTTCAAGCGGCTGAAGTTACAAGAGAAATACGATACTAACGAGTAGGAAAGTGTTCTGTTGTAAAAACAATCGAATAAACAACCATATTAACTAAGAAACAAATGTATATTGAGTTGGTTGGCTAGGAAATACATGAATACTGATTTCAGGAAAGTATCTTTTTTAAACGAGTCAACTTTAACACTTGAAGGTCCTGATGGATGGGCGCATATTGTGTATGTAAACCACGTGATTAAATACAATTTGATCACCGGCAACATTATGCGGGTGGGATTATAGTATGGGCTGGTATTTTGGGCACTGAGCGCGTAGATATTTTTAAAGTTGAGCATGGACTAAAAATTAACTCTTAAACGTTACTGGCATTTCCTAGAGCAACATCTCTTTTGAGTGATTACATAACCAAGAGTTACCCTACCGTAATTCCTTGATATTTATGCAAGACTACGCACCAAGTTACGCTTTAAAGTTAACCAAAACATGGGTACAAGAAGAGGGATTCGTATACGCTTAAGAGATATGTTTATTCAAATCGCGAAAGCTAAACAACAAGCATTGAATATGGCAAGCAGTAAAAATTGCTGCGAATAACATATACGTTGCCGCGAAATTATCAGACTGTTACAAGTCATTGCAAAGAACGGAGTATTATTGCAGTAAATTATGAAACACTTGTCTTTGTATCTCTGCTGATTTGCGTTTTAATTTTTTTAAATGTCAATTTTATTATTGTCTTGTTGTACAGTGAGCTTTGTTGTTTAAAGTCTTTTATATTGATACATTATTTTAAAATAAACACATAAATAAAATGCCTTGTACAAGACGTGTACATAAAATATTGACAAAATAACTGTTTATATCATCAATCACATAAAGTAACACAGTAGAACACTGTATCACTTTGCATTTAAGTTGCACATCTTATATATCTTATGTAGCAGAAAAAATTAATCTTCCACCTCTTCTTTCTCTTCTTCTTCCTCTTTCTCTTCTTCTTTCTCCTCTTCTTTCTCTTCTTCTTTCTCTTCTTCTTCTTTCTCTTCTTCTTCTTCCTCTTCTTTCTCTTCTTCTTTCTCTTCTTCTTTCCACGTCGTCCCTCGTAGACTACGCTCTCAGCCTTCTGCCGTCTTGCCTCCAGCGACCCGTTTTTATATCAAACTGGACTCTCGTCTCCGCGAGAGAACACGAGATTTCACGGGATTACCTGGCGATATTAAGCCTAGGACGCCATCTTGCCGCTCTTTGGGCGGTCCAGCCCTGCAGAGCGCGCATCGAGACCGTTTTCCAGGTAATCCCATGTTTTCACAATTTATAACACACTCCCCCCTGATCTCATTATCACAGAAAGAGCAGGGAGGCCGTGTCCTTTTTCTTCGAGTGCTTCTTCGGGGAGGGGGATTCGGGGCCTCATCGTCATCCGTGCTGTCTTCCGTGGCAGGAAGGTCAGCGAACCTGAGGCTGCGCATCGCAGCATCACTGTCCGGGCTTTCATCAGCAGTAGGAGGGTCAGTACATTCAAGGCTATCACTCTCAGTGTCGCTGCGCGATGAAGCCGTCATGAACCAGAATGATGGTTCGCTGGTCACGGATTCAATGTCATTATCCTCGTTAAATGGCAGCTGCGTTTGGAATACCGATCTTAAGTCTTTAATGTGACGGGGTACTCCATCAACTCGCACCGCCTGCGGGCTGATCACTTCAGTGACACGACCGGTTCCGTAACGAGTCGTGCACTGGCCTCGGGGTTTTTTAACCCAAACGACATCTCCTTTTTTCATTTTCTCCTGTGGAGGTTCTGGTTCGGGCAGTAAGCTGCTCTCCAAACCTCTCGCCCTGACATGGTATGTATGTAGCGCATTAGCTGGCGCGGTGGAGGGTGAAGTATCGTCCTTAGGGGTGACGTTATACCAATAGACTGCTTCAGCCACCGTACACCCCTTCCGCGCTGCGATGGTCTTGATAGTCCTATGGTTGCGCTCAATAATTCCGTTCCCACTGGGCACATGGGCACACCGAAAACGCAGACGGACACCCCAGCCATCTACAAACTGTTTGAACGGTGCACTAACAAAAGCGGGGCCATTGTCGGTCAATATCTCAGAAGGAGGGCCACGCTCAAGGAACACACTTTCCAACTCATGGACAATGGCAGCCGTATCCTGCCGGCGAAGGGACCGCCACAATGCAAATCGGGACGGTCCGCAGTACATAAGGGTCAAGAAATTCCCCCCGTTGTAGTGAGTTATGTCCATCGCAATCCTATCCCAGTTATACTTCACACCGAGTGTGCCCTTCTTCCACCGGACAGGTGCTGGGTCGATCGATTGGCAGGTGTTGCAACTTCTCACAACAGATTTCACAGCCCTCCGTGACACAGAGGGGTCAACCAACCTGGCGAAGTAAAAGGTTTGGTTTACACCAGGGTGCCCGCTTTGGCAATGGACATCAGCGATACGCTCTGGGCTGAGTCTACGTCCCACCGCAGCACAATTTACAGGTGCTGGTTCGTTCACTTCTTTCTGCAGGTCCAGCCAACGGCGAGGCACTCTGGTCAATCGATCCGCTCGATTCAAACAGGACTGCACCAGTGTCACATCTATGACCAAGTTGTATTCATTGATGGTTTCGGTTAGGGTAGCAAGCCGCCTCCGGATTAACATTTCGGCCGATGCCTTCGTTGTCAGCCGTGCTTTTCCGTTCAAGGCATCGGTCATCCACCGATGCACACACGTGGAATCCGTGATAACGTGGAGGACGCTAGCCTGCCACTGAAGCGCTAGATTGACTCCTTTCAGTGTAGCATCGAGTTCAGCTAGGTTTATGTGCTTAGCGTCATTCTCTGGCCGGAGCCAGCAGGCATCTTCTACTATACTTCCGTTGACTGCCAGAGCAACGCCAAGGGCAAGTGAGCTGGCGTCCACCCAAACTGTAAACTCACTCCCATCGACGCACCAGCTCCCTCGTACAGGGTCATCATTGGTCACTCTGGCCACAGCTTCCACCAGCATGCTTCGCAGGGAAGGATCACGCACCTCATCGTCTCATCCTGTTGACAAAGAAGTTGCCCGTCGCTTTATAGCCGCCACAGCCACTCGGAGCCACCCACACACAGGGAAGTGACCCACCAGTTTTCCACACACGGAAAACGTGCTCCGACGTGTGATGGTAGATGGGATTTCCGGGATTTCACCGCCCCTTCCCCATTGGAGGCAATCTGCACTTCCGCTCACCTGCAGCCCGAGCACTTTCGCCCCATCTTGCAGCCGCTCCGGTTCCTTGCACGGCAACCCGAAGTGCTCAAAGTGTTCTTTGACCGCCTGGGCAGACAGCAGGCTCTCATTGACAAAAATGTCGTCTATATAAGACGATGTCGCCTGTTGCACAGCTTTATCCTGACGCCGGATCGCCCGCATGATCGCCGTCATGATGCCCGGGGCTACATTCAAGCCGAACCCCAGCCTGGTCAAGCAATAGCGAGTTCCTTTGATTACCACCGTCTGGAATGGCCACAGCGATTTCTCAACATGTATTTGTAGGTAAGCTCTTCGCAAGTCCAGTATGGCCGCTTCCGCACCCTGCCGTCGCCACTCTCGCAGTTTATGAGCACAAACGTCAGCCCCCGAAGTGTACGGGTCAACGTGTTCATTGAGTTCCCGGTAATCAAGAACAGGTCGAACTTTCTGCTTGTTCTCTTGTCTGATAGCCATCAGGGGAATTAGCCCCCGCGGGGGCCCGAGCTCATCCTCTGGGTATGGAATTAACCAGCCGTTATCCAGCCACACTTAAAGTTCTGCCTCGTACTGCCCCCTAAGCCATGCAGGAGGGGGATACTCTGTCAGCCGATTCCGCAAAGACACTGGTGGCTGGTCGCCTGCCCACTTCCAGGACGCTGTCCATGTGTTTGTGCCCTTGTCATATTCTGCGTGGAAATCGGGTTCGTCAAGAGTGATTGCTGCACACATTTGTTTGTCTGGTCGAGGAAATCTCACATCACCGACGCTGTTTACAGTAATTCCGCCTAGCTGTGTAATAGTGTCCATTCCAAGGAGAAGGTCATATCCGAGCAGCTCCCCATCGACCACCAACACCGTCACAGCCACCGGGGGGCCATTGTCAATGCTGATATGAACAACACTGGATCCGCAACACACTAATGAGCCTTTGCCGACAGTCAGGACGGGGATCTGTCGTTTCTTCCATGTGATGCAACATTCCTTTCGAAGGAGGGTTTGGGTACAGCCGGTGTCAACCAGCGCATAACGTTTACACCCATCAACTTGAACTGTCACTGCAGGAAGCGCTTTGTTCAATGCCGCTTTGGGGAGGGTGCTAGCGCTGCGGCGTCCTCCCCTTGCCCGTTTCCCGGACAATTCCGTGCTATGTGGCCTGGCTTATTGCATTGGTAACACCGTATTACTTTTCGTGCTCCATAATTTGGGGTGCGCCTTGTGCCGCCTCTGCAGTCTCTGGAGAAGTGGTTGGGGCCACCACATGTATAGCATCGTAGGCCCTCTGCTGGCGAGTCCAAGGTGTCAACCGCTGCAGAGACCAGTTCTCGATCGTCCTTCAAGATGTTTCGTGCTCTCGCCAACAACTCCACCAATTCAATCTCTGTGAGTCTCAATGATGCTCGCAGCAGTCGGCTTGCATCGTCCGGAAGTCCAGACAAAAAGGCGCATGCCAATATGCGGTCACTCGCACCGCCGAAGGGAGCAGCAAGCTTTTTCAAGTCGGCCATGTAGACGTCCACTGTCTCCCCCGGCCCAAGCCGGCGTTCGGAAAATTGCCTCCAGGCAACAAAAGGATCTGCACCAAATGCCCCGTGCAGCGCCTGTGCAATCTGCTCCATGGTCGCATCATTACTGAGCTGCTGGTACACGGCGTAAGCCCCCTTAGTGAGTCTCAATGGGATGACCATAGCTGGGTCTTTAATTTTGCACAACCGGCAAACACGCTCGGCCTTCTCCAGCCATTCGACCACCGATGGACCAGCAGGAGAGCCGTCGAATTCCGGAATCAATCTGATGTCGAATTTTTCCATAACAATGCCGAAATAGCTTGTAGCAGAAAAAATTAATCTTCCACCTCTTCTTTCTCTTCTTCTTCCTCTTTCTCTTCTTCTTTCTCTTCTTCTTTCTCTTCTTCTTTCTCTTCTTCTTCTTTCTCTTCTTCTTCTTCCTCTTATTTCTCTTCTTCTTTCTCTTCTTCTTTCCACGTCGTCCCTCGTAGACTACGCTCTCAGCCTTCTGCCGTCTTGCCTCCAGCGACCCGTTTTTATATCAAACTGGACTCTCGTCTCCGCGAGAGAACACGAGATTTCACGGGATTACCTGGCGATATTAAGCCTAGGACGCCATCTTGCCGCTCTTTGGGCGGTCCAGCCCTGCAGAGCGCGCATCGAGACCGTTTTCCAGGTAATCCCATGTTTTCACAATTTATAACACAGAATATATATAAACAGTTATAGAAATATTGTAAAATTAATTTCAAAATTCTTTGATTTTTGAAAATGTTCATATACTCTCTATACGTGGTTTATAAAGATACCAGCTGGGTCCGTCGCCCGGCGTTGCCCGGGAGAAATATAAAAGAATGAATTAAACTTTGTAAACACTCGACAAAACGCTGATAGGTCACATCGACAATTGTAATATTAAGAAGAAATGCCAGTTTGGAATTGTGGAAAATATATTTAGCCACGAAAAAGATGACTTCTGAGTGGAACAAAAAAAGAAATTGCCGCCGTGTATAAGGATATCTCCTTCACTGACCGTTTCAGGCCCGGATATTAGTAATTAAATTTTATTTTAGGCAAGAAATCAATTTTGATCTGAATTGTGCGAATTATAATGTTGATTAATTACTATTTTAGTCATGCCAATCCATATTTCGTATGGAGTTAGAAATGCACAACAAATCTGAGGTGCCATCTTAATTTCTAATTGTTAATTTTATTTGTTATCTTACAAGGGGTATTGGTTTTATTAAGCCTTTCTATAATTTGGATTATTCAAACTCTTGTTTTCATATTCAGTGTTATTATTACAACATTTCAGCCGCTGTAACATCTGACCTCATCCAGGTGTATATTTTTGAACTCGGGTATATTTCTATCTTACTCGGGAATATGGACGGGATTTCGAACCGAACCATATTCCCGAGTTCGACAGAAATATTCCTCAGTTCGAAAAGATACAACTAAAAGAGAACTATAGTCGGAATAATCCAAAATATGCAAATTATCAATCCTCATCCCAAAAGTTCAGAAACATAACTAAGACTTGTTTGATGTGTTTTATAATAAATTGAGAGATATTTTTCTGGTTGACGAGAGGTAAACTATATGTTTTATAATTTCGAGTTAGTATTAGTTTTGTTATTTAAAAGGCAGTAATAAATGGAGGTAGGGGTTTTCTTGAATAAAGGAATGAATGTGTTATTTTTGGGGTCGTTAAGTACGTCTAGAACCGAAAATGTTGTTATTAAGGTTTACTTCAACAGTAAATGTGAGTACACAGTTAGTTTGAAAAATGTTTTGTAAATGTTTTATTCCATTAATATTGTCTGCTAGAATAACAATGTAGTTTATATAGCTGGTATAAATTGAGTGTTTTGTGATTGCAATTTATTTTCAAGTTTCGACAGACACACATTGCTGAAAGTCGGTTGTACGGAACTGATGGGGGCACCATCAATCTGTGTATACATGTTTCCATTATTATTGTAGAACAGGACTTCGGTTTTACAAGTTAATAATTACTTTTTTCAATATTCTAGGAGTGGTTTAAGTTGACGGAGGGATGGGTGATTGTATATGTATCCATAATTATGTCGATTGTGTCATGCACTGGGAGAGTAGTATATACACTTAAGACACCCAGTGATGTGGTGATTTTATTATTTATGCGTGTCGTTTGATGAATCTGTATGAGTTCGTTAGTTGACTTTAATCGTATTGGCTTGGAAAATAAGGAGTTATTAGTTCACTGATTGTTTTAGTTTATTGAGATATAACTTGTGAAAGACTCGGACGGAATGAGGAGTTAAGTGCATGAGTTCTTAAAGTACAATATAGGTACCGGATTTGTATTAACCAAATATTTTGGGTGTTTATGGCATTTACCACATTGTTGGATGTGATTAGCTTATATACCTGTCTCAAGCCATTGATGATTTCTGTTAACTTTTTAACATTCGTATTGTGATCAAACATGGTTTGAAATTGTGTGAAATAATTCTAATTATTCAGTACCACATATATGTTGGGTGTATTAACATTTTGAATAATGATATAATATTTCAATTGCAACTTCACTATTTTGATTGTGTTTATGTACCAAATAAATGACAATTAGGTCAGAAGTTTAGGAATTTATTTAGTATGTTCAGTTGGTTGATGATCTGATATGTTGATTTTATTTCTTTCTTTGTTAGAAAAAAAATGAAGAATTTGTATGGAGTTAAATATATATATATATATATATATAGAGAGAGAGAGAGAGAGAGATGCAAAGAGAAAGAGAAAGAAAGAAGGACAGCGAAACAGACATACACACACACACATACATACATACACACAGACAAACAGGCAGACAGAGTTAACGTCACATTTTACATGATACTTCTGCTTTGTGTAAAATAATTCAGTATTATATATAAGAAAATAATAATCTACCCATAGGTAGCATACGACATTTTATATGTGGAATGGTGAGACAAGGAATCCACACCAGTGGCCTAAGATGCTGACCGCTTTTTAGCATGTTCCATCTGAACCATTAAAGTAGAAACAGTTCAGTACTTATTTGGCAGTGTGTAAGTTCATTATTCGTTATTGTCACTGTTACTTTGCCAAACAATGGTATTTTCAATTGTTGTTATCTTTTTATTAGTATTTGTCAAGTTGTCGGTTATGAAAGAATTAACGAAAAACGTGTCCTAAAGTAAAACCCACAACCATTTTGAAAACATAATAAAAAAGAATCCCTCTCAACATGTCAGAAATGTTACTGTTTTTGTTTGGTTAAAGAGCAAAGAAAGAATCGTTTTTTTAATATCATTTAACTCAGATTAATTATTAATAGTGAAGTAGGTTTCAGCCTTATTTTCTTAAACTTGTTTTTATCGTTCTTCTTGGCATTTTGTTTCAGCTTTTATTAAAATAAATGAATTCAAAAATAAAGACACTAAGTTATATGAGAGTTTTATAAAAAGCGTTTTCTATATGTTTTTCTTTCAACAAATGAAACAAATGTGTACACATTTGTACTTCATTAATAGAACCAAAATAAGTCTAACATATGAAAAGACCAAAGGAATTAATTGACATCAAATACAAATGCTACTTAAAAGTAGCATGCACACATTTTAGAGGTCAGTAGAAAATTAACTTCATCTGCGTGTGGTGAAAGTTATTTGTGAAATGTATCATTTGTTTTCGATTTTTTGCTCTGTTAACCGTGCTACACTTTAATGCCTTTACATTACCATAAACTATAAGTTCGGGTGTGTTGGCAGTAAGATTTAGAGTTAATAGTAAGTCGTGTTGTACTGATATTAATTAATGAAACACCAATAGGATCTCATAATCAGTCAGATATAAGTATCACATGTAAAAATAAAAAAATGTAATAACGTGCGTTAGTTGGAGAGATAAAATACTTTTCTGTTTCGTATTTTCCGCAAGGAAAGAAGAAACAATTAGAATAAATATTTGGACAGAGTAAATAAGCATTGCTTTCAAGTATAGCTGTTAAAAAGTGGAGCAAACTTGATGCAGCTGACATTATCTTCGTCAATTTGTCAGAATTGATTATGCTAACCTGTGTGTTCAGTTTTAAACTATTTGTGTATAACGTGCTGTAATAATATAATAGATTAGAAATGACATAATAGTATTCTGCTATTCTTATATTTACCGGTGAGTTGTGCTAATGTTGCTTATGTAAAAAAATAATACGGTGTTGTGGGTGGACGGATTAGTTAAAGAAGTACAGTAAGTAAAATGGTGATATACCTCCTCTTTTTGTACGAGTATGTAATCTAGGATAACATGCAATAATTCGAGAATAGATTTGTAGTAGCTTATTTTTGTGTGGGGGGAGGTACACACATGAGGGACTGGGGTGTTTGCAGAGTCTACTTCATATACAAGAATAAATATATGTGTATATACATACAATTGTAATATATATATATATATATATATATATATATATATATATATATATATATATATATATATATATATATATATTGAAAATGACATATATAGAGAGAGAGGGGAAGATTGAGAAATAAGTAGAGAGATAAAAATGTAGATCTGAAAAACATAAATAGAGGACTTAAATATTGTATATATACACACACATGTATATGCATACGACATGTCTATATATATATATATATATATATATATATGTGTGTGTGTGTGTCTGTGTATAAATATTATATATATATATATATATATATATATATATATATATATGCTTATATTTTGCGTATATATTCGGTCAATTGTAAATAACCAATGTACATATGAATTTAATAGTTTTGTTAAATGAGCATGTAGTAAATAAATATTTGAACGGCAAACGTTAATATTTTCTATTTCCGTTTGAAGATACATAGAATAAAAATACATAATTCACTTAATGTATTTTCTTCCTTTCATATGTTTCTTTGTAGTTTACCTTTCTGATATTACAATTTACATTCAAATCTGCCCCGCATCGCCTGATTTGAATTAAAGACGCTTTTAGATCATTGGTTGGTGTATGTCCTTGTACATCGATGTGTAATTCTGCGCGTGCGCTACTCTGTGGCTCAGTTCATCCGAAAGTAAATCTAACGATTTCGGCGCTTTTCGCTCGATTTACACTTTGCAGGTCGACGTATATAAAAACATTGTCCCAATTCTATCACGTAAGGCACGGGTAGTTACTCTTTTAATATAACGTTACTCATTCAATAAATGTAGTATTTATATTTATTCATTTCAAATATTTATGATTGTGAGAATGTCTATGAGATTGCAGATTTCCTGAGATTTAAAACGGAAAATAACAATCCAATAGTGTTCATATTAGAATGGTTTTATTTTATACTATTACAAGTATTATCTGTCTATCTATCCCATTTCATTATTCGTCATTCTTGTTATGATTCTTTCTCTATCTTTATCTATTCATCAATAGTTATGTATATATATATATATATATATATATATATATATATATATATATATATATAGTTATATAGTTATATAGGTATATATACAGTCATACACATACAGACTTTTTCGCTTTATCACAGCTGTTCATTGCGGCTAGACCAGCTAATGCCTAAAACGGGGATTGAAACTCCACCGTCGACCTGACAGTCGGTGCCTCTACTCCTGTGCTATCATACGACTAAATGTAAGTGGTATATCAATGTAAACATTGTCAAGTGCTGGGAGTTCGAATTGGTTTACATGATGAGCTATGCCTTAAAGCTGATATATATGTATATATATATATATATATATATATATATATATTTATATATATATATATATATATATATATGTTTGACGATTAGTAACATGTTGAATAAGCTTTTCTAACATTCAATATCTACTTAATCTCTACTCTGCCTCTTCCTTTCATCCTCTTTTTCTCTTTTATAATTATTTACGTTATTCGCCTCTTCATATTAAATTGAATGGTATTTTTTTATAATCCATTCTCATCTTGTGAAGTTATTTCGTGTGCACGGCGTCTTTTGTGACGTCATCCAATGGGCACAAATACAAACCAGCAAGCTGTCACATAACACGTATTACACACGTATTTAATAAAGTAGATATAACGCTGTATTTCTTGACAATGCGTGTTTTCATATTTGAAAAATTAAAGATAAAAAAGTCCGTTCTATTTACCGATCTATTATATATTCAAAATTATGATCCAAGTTTATTATATCTTTATCAATGTGTGTACTTTCTGTAAACTGTGATAAAGACACTGATTGCATTTGAATAATAATAATTATTATACTCTGTCTTGCTTCCTAGGTTTTTGGCACATAACACATTTTAGATTGTGAAAGAAAAGAGAACACAAGACGATAACTGATCGAATAAATAATTAGATAGCGTAATAGCAGCAGCGTAAACACATAGAATAAAAATATTACCTGGATAAATAGCGTGAATCTAAAAATAATTATAATTCTGGACGTTATTTAAACATATGGCTCAGGCTGGACGTACGTAAAGACAATAGCCTTTGTTCATTACAAGGTGTTCTAGCGACTAAAATAACTATAGTTATCAAGAAGCGTATGCCAACGACCAATATACTTTGGACACAATATATATATATATATATATATATATATATATATATATATAGAGAGAGAGAGAGAGGGAGAGGTAGTTTGCATTGAACAACTGAAAATGAAATAGATTTGTAATGTTTACATTTTTATTCATTTCTCTATAGTGTTGCTCTATCCAGTATATTGAGAGTAAATCATTCCACGATAGATTCAAACTTCTAAAAGTATAGATCCATACTTCTATATGCATACTATATATATATATATATATATATATATATATGTAGGTATATATATATATATGTATATATATATATATATTATAGACACACATATATATATACATATATATATATATATATATACATATATATATACACAACAGTTATATATATATATATGTATGTGTTGTGTATGTACATATATATATACATATATATACATGTATATATACATATATGTGTATGTATATATATATATATATATATATATATATATATATATATACATCAAAAAAGAGGGAGGGGGAAGAGGGGGCCAACGAAAGGGACATAAGTAATTGGATGAGTAAAGCGCCCGCAGATAGATTGGCCAAAAGGAATTGGAATTAAACATACGACCTATCAACAGAAACTGAATGTTTCCAAGTCACGTTCTTTTGTTTACGCACCGTACACGGATAGTTTATTTGTATGTGAGTTGCAATATAATGAAGGTCAGCTTAAATGTAAGTAACTAGCATCAATACAACGCGATATTACTCACAGAAAGAGGGTAGGGTTATAGTTTCGATAAAATCGAGCATAATTCCAATCTACTAGGGAGTCTTCCGGCCGATGTAACATGACAAAATATCAGTTGGCAGCTAGCACATTATTAACCTCTTATTATAGTTTCAATAATTTTTTTTTTATTCCTTACTTAGCGCATTAGATGAGAATAATTTTAGATTTTCAAGCACTTATATGCAGTTTTGTTAGAACATATATGAAATGAAGACATACGAATCTTATATATAAGGCAAATAAATAATTTCCATTATTTTTGTGACTGGGATAACTTTACTGTTAAAACAGGATAGGAGTTGTCTTAGCATGATATAGTCATCGAGTAGTGTTGCCTGGTGAATATGCATGGGTGCAACAGATTAGTGAGGGATGTACTTGGGGAGGGCGTTATTAACAAGAGTCACAAACTTCCCTAACCTTGTGTTAGTCAACATTATTCCTAGGCGAAAACGTGAATGTTTTTTTGGTTGATCCTTGTTTTGTTGAAAGACTAACGTTTCTTACAGCTGATATGGAATAAAACAGAACCCCCAAATCCATGTTACCAGTGGCGGTGTCTAGTTGTCTACACCGGATAGAGAATATTATATGTTACTTGATCGTTGACATGGTATAGAGGTCGCGAACGGCAGTAGTTTTGCAAAACCTTGCCTGGGCCCGACCTGACCGTTGTACAAACATGGATCCTCCTTCTCACGTTGAAAAGGATAAGTGGAAAATCTAAACATTAGTAAGAGAATGAAGATAAACAATCGTTTTGTTAGTTACTTAGGCATAGTATCGATGCGTGTTTTAACATTATATTTTAATCGCTGTCAACGCTTTTAATATTTAATTCTGATCGACATTCTTGTTAAATAATTACATACAGGCAGTCTGAAGAGTTTTCACTCTCACAATCGTGGCTACCACTACCGCCACTTACTTACACCGAAAGGACTTTCTTGTAAGACACATATATTTCAAGCACCATTATTATTTTCTAGTTCATGCTTTCATCTGTACGTTACATACTATACATTTTAAAACATTAATTTGTTTGTTATGATTGGCTAATCCATTATCGCCTGGTGGAATTGAAAATTAATAGATTTAAATTTGGTACTGCAATTAGCACTATTATAATTCTAAACACATTTAATGAATGGGGGATGGACACAATATATTGTCCGACTACTATTTGCATACGATCATTTTGGAACAATTCGTGCGTTTCAAATGCAAACTACTTAGATTCGTTTTCATATACATTTCGCTTATATAGTAACAATATTATTACAGTATTTATAGGATTAGAATTTACATGTTCCGTTTTTGCCTCAGAAGCCGTAATGTCGGATTAAAGGAATACATTTCTCATCAACTTGTGGTAACCTTTTGTTTAACTAAAAAAAATCGGTTCGTATTTTCAGCAATACTCATCGGAATTTCCCATAAGTAATCTGCTACAATGACTACATCGATTAGAGGAATGTCACACATTCTACTGAAAAAAAAACATGATTATAACTGGATACTTATCTCCACATCCTATTGTTATTCATTCGATTTGACGCACGTTCGACTTTTGTCACGTTTTACATAATAGTGTTCTTACTGAATAAAGAATCAGTACATTTATAGTTCATCTAATGACATCTAATCCTCTTAATTGTAATGTCATTCAAATCGCGATCCGTTCTGTTTCAACAAGTCACTACATAAAATAATAAATGTACTCAAATACCTGAGTACGAAACAAACGTTGGTTTCTTTGCTTTTAATCATTTACTTGTCTACTGGTCTGCGTATCTAGAATAACATGACTAATTTGCTATTTGCATTTTGCTTCATGTTTTTCTTACTTCGACCTTGAATGTAATGCTACATATTCCTATCATGTACTATTAAGCTTTCCGCTTAAGTATCAGAGAGCATCTAATTTCTATTTAGTAGCCTGGAGTGCTCATGTTACTAATCACATCCACCTGAATATTGTTCATTCGCTGCTTAAGTCTTTTACGATCGATCTTGACAAGTTCTCAGATTCTATAATTGCCATGTATCACATTTATTCTTACATTTCTATATTTACTAGCATGCAAAAATAAATTCCATATCCCATCTGCATTTACTGCTTCGATACATGTGTTTTGTGCTATTATCATCCTCCAATTTCTCTATAAAGACCCGATCTGTGAATATTAAAAAGTCCATAGCTATTGAGATTGTCTTACAAGCACTTTGATGGAATGTGCTATGACGAGTTCGTAGCGCTGGTGCCTCCTCGGCGTAAATCACCCCGACTCACCCGACAAGCAGCAAAATCCCACGCCTTCACTGTAGAACCACCCAGATTATAGAGAACCTTCTACTTCGATAGTTTCTTCCCTCTAACTGCGAGACATTTGAATACCCTCTTTCTGTTCTGCTTCTCCAACTGTAATAAAATAAAAACAGGAAATAATAAAATAAAAGTAATAAAATAAAATGCGAAATTTGTTATGTATTGTAGAACAGACATCTCGCTGTTCAACTCCCTGCTTAGAGTGTGTTCGTATGAATGGTCCAGGATTCACAGTAGCTACTTACATCTCAATGGCAATGTAATTTATTTGGGGTGAATATGAGTAAAATAGTGCTATACTTAGTACCTAGCGCCTCTCTTTACTGTCTGTTCGTCTGTACCTTTCTTTTGCTCTCGATATATATGGTGATTTATACCCATATGATAAAAGAGAACGACTTTGTGCGCTTGCCCGTTTGTAGAATTACAGACTAGATAGTGTTTCTAAATTATTAAAGTTTTTACACGTGTAGTATTTTCCGAGGAACATTTTTTTACAAAAAAATATTTTCTTATTTTTAAAATGTAACGTAAGTAACGCTACCAAACCCAAGATATATTATTAAATTAAACAAATGTAAGGAAACAAAACAGATGCTTATTTTCCTCTATCAGAGGCACCGATAGATAGAATCGAAACAGCACGCACTGAGCAATTGGGGTGTGTGTTAAGTCGTCTATAATACGACAACTAACCTAACAACGAATAGCTAGTCTTTTAAAAGTTTGTCTCATAACGACAGAACATATATTACATTACACTTGGCTCCAAATCCAGTAATACGCGGTAGCTGTTTTCTTAGCGAGACGGGAGTTAGGGTATATACGTTTGCCGATGACATCACCGTCTATGCCCCGTGATTTTGAGATATTCAGAGGGTGACAGAGGCTTTCGGATGTTACGCAACGATCACCGAGGCCAACATAACGTGCAGAAAGTTAACCAGTCTGCTGTTGGGTTCCTGGAGCGGTGGCACGATTTTCCCGGCCCATCTCTCCTGGACAGATATCCCGGTTCGAATTCCTGACGTGTGCTTCGGACCGGCCCTTCAGCTTGAGAGAAATTCGTTAGAAGTACAGTCAATGGTCGAAGCGTCCGTTAACACTTAGCTTCGAAGAAAACTTTTTGATTAAGGAGTACAGCTGAAGTGTGCGCTACTTACGTCTTTCCTCTCATCCCTTACTGAGTGGCCGTACTACCTGCTGGCTCTGGACCGCCTGAACGTTCTCAGCTCCCACTGTCTTCGCCACTATTGCACGGTAAGAGGCACTGGGTTTGAAGTCAGATCTGTATACCACGTCCGTGTGAGGAAACCCCAGTAGCACTTCCCTAACCTAATCTTCACTCATTCTGTCGAAGTCCAAGGCGAAAATATCAGTTGTTCAGAGAGTGTTGGGCCGTGCCTAAAAAGCTTCCTCGGTCCAGTGAGATTTCTTGAGAAGAAATGAACAGATGATTAGTGAAGAGCCAGCTAACGATCGGTTGGTCAAGCAATTCTAGTTATCGTAAGAATATATACGCTTTGAATGGGGATTAGAGAAGTGTCATCGCAACAACTCTGAGTTTTCTCTGATCAAGCGATTGGTTCGGAACGCGTTATCCCTTAATGCCATATAACATATTTCCGAAAAAGATGTCTCACTCGAGTGCCCCCGCTGCGACACGTTTGGATAAGAACCCTGATCACGCTTTCCTCCAATTCCGTACTGGGTATATGTTTACAGCCTATTTCTCACAAGCAACCGCTGCCGCTAACTATCCATACGTAATCCACGACGTCCGGCCGCCGTTGGACGGGACTAGACGAATGGTGTTCGTAGCGCAAATGGTGGTGAAGACGCCGCGTCTTAGATCTGACTAGGGGTTATTATATTTTTTTCATCAGGATCTGATCGCTTTCTTCAAGCACCAGCTTAACGTACCAATCAGAAATTATAGAAAAGATTACATTCCACGGTGTTCGAGGTGGATACAAGTAGCGAGATTGTGTGCACGAAAAGGACTGAAGTATATATATATATATATATATATATATATATATATATATATATATATATAAGTGTAAATTAGTCGTCCAAGGCTATAGCCATGCGATGTGGTTGCCATCTCACGGCAACCACATCGCATTGCTATAGCCTTGGACGACTAATTTACACTTACATTTACCAGCAATGCTTCAAGCAAACTACAATCTCCTTTTATATATATATATATATATATATATATATGTATGTATATATATATATAGTAAAAAAGTGTGGTAAATTCACTACCATCAAAGCTTGTAATAGATGCAATATTTATTTTATTTAAAAGAAAAGACAAAATCGAAACTGATTTTTTACATTTTCTTCTATAAACTGTCATTTTTTTTATAGTTTATAGTTATACATATATTTCGCTAATAATATTAGCCTCATCAGTGTGTTTGAAATTCCGAAAATAAATATTGCATCTATTACAAGCTTTAATGGTAGTTAATTTACCACCCTTCTTTTTTACTAAATTTCATTCAGATGCCTAAAAAAGTATGAACCTTCTAAAACTATAACAGTCCACGTGCTTGGCGTGTTTTCATACGAGAGTGAAAAAAAAAACAAACGACATCTAACTCGCCGGCTCACACCAACTGAAGCTGGTTTCCCAATTACATCGGAATTTCAAAGACACTGATGAGGCTAATATAATCAGCGAAATATATGTATAACTATGAACTATAAAAAAATGACAGTTTATAGTAAAAAAAATTAAAAAATCGGTTTCAATTTTGTCTTTTCTTTTAAATAAAATAAATATTGCATCTATTACAAGCTTTGATGGTAGTTAATTTACCACACTTCTTTTTTACTATATATATATATATATATATATATATATATATATATATATATATATATATATATATATATATATATATATATATATATAGGAAGAGTTCGAACGCAAAACGCGATGAATTAAATTCAGCTGATGTAAATTGAAATTAAAAAATAATTTATTTTGAGACCATAGTATGTAACACATCGTATTAGGGTGTCGTCGAGTGTTGAAATGCACCACTTTTCGTACGGGCAGCTTCGTGATTTTGAAAGTGGCGTTTATCGCGTTTTGCCTTCGAACTCTCTCTCTCTCTCTCTCCATATATATATATATATATATATATATATATATATATATATATATATATATATATATATATATATATTTATAGTTTGTTAAATTAACCCATATACAGATGTTTCATTCCACACATCAATTAATCGTATGGTAGGTTACAATCGCTACCAGTCTTACGGTTCGAACTTAAATAAACGTGTATGACTCGGAGTATAAGTACCCAATCCAAGACTACTCTGGCTGCTACTAATAATACACATACTGCAATAACAAGCACCTATAAAATACAACATTCTATTGGGCTAAGGGTTTATCCTATTAAGTACAGAATATGCAACCATATCTATTCGTCCAAAAGCAATAGCGACAGTGCCATTGGTATCTCTCTTTCCAATTCAATCAAAAAGCTTTCAGCGTAAGAACACTTCCCACTGTCTACATTGGTCAATACTGACAAAATTATTGGGTCTATAGTCCAGGATCTGAATTTGTCCAAGAAAGAGTTATGATAATTACAAAACCCAACAGTGAACCTACTAAAACTAACTTCTTTCGAAGTGCAGGCACACACGAAAATTTAAATATATCAATTACATTGCCCTCTGTGACACTCATCAACCAGCCTATAACAACACCTACCTTATTAACAATAGTGTAATTATTTAACTTTATAACAACTTACCCTAATCACAGATAGTTTTCTGTGAATGTAATCACCTCATTAAGCTATACTCTTTACCGCATATTGAGAAATAATATCAGAGTTTAATGAACTCTTAATTCACAATCTCTGTCTTCCATCACCTTAAGACCTAAACTTACTTTCACTTAGTTACAAACCCCCTTATAACTTTACAATTGCCTTTCATTCTATCTCTTTGAACACAATCCATTGTATGGGTTCATACAATGCTTACTCTTAATAATCCACACCTCATCTATCTCATAGTCGTACCTTTCAAATCACGCTTCCCGGTCAGCTCTATAATCGCCGATGCGTACCCCTCTAAGCAATCTGCACTCACACTACTCTATGTAATACTATTATTGCATAATCAGCCTTATCTCACCACATAACATGGTATGTTTATCCTCCTGACGTAAACACATAAGTACAGCCGCTTACCCTAACATTATTAACACATTACATTATTGTAATTGACCAGTCCCACCCCTTTAACCTAGTTCTTATTCGTTTGAACTCATCTATTCGAATATACCTTAACCTGTTTAATTGACTATGTGACCCTTATACATCTGGAGCTTGAAAAGAGTGTGTAAGCCTCCAATCTTTAAATAACAGTGACATATTTAAACTTTTAAAAAATTAAAATACAAAGAAAGTTTGAATATTTACATCTGAAACGCGTAAATTTTAAAATCTCTAATCACTTGAGTCCATATGTTATTATCTACCGTTTTAAACCTTCTGAATAATATATAATTTGTCTTACTGATAGTGCTTCAACAGTTCAGCCAGAAGATCGTTACTTTTAACGTACTCAAACCCTTCACCCTGTAATATCTATAACGATAAGCTAAATCTCTTCTCAATATGTATGATTTATTCTCAGAACTTTTCACTGAAAAGTAATCATGCTACTGTACTAGTATTATAACAGTCAACCTTCAATGGTGTTACCGATATTCTGCCCTACTTGGAAAACTCATTGTAAGCAACAACTGCGTGACTCAAATTGTACGCACTTACGATGAACTATACACAAAGAACCTACCATCCCACTTCAAACCAAGTGTCACCAAAGTATTCCTTGTTCACCCCTTTCCGCTTACATCTCCCAATCCGATCCCTTACAATCACCAGTCTTGGATTTCACCTAACTACTTCATTCAATCTCTAGAGGCCATCGGATGAAAATTTAACAACCAGCGAGCCTGCTTACTTCTTAAATTTTTCTTAAAATATCTATAATATTTTTGATTAAAATCCTTAAGAAAATATGTACTGAGGTCCGTAGAAGGTAAAAAGTGGTCTCAAATGTCCAACTTACACCCAACCAATCCTTTCATGTACAGCAGCACCACCTATTACTATCTTGAATACATCCCCTATTATTTTACAGTATTTGACCCTATTGACACAGTCTTTAAGAACCTTTTAACGGTGATTTCTTTTGTATTTCCATCATTAAACTTCGTTTCACTGTAACTTTTGTTCACTGGAATTTTTTTAATCAGACATCTTTTTAATTTGGACAATGTTCTCACTCTCTCATCTAGTTTTTATAACATTCTCAAATTTGTCAAATTATCATGTTTGCCATTCCCTGCCAACTTATTGATCTATGTAATTCGGCTGATGCTACGATACAATTCTTTCAAAAGCCCGGCTTAAAGAAAGACAAACTAAACATACATTCAGTGAATACACCTTGCCTTAAACAACTGATAATGAAATATATTTGTCATTCTTACATTGTTTATTCATCTTCTTTCATATATCAATATAATTGCCTTATTTCGTATAGTAAGCTTTACCCACTTCACGATAAGTTCGAATTTCTAAAAGTATGCATCGTACTTTTAGTTTCATAAATTATATATGTATATATATATAAAAATGTATATAATATATATATATATATATATATATATATATATATATATAAATATAATCATTCAACATGAAGCAATAAGCGAGAAAATTAGAGAAGAAGTATAAAAATAGTGAATACAAATCTGAGAATGAAGAAAAAATAAACGTGCAAGTTTACATTTATTGGAGTTCCTGAATATGCCGAACTAAAAGTAGTATTATTTGTGTTATTATTTAACAAACATACTGCCAGGATTCGTCTCTCGAGGTCATATATGAGTGTGGGTTAATGTTGTCTGTTTTCTTTCTGGTACACATGTACAAGACATGAAAAGAATGAAAAGAAAAATAATAGGTAAAAAGGGGAAGTCTTTAAATAAAACTGTATGCTAAGTGTGTGTGGTAGGTGTTTTATTTGAACGCCGTAGGCGGCCAACATCTCATGACTCTGGCAGGTAGGGAAATAAACAGCACATGAAAGGGCAACACGAAAAGAGTAAAGGGAAGATAGAAACTTATCTTCATAAGATAAATATATTTATATGGTGGGTTGATATTCGTCTGATAGGCAATATGTTTTAAGAGTCTATATCTAAAATTCTGTAATTCGCAATTGTGTATGTAAAAATAAATATACGCACACCCCCACGTACATGCATACATGCACACACACACACACACCTACACACACATCCCACACACTAATATATATATATATATATATATATATATATATATATATATATATATATATATATATATATATATACATATATATATATATGAGGAAGAGGGGATAAGAGTTATCCGACGTAATGGGAAATGAATATGTTTGTATATATCCATCAATGGTTCGTCTTTATTGTAA
>OY744526.1:102059551-102092051 GCA_963556195.1 Sepiola atlantica
TCGAGTCACGCCTGAAAATATTTCATCGATAATTGCAACATAATTTGAAATAGCGTTAACTTTCACAGATTTACGCTGATTCGCGCATTTTCAGACCATCTTCTCAATTAAACCGGATCAACATCAAAGAACTCTCGAGAACCATAACTGCAGCTTCACTGTTATATTTCCCACCTATTTTGTCTACACCCAAATTAATGACTTATCTTATCAACTGCAACTTATGAGACTGTAAAATAGTGTAACAAAATTTGATAACCCTACGAATATGTGTATTCTGAACATGATTGTACCATTCTATACTTTTCAATTAATATACAGCCATTCATAAATAGATACATTGTTATATGTGTAGTTTATCGTTCACTATTATATTAATGTTTGTCGCATTTATTTGTAATTATTTTGATCGGTTATATTTTATTTTATCTTTATCTTTTCTTAGTATGTATTAATTCATGTTTAGTATATTTTTTTATATATGTTTCATTTACGATAATTTTAAACTTTAATTGCTAATTTTATTATCATGGATTTATCTTAATTTTTACTTTCTTTTGTTTTCTTTCAATATGATATTATTCAATCAATATTACTTGTATTACAATAAAAATAATAATAACAATAATGATACAAATAATAATAATAATGGTATAATAATAATAATAATAATAATAATAATAATAATAATAATAATAATAATAATAATAATAATAATAATAATAATAATAATAATAATATTAAATGAAGAAAGTCAGTATAACACCAATAATCATAGGAGCACTAGGAACAGTCCCCAAAAACATAGAGAAAAAACTAGGAGAAAAAGGAATCAAAGGGATAACTGAGACCATACAAAAGACAATAATGATCAAAACAGCTACAATCCTGAAAAATGTCCTCGAATGCGGAAACCAACCCACATAAGCAACGAATGGAGAACAAACACATGGAAGCACAAAACAACAGAACCGGGGAAAATACAACCACACGAGAGAGGCGCAAGCATAAGCTGACACCACGAAAATTATGGACAGAGGGTCGAGGAAGGAAAGCGCAAACCAGACCTCCACTGGAAGAGCGCGGACAGCTCTGGCACCTTGGTGAGGCTTGTTGCCACTCGGGCCCCAGAGGGGACCAATGCCCCTTATCAGCGTGAAATCGGTGGTAGGTGGCTGTTGCAATACCGCAAAGTTATCAGCGATGATGAACGAAAAGAGGTGGAGCATACTGGAAATCTGAGGAGACTTGTTGTCACTCAGACTCCAGGGAATACCACAGTTGTTGGCAGTGGGCGATCACTGACGATGACCAGTGTGATAACTCCTAGTGAGTAAATGATAATAATAATAATAATAATAATAATAATAATAATAATAATAATAATAATAATAATAATAATAATAATAATAATAATAATAATAATAATGATGATAATAATAATAATAATAATAATAATAATAATAATAATAATAATAATAATAATAATAATAATAATAATAATAATAATAATAATAAAACTACTAATTTAAATGGTATGGGAACAAATATATTTCTGCAAAACTCCCAACTTAGAATGCCCCTATAAATATGGCAATTAGTTACTGTGGTATTTTATGTCTCAGTGGCGATATGCAATGTTTAAAGTAAATACAAGTTATAAAAAAAACAAATACTAGCATAATACGCTTTCCAGTATGAGTAAAATAAATTTCTCAAACGGAGTATGTTGTCATTCCTTGGTCACATATCATAAAAATGTCAGCCCAGACCTGTTACCCAATATCAGGAGAGTAGTCTTAATGATCTCAATATTACAAAGGAATAGGATGCACTGCTCGATGTCAGGGTCGCAAAGCTTTGCCCACAACAACCACATATAAGTACATCTCTGGCTTTATTATACCAGTCGCACGAAGTCCGAGTTGCAATGGGGCACACGAAAGAACAATAACATGCTTACATAAAATTTAACTAAAACGGTTACATATTGCTCAAATGCTATCTGGTAGGACAGTTGGTAATCATTTTACCTGAAAATAACATGAGAAACTCATCTGATACCATAAATGTTATAACATGTTTTTCATCTCATCAGCATTTTGGATTTTCACGTGTAATCGCCTGAACAAAGATTCTCTTTTAGGATGGGTATTTAGCATAGGTTCATTATCTACAATCATAGCGATGCTTAATTCATCCGTTGTTCAATCTGTTACACACATTTCGTAAATTCCATACGTATTGGGCAAACAAAGTTCGCGTTAAATAACCATAAGTTATGCTAGGCAAGTATTCTTTTGCTGGCGAGGTGCTTTTCTTTGATATGTAATTCATTTTCGTATGTAATGTCCAGGAAACACGATGTCGCTTCTTTTAAATATACACAAATGGATATATTGATAGATTCTTACATATTTCTGAGGGTGGAAATCACCAGTAAACAATATCAGAATTGCTTAACTGGGTAAGAATATGAATGAAATATGTTCTGACTTGTGTAAAGAAACCTAAATTTAAGTAATGACAGAAATTTAGGCTGTAATCAAGAATGCATCATACATTAAGTTTCTGCAGTGATGCAATACGTTTATCTATCCCGGAAATAATCTACCAAATCATAAATACTATGTGAAAGTCAATGAAATGCGTTGTAATGCTGTACAACATAGGCCCAATTCCCTCGTGGTAACGGGTCTCTTCTTAGCGCTGTGAAACAAAGAAGACGCACCTGAAAGTAATTTCTGAAGTCCATTTCCTTCTCTCGATTAATTTCATACATTATAATGACCTCTTAGAAAGAATGAACATTCGTTGTTATTTAGTTTTTTTATTCCGTATCTTAGGGTTGTTTGAGGTCGAAAAACAATAACTATCGTAAAATATATAGTGTGTACAATTTACGGAAAACCAAATGTAAGTTTAACTTAGTTTCAATTAGTTTCAATGTTGGTCCAATGCTATATAGACAGTAAACGTCCCGACTTGTTAGTCTTCCAAACGTTCTAAGCCTATGCTGCATTTAGACAAATTCCAAAAAATCTGTATCAATAATTAAATTAACTATATTTATTAGAGAAATGTGCAGGGAAATATTTAGCTATTTCTATTCATTATTCATATTACCGTTTACATGCTTGCATTCGTAAAAAGGTTTTAGGAACTTGAGATCTAAATACATGTATTTCTTCACGAGTCTTTCAACATCTACGTACTCAATAATTCTTGCACATTCTTTCAACGTTGCCATACTATCGAAGTCTACTTTTCTTCACAACTCCACAGTCGTAAGGTGTTGTTCCCTACATTTATATCCCAACGAGATCATTTTAATGAAGAACCGTATAACGTTCAAAAGTTCATGAATATATATTGTTAGCTATGAAGAAATATATCACGGGGGAAAATGTCGGCCGGTATGTCAATAATACTCTGATTAAATAATACCCCCCCAAAAATATTATAGAATTTAATAGAACATATTATTGTATTTCAAACTTTACAAAAGAAAATCTAAGCTATTATTAAATTGACACACATTTGTTTTGAATTTTTATTGATTTTCAAAAATATATTCTAACTGTTTACATATACACATACTTTGATAAAAATATAATAATATGCAGAGTATGCTTCTAAATTACAGCACCTAATTTTAATTATTTTCCTGTTTTATATATATATATATATATATATATATATATATATATATATATATATATATATATATATATGTTCAGGATGCAAATAATTAGCCTGTTTTATACGACTGTTAAGCTATAATTATAGCACTTCACAATGATCCTCCGTTTATTTATTATATTCATGTTTTTCAAAAATGTATAGTGTATTTAGAGATATGGGATATAATACCTTGCACGCTGAAACAAAACCACATGAATTCAAATGAAAAATAAGTATAAATCTCGTCTTTATATGATGTTATGATGGCACAGTTTTTGTATTCGATGCGGTTCATTGAAATAAAAAAAGAGTCATGAAACAAATATTATTTAAAATTATCGTATTGGATGGAATTATATGTATTATATGCTATATATATATATATATATATATATATATATATATATATATGCACGATCCGAACGCCGTTCGTAGATCACTCTAAAACTGCTTGGGTGAATCTAGCCGCCGATTCGCTATTTACATTTAAATTCCTCTCCATTTACTAACTAATTTGCTATGGCCGATGGGATAAGACCCGCGACTACGAATCAGTGGCCATTTGTGATTGGGGTTCGCGCCCACTGACCGTTGAAAATTAGTTCCTACACTGAAGATTGCGTTAGCATAGAACATCGATGTCTGTAGGTATTAAAATATTTAATAAATATTTATTTATAAATATTATATATATATATATATATATATATATATATATTATATATTTATATATATATATATATATATATTATATATATATAGGCTATATGAGTAGTATAAACAGCACTGTCATTATGGTTTCAGTTCAATGATTCTTTTCAAAAGTTGAACTCTTTACGTCTTCCGCATTTAAGTATGATTACTTTTTCGCTGATTTATTGAGTAATTGGCAACGGCCGTGTGGGCGAATACGTTTAGGTTTGAGTTTGAAATACAACTCTTGATCTGGGGATCAATTCCGAGGACCGGTGTGAATAATTATTCCTTACACTGACGATTATCGTAAGAAGAAAACGTAGACTATATAGATAACACATATTTATAATTAACTATTTGTCGCCCCCAAATATAAGCTGGGCTTTTTAGCGAATAGTATTTACACGGCTGTACTTGTTGAACTTTTTACATTAACTGCCTCTAAGCAGGATTTACCTCTTGCTGATTTATTGAGTAATGGGCAAGGACGTCAGAATTTGAGTTTCATATATCATTCGGGTACCAGGTATCGAGCACGGAGACCGCTGTAAATAATTATTTTATACATTGACGATTCCAGTAAGTTTTAAACGGATATGTATGTAGATTAAAACAAATGTATATATATATATATATACATATTTGTTTGCGGATACGTGGTCCAGCAGCTGTAAGCTAATCAGCGTGGTTTATTCTAGCGAGGTCTGACATCAACACTATAATATATAATTCAGCCTGCGCTAGGAGATACCCGGTCGAATAGTTTTCAGTTAACGGAAAAAGCAGTACACTTCTATGAAAAGTAAACTATCCTCGATTACATCAAGTAAATATATTCAAACAAAATAGTATATATATTTATATATATATATATATATATATATATATATATATATATATATATATATACCGATATAGTTTATTTAATCATGTTAGCAGCTTTGTTAGCAAAACGGATATGGTGCCTTATTTTATTCGCATTTTGATATGTCCGACCGTAAAGATTCTCAATATCGGTATAGATATCCTCGCTGCGTCTTGAAACATTTGACCCATAGTCGACGAAACAGATGTGGATGGCTCTCTATATATGGCAAGCATTTTTTTAATTATTTGTTACATCAGTTATATTCTCTCTCATGCGATTATGAATTCTTTATTGTGAACATGTAAATAGCTGTTAGGCTTGGCCCATTTTTTCGCGGTGTTGTTTACATAAAATCTTAAAAATACAACGTGTTTGTTTTCCTCTCGATGTAAGGGTCATCGGGAAAAGAAGAAACCCGTAACCTGTGCTATCTGGCTAACGCCAATACGACTATAAAATAAGCAATTTAAAAAACAAAAAAACGTTTTGTTTTTTTTTACTCGTGTGTTGTGCTTAATAAAAGGAAGTCCAAGGGTACGAGTTGCAGAAAGAAATGACGTTAAGAATAAGAAGCGCGTAACAGTTGAAGACTGAAACCTTTTCACACTTGGGTCACGTACGCAGCAATAGATGTGGTACTCTATGAGAAGGGATTGGCTCTGCGCACATAACTTGCTCACCCGGTTTCTGACGACGAGCGATCTTTCTTGAACATATGCATTTATTTACTTAACCTATTTATGTTTGCATTTGTGCTTTTCTTTCCTTCTTAGTCGATGATGTCATTCACATCGACGTGGTTTATTTAATGGTGCGAAGTATCTACAACACTTATTTGATTTAATTTATATAAGTATACTAGCTAGGATACCAGTGCCTCGACAGGTTCATGATATTTAAGCACTGTTGAGACATTTTATACAGGCAAGACGCCGTACTAAAACAATGAGTTCTAGTCGTCGTCGTCGACTTCCACTCGTGTCCAAGTATCGAATTCTGTCGTCGGTTTATTATTCTCATCATAAATAATCATGAGTGGTTTGTCTTCAAAGGTCCAGTCTATGGTGAAAAAGTAACGCACAGTCTGCACAAGGAATGGTTAAGTCGGGCGATGTGGTTTGCAGATATCTCTTCTTTTACCTTTTATTGTTTCTTAATTACACATCGTCTTCTCTCAAAAGTACACGATGCATTGACGTGTTGTTTTTCTCCTCGTGTACTGGCCTTTGACAGTTTGTTCCTACAAGGAGAGGTATATATTTGTAGTAGCATGTTATGCTTTAGCATGCCTTGTATGCAGGAATTTCCATTAAAAAAATTAAATCAATGTGCCACGGGTTGTCTTGTATAATTTTACAACTATGTGCACATATTCCCATGTTGTAAAGTTAATAACCAAAGAGTGTATCCATATGCAATATAATTTTTTTTTTAATTTTATACAGCACGATATTGAACACATGTTTATTTAAGTTCATATTTATTTTATTTCGTATGGGAAAACTTGCTGGTGTACTTGTTGTTGACGTGTTCCAAATATTGAAAATCTGTTTAATCTTGTATGCTTGTTCAAATCCAAGTGGAGTGTGTCTTCCCCTTTTGGAAAGCCACTATACAAGACATTATCTTTTTATTTCAAATACACTTGAAGGTGTATGACATTTTATATTTTCCTCTGAGAGAGGAGAACGGTGTATTACTGCTAACTGTAGTAGAAATGATTACGTGACTCTCTCGTTAATTGTTGCAACATCAATTGTGTGCTACTTTCATAATTGCCATTCTCCCAATACCTTCTATATACTTTATCTTAATATTATTATAATCACAAGTTAAAAAAATTAAAGTGATTTGATGAAAACCCTTCAAATTCTAAATTTTAACTTCCATTTTATTATTTTAAAATCAAAATACACATTTCTTGTTACGTTTACGTACGGGTACATTTAGACATACCAACAACTTATATTACTTTTACATGATGTATAGTTTAACATAAAGATTTATTGATCGCATGACTATCAAAGTTTTCATTTTAACATTTTTTATGGATACGTTTATTTCTTAAAATAACTCTGTTATTACTGTTGGTTGTTATGATGATAATGGTGGTGATGATGATGCTGATGCTGATGCTGGTGCTGCTGCTACTGATGATGATGATGATGATGATGATGATGATGATGATGATGATGATGATGATGATGATGATGATGATGATGATGATATCATATCTGAAAATAGTCGGCAAGATCGGCGAGGCATGCCCCTTTGGAGACACGTGTTTATTTACTTGCGATTTCAACAAGAAGAAAAAGTAAATAACTCTTATTAAGACCGTTATACGGCGAAAGTCCAAGAGACATGCATTTATGAAAAATGATTTTATTCATTTAATAAATATATATAAAAATACATTTCCTGTATTTTTCAAAATTCAATAATACATTAAAAGAAGCGTTTTTTTTTCAGTGTTGCACCCCTCTCCAAATGCATATAAGCGTTAACGGCGCCAATACACACATTAAATGTTCAGTTTCTACAGAATCCTAAGCGAGATCGAACGGGGCATGTCCTCTTGGGAGCACGTGTTGAATTACTTGCGATTTAAATACTAGCAAAATGAGGAAGACAAAAAAATAAATACATTAATTAAATAACTCCTTTTAAGACCGTTATATGACGAATGTCTCAAGTACATATATTTATGAAAAATGATTTTATTATTTTAATAAATATTTATAAAAAAAAAGTTCCTAGTGTTTATTTTAATTCTATGATACATTTAAAAAACGTTGTCTTAAAGATGTGTGCACCCTTCAAAATAAACATATACATATATATATATATATATATATATATATATATATATAAATATATTTATATATGTATATATATATATGTATATATATATATATATATATATATATTACTCTTTCATATATTCACAGAATATTTAATAAGGAGTTATAATTTCTTATACATCACTATTCAGTATTTACTTCAATAGTTCTCGATACGTAAGTAGAGCTATGTAGAATCTATGCAAATATATTTATGGAAATTAAGCTACACAGAGGTTCACGCGTTTCATCACCGGGGGAATCTACAGGCTAAAATGCATGGAGTTAGTTTTACCGGGTCTTTTTATATACAAGGCTAACTAATTAAATAATCAGATTCTTTGTTGTTCTCTTAGGAAATCGTTGGGCTTCCCATGAGCAAAGGTTCGGTTAGCTTTATTCTATATATCCTGTTCTATTGTTCTGTTTTCTATAGAGGGGTCTATATCCCGGTTCTTTGTGGTTTCAATATAATGAGTAAACTTATTTTAAAACGGGGGTTCTTGTATTTCTTTTTTAGGTGTTAGTTTTCAATTTTTACGTTTTAGTTAAGTTGATTTTTTTACTTATTTGTTTGTTTATGTATTTATTTATTTATATATTCATATATTAATGTAGGCATTGTTAGCCTAAAGTTTAAGATTTCAAATTTTTCATTCAGGCATTATCTACACGGGTCGTCTAAATTTCTATATGTACTGCCCTGTCGTATTATTTTTCAATAATTTATTAGTGCGCGCCCATTTTCTTTGAGCTCCCAATAGTGGTGAGTTAGTGCTGTTTTAATTGGAAGTTTTCTGCTTTTAAATGTGCTGTTGTGGTATTTAATATCTGGTTGTAAAATATAGGGAGTAGTACTTCTTGTTATTCGATCTTTCCTTGGTAAATACTGTGGCTTGGTATACAATACTATTGGTTAGACATTTATTTTCACGTAGGCAAAGTGTACGATTCATGCAGTTACATATTTTCTCTTCATTGCTAACTTTCTCATTTCTATTCAGGTGATTATTATTATTGTTTTGTTTATTTCTATTTATACCGTGTATATGTTTGTTCTCCCTAGTCTTATATTTGCTACATTCTCACTTTCTTATGTAATTTGTTATTTTTGTATTTCTCTCTGCTATTTCGTTTTAGTATTTTGTTATTGGGTGTCTTAAATATCATTTCTAGGTTTTCGAAGTAGCTCTAGGATAGTTTTAGTGCATTTTTATTGAATATGTTATGTAGGGTATTGGTAACGGGGGAGTGCTTTTCGATCAGATGTACGAATTTTGCCCAGTGTAGTTTTTAGCATTCTGTTATAGGTCGGTGTATTGTAGATTATATTTATTTTTCTTTAAATTTTAATTTTACTGTAACTATAAGTGCCCTGTTTCGTATATTTAATTTCGATATTATGGTAACCATTATTTTTAGAGCTATATTGTAAATGTATATATATATATATATATATATATATATATATATATATATATATATATATATATATATATATAAGTGATGTACTAAAAGCGAACTTTTAGGAAAGGTAAAACCTATTGTGAAAAGTATACAGCTCAATATCCAGGATAGAGCAGGTAGATATGAAGAAGAATGGAAAGGAATTAGAAGAAGCAAAAGCCAAATCAAATTTCAATTCAATTGCTCAGAGCAAGGTATATTCTGCAAAAAGGCAATTTATTCAAGTTAAATTTTCCTTAAGCAAATTGCCTTTTTGTGGAATATACCTTGCTCTGAGCAATTGAATTGAAATTTGATTTGGCTTTTGCTTCTCTAATTCCTTTCCATTCTTCTTCATATATATATATATATATATATATATATATATATATATATATATATATATATATATATATATAGGATATCTAGACATGAGTTGTTTCTTATATTCAACAATACTTGTCATACATATATATATATATATATATATATATATATATATATATATATATATATATATGGCAAGTATTGTTGAATATAAGAGGCAACTCATGTCTAGATATCTGTTGGTGTATCCTTTCAATACTCCGAATTAGCATCTTAGTTTCGAAGGGGAATTGGCTGATGAATTTGCTATAGTTTGGATTTTTCTCCCTAGTACTCTCGGACACATCTGGCTCTATCCTCGGGTGAATGAGATTAGTCAGGTATAGACCATGTGTTAGTATTTATAGAATTTTTTTGCAGGAATTATATACTAAGTACGAAACTATAATGGAGCTATACACATTTTAGAATATTATTACTGATATTAAAGTTAATTCTATTAATAAGTTTTGTTTTTGTGTTACTATATAGGGCTTCTTATATATGCAGTTTTTGTTAGTACTAAATTCTAAGATGTTGGTATTTTCTAGTAAGAGTTTCTGAATTCCGATCGGGGCAGGAGTGGTCGTTACTTAAGTGGTGTGCTATGGCGCTTGTATCAGACAAAGGCATCGTCAATCTTCTCGACAAAGTCGTTGTAGTCAAACCTATGCATATGGGTTTTGTCTTTTTTGTCGGAGACACAGTCTCCCAAAGGACATTTAAACTCTTAAACAAGGTATGTCTTATCCAAAACTCTAAGGTTAGTTGTTTTTTATGTATTGTAGAAAATAATCAGTTTTACTTTTTTATTTGGGTCAGTAGGGAATACGTTCTATTGATACTATTTCTTAGAACTAGTTCATCTATTTTATAGTTCTAATAAAATGGTTACGATGAAATAGTTTAATAGTTGTGTTAAGTGGAGAATTGGATGTATTATTATTATTATTATTATTATTATTATTATTATTATTATTATTATCATCATTATTATTATTATCATTATTATTTTAATTATCATTATTATCATTATAATCATGGGAAGTATTGTTAAACAGTCGAATTTGCTGGTCGATTGGGAAGCCATTATAAACTAGAGTTGTTATTGATAAGTTCATGTTAGAAGATATAAAGGGTAAGGCAATTAGTTTTGCTCGAGTTAGTATTTTTTTAATAATGGCTATTTTATATCTAAAAGGGCATACACTAAGAAAGTTAAGGGTACAGAGGTTTCTGTTAGTGTTTTTTTGATAGGTAGATGTAGCGAATTCATTGTGATTAGTGTCTATTGAAACGTCTAAAAAAGAGATGTGTTTGATTAATGTTTAATTCGAAACTAATATCCTAATTGGGACTATTGGAATGATCTACCAAAGGATATCTAGACATGAGTTGTATCTTATTTTCACTAACAATTGCCTGCAAGAGAAGATGCTGCATATATATATATATATATATATATATATATATATATATATATATATATATATATATATATATATACATATATATGCGTTATTCTACTAATAATATACATACTAGCGCGAGTATAAAACTCTATGCATTCAGAGTGCCTGCTGCATTTAAATAAATAGTCGCCTCAGTAAACATATTTTTCGTGTAAATGAGCCCATAAAACACAGGTGTGCCAATTTCGAGTAGTCATCTCTTTTGATTTAAAAGGTGGATATCGGTAAAACTTTGCATATATGTTAATAGGGTTATGTTTTACGTAGACTAAACATATTTAATAAAGTACTCACGAATAATACGAAAGTACGCACACATGTACATACATGCGTGTACACTTTTATAAATCGTAAATAAATTGTTAAAATATGTGCTTAATCCCGAAAAGACACATATACCGAATCATCGTTGCATTATACAGACCTATACAAATAATAACGTACTTATGTGTTCTAACAAAATATCTGGCATGACCGTAGCTTTCATTTGACTACACATGTATATTTAGATAATTGGTATTCTTTCTTTAATCATGTGTCATCGTTGCCTTACTTTATAATCTAAACAAAAGAGTAGTTATCTTCTATGTCGTTATGTTCATGGTCGACTCAGCTGGAATCTAGTTCTCTACTCTTCACAACGTTTTCGACATGAAAGTGTCTATCTAAAACAACTGTAAGTAATTGTCCTTTCCCCTTCTGTGTAATAAAAATAAACCGGAACTTTCATCAGCAAATTTTCATTTTCAACTACTATCCGTCTGTGTAACACTACCATTGGTCAGATGTAGAGATGACTATAGCATGGTCGTTTCCAAGTCCAATGTAAGCAGATTTACGTTGAGTAGATTTTTTAATATTTTTATTTCTGGTAAGTTTGAATGAATTGTATAAACCCTTACGTTGCTGTTTCATTGCCATCCTGAAAAAAAACAGTCAATCGGTATTTATACGGGTTTACTTTTATGTACATTTAAAAAAAATCCAAGGAGTGTGCAATAGTCTTGCTTGTGTTGGGAGTCGACCTGTATTTATGCCGTGTCATCAGATAATACACTCATAACAGATTGCAACAGGAAGGTAGATTATGAAGATCAGAAATGGTATAGATCAAATAATCGACTTGTTCGGGACCCACCAGCATTGGCATTCTGTTGTTTAGATATATTGTCATCGAGATGTTCTTCTGATTAAACAGTATGTGTTGATGTTCCTGAGGAAGCTTTCATTCCAGACCTTGGTAAAAGCTTTGCAGATATATGAAGCGCCACCGCACCAGTGTCTGCTAACTTATTCAGTGCACGGTCTATACGTTCAGAGATTATCATTAGAATATCTTTACAAGAACGGGATGGCCTTGATACATGCTGTTGGTCAGCAATAAGTTCTGGAGTTTCGAGCTAGTAAATTGGCGCTAATGATTCTAACTTTTTTAGCGAGGAGCGTATGCAACATTATAGCGGCTATAATTTGGCGAGTCAATTCTTTCCTAAGATTGATGGCAAACTGGTACTACAAAGGTAATTAGCCAGCTGTCAGAGTAAAACAATTTTTCAAAGCATTTGTTATAAGGTTTAGAACGGACATGTACCGGCTCAGTGGAGCATTTTATATTACTAAAGAAGAGATTAGATTGGATCTACATGGTGTAGGGTTGTCGAGTTTATCATAAGATACTCTACTTCGGTGACCGTACGTAGTGTAAACTTAGAGAGCGAAGGATGTCCAGTGTTGAAGAAGGCGTTTAGAGCAAAACTTTAAGCCTTGTCGGTCGATGTGGAAGACACATCATGGTTGTTATACAGTGAGAAAATTATGTTTAGCCTAGTATTCGCAACACTATTATGTCTTTTCTAGAAATCACGAGTTCGTAATTACGATGACTCGATGCGATTTCTAATCATCTCTGTATATCAAAAAATTGCGACTGCTATTGTACTTTTACTGTGGTTATTTTATAATACACATTATTGCACGATTTCATCTGACGGATGTCGGTTTACACAATGACATGATTGGTGATTATACACATTAGATATTGAACAGGTCATACTGAACCATTCGGGAGAGTAAGACATGCAATGGAATGTCCGTATGGGAACAAATGGTGCTATATATGTTACCCCTGTACAGACAATTCCATAGGAATGATAAAATGTTACACCGCTACTAAGATCTCTAACGGACCTCCAACTAGCACGTTGCTAACCTCTTGTTATTTTAAATAACGGTGCTTCTGTGAAGAGCCAGATTTTAATGAAATTAACTTTGCGTCTGGCAACAGTCGTTTAACATTTAATTCTAGCCGATAACGTTCTCTGGAATTTTAATGACAATAAGCCGCCTCATGATTTCAGTATCTTTCAATCGAGAATGCTATGGTGATCTCCCTCCTCAGTCTTCCCATCCTCCTAGACCCATCATGTCTTATGGAACTGCTGTTTTATGTTGTCGGAGTGGGGGCGGCGGTCCACATGATGACAATTTTTCTTAGTAAGCTACCCTAGCTTTGTCAGTTTATTTCGATGTGCACAATGTTGTTCTGTATTTTAAATGTGTTTACGTAGCCTGAGTCTATAATGTATTACCTCTGGTTCGTCTGTGGGTTACTGGTTATGAAAGTGAGATTCCGTAATCGTAAATTATGCTACGTTTTTCGGTTGTTGTTTTTTCTCATCAGAGAATTGTGTTTTCTTAGTGTTTTTGCAGCCTTAATCGATGAATTGCTGAAAAAAAACAACTAAATATTCTACTTTGAAATATATTTTCTGTCTTGTTAACAATGAATACGTCATGTCTTCTTCCTTGGATTACTTTTTTGTTCATATTTTAGTATATCAGAATATGATAACTTTTCATGTTCCAATAATAATTTCGGGGTGTGCTAATGATATGCTTCTCTCCCCACAATTACAGAGTAAGACAATAAGTCGGGTTTTAATTTGGAGAAAAAGCAACTCACCAACATTGGATGGGGATAAAAATATAAACATTTCCTCAGTCAATCAGGAGTCATCCTTCACAGACCGATGACAAGAATGATGAATTAATGTAACATAACAGAAATATCACCAAAAGGCCAAGAAATATTTCCTGTATGCCCAGTTCTTTGTCGAGTTGTTACTGGACTTATGTTTCAAACACTATCGTGTTTGTTCATTATTATTTACGACCTAACAGTTTTAACACAAGCCATCGGTGATTAGTCACTGGTAATAATAAGTCGTGTTCGTCTTGAGTCTAAGTTACAAAACTCTCCCAGATGTAACGGGTGTCATTCTTATTTTGATAACCGTTAGAATTTGTGTGTGCTATTTTAACAACCGTTTACCATTTGTTCATCGCTGATAACAGCCGTTGATTTTTCTGTCGATTTTGAGTGACAATAAGCGTTCTTATTATTTTAGGACACTTCGCAACCTTAAAACGAATCTGGCGTCACCGTTTTGTGAGAGGGGTATCAGATTACTATTATTTATTGATCTATTTATTTGTTTAATGATTTTTAAAAATAGTTTGCCATCGTTGCAGTTTCTCTTACATAGGATTTGTAGTGTGTTTTTTTATATTTAGTTTCATATCTAGTTTAACTAATTGTGTTTACTCTCTTTTACTTAGTTATGTGAGTTTGTTAACTACGATCATTATTCATCTACTTCTTCTCTCATTCTTCCTTTTATGTCATCTTTTTCGTCTCCTTCTTCCTATGCTTATTCTTCTTCTTATAATTATAATTATAATACTTATCATTATTATTATCCTCATCATTATTATTATACTTATTAATGTTGAAGACTTTTTATTGATTATAGTGGCAGCCGTGGTGCTTTGCTTCAATGCAATCAGAAGTTAATGTCGTAGTATACGATTGCAACTGAAACAACGTAACAAAGATTTTATTTGTTCTACAACAACTACTAAAACTACTACAACTAGTAGTAGTGCTGCTACCTATCCGACTACTATTCACACGACTATTATCGCTGTTATAGCTTCGTTGATTAAAAAAATAAAATATATTATGATCCCCGAGATCTAAAAAAACATATGCATCATCCATAATATTTGTGTATGTTGCTTTTTACCCCCAAAATACATTTTTATTATTATTAATTTCCATACATTCTATGATTCAAAGATCGACAATTTCGAGAAAATGAACTCCCACGAAATAGACAAGTTGGTATATGCTGAGAAATGGTCACACGCGGGAAACATAAACGACGAATAAAAATAAGAATAGATATAACGAAATAAATATAGAACGTGGAAATGATGAAGGAGGGGAAACGGACGCATCGAAAGATGGTGAAACATCTAACGAAATAGAAACACCACAATAGAACTGGTATGATTGCAACTTATAAAATATACACTTAATGAGAGTTGATAGACACAAACAACAGTATATATCGATGTGAAGATTCACTGCATTTCACAGATTATTGTGAAGTTATAATGTGTAATTATCCGTAAGTGGCTTTTAAGACAAATGCTGATATTAATTGCGCGTACCACGGGTGAGACGCAAACATCATATTTGACATTTTGGGTGACATATGCGATCTAAGAAATAAACGTTTACATCATCAGCTTATAATTACAAACCCTTGCACAACTCGAGCATCACTATCTGATCATCCATTATTTTCAGCAAATGGCGTGTCAAGGTATTCACTTGAACCTCTGTCATAGATTGGTTGTCTCCGACCGAAATAAGAATCATCTACCACAGTTGGAGCTGAAAGTGATACTTCTTCTAGACAGATAGTTATCGGAGACTAACGAGCCCAGATCGAACCAGACGTGTTTTACGACGTCAGTTACGAATACTTCCATCCTTACTTTAGTCTGTTACAACAATTTCGTCACTGGTTAGTCCGGAGCACGGTAACAAGCACAGGTGTCCTTCGATTCGCCTATGGCTTGGTATTTGTAAACCGCTAACGGGAGTTTATCTTGAAAAACCATCATGATAAAAAAATACTTAGAAACCAGACATATAGTCATATACACATAGACATAGATACAATTATATAGAAAGCTATAAAATATATTCTTAGCAATAAATATATTTTCATAGCTTACTACCTAGCTCTACTTACGTATCGAGCCCTGTTGAAGTAAATACCGAATATTGATACATAAAAAAGTGTATCTCCTTATAAAATGTTATGTGCATACATGAAATAGTTATACAACTATATATATGTATATATATATATATATATATATATATATATATATATATATATATGTGTGTGTGTATATATATATTTATTGTGGCTATCTATTTGATTTCAGATATGACCACATTTGGCGTGTCAGTGTAATGTAAATGTCATAGTTTCCAGTGAGAAGCGCGGATGTGGCTATTTAAGCCCGTCAAACTTTTGCAGACCATACCACAGAAGAAGCAGGTGTTGTGATTATCTGAGGGGATGCCATCAATTAAGTTATCTCTTGTCCGTGCTTGATTCTGGAACACATGCACTCGGTGCTTATTCGATACACCTGCACGTGTCATAGTTACAAAGTTGCAGGCTTGCCATCTTAGGTGTTCCATATTTCCTCCTTATGCTGGAGGTGTCACGTCTAGTCTCTTCTGTTGCTTGCGTTTCATATTATTGTTTTCTAAAAGTTGCTGCTATCAACAATCGTTGGGAAATTGAATTACTTACTACATTATTGAAAGAAAATGTTTATATATCCAACTCTTTATTTAACCAATTAAAAGTACATCTGTCACAGGACGGGAAAAATGATTCCCTAACAGAAAAGGTTTCCTCCAATTGTGTGTCGTTTTACAAAGATCAAACAAAAAATGTGATGCTATTATACTTATGTGTAGCATCATTATTCTAATTTTAATCAAACTTTATTAGAATTTTTTTAATCTTGGTAATATCTTAAATTAAAGCATAAAGCTTATCGAATTTTTAAAGACACGTGAAATACGGGAAGTTTGCTTAATTGTTGTCTAATGAATAATGAATGAGACTTATCTGAAATATGTGTTTTATTTTAAAATGGCGTGTTCAGCCCATATTATATTCATCTGAAACCCATTTGAAATTTTTTAAAAACCTAAAATTAAAATTTGAGCCATATTTATTATATTGATGCACTTTTAAAACTATTACAAATATCGGTAGCATCTGAATGTTCACGAAAATCCTCCAGTCGCCTATTTTCCTCTTTGCATCGAACTTAAGTAAACTAGTATAGTCCACATTATGAACCCTTCCACACAGTAGCTTTTTTCCCAAATTTGTAATCATTGCTTAATTAGTTTAGGAGTCAATACTATACATGAAGTGATATTATCATACACACATACCTAAATTTATAGGCATAGAAATGTGTACCACGTAGTTCTATAATAAAAATAAGTATTCACTTTTTAGCTGTTTATGTTTGCGTCCGAAGCGACGTTGTTGGTAATAAGGCTGATCGACAGTCTCCGATAACTATATGTCTAGAAGAAGAATTACTTTGAGTCCGTCATGTCACTTTTCGTATTCTACGATTATCCAATTGTAACCAGATGTATTTACGAAGAAATCACTAGTTTCGTCTAGAAATCCGGTTGAGGATAAGGATTAACGAGATAGATATATTGCCAATTGAATTCCATTATGCTACCATGTGAGAATTCAAAATTATTGAATGAATGAATGTTTGATTATTTATTGGGACTTTTCTTTTAGTGTCAATTGACTACAATTTGTTAAAAACAATGACATATCTTATTACTACCCGAGAATTAAAATCAGCATCCCGTGAGTGATAGCATGTGGCAGTGCGTAGGGATACATTTCTAAAAAGAACACTACGATGTATCATACCGTTTTGGTCGTTTATTTCTCATTAGAATAACATGTTCATTAGTCAATTGTATTTACTTAATCTTAAACATGTGTTCAGCTTTCTCTGGCACGATGCATTTTACAATTCCACTACATATGAAGGCATGATCCCATCTCAAGAACGATGTATAGTATAAGCATGACATTTTAAGATTCATATTCTCGCAAAGAACGAGGACTTAATGTTGACTTGTACAAAATTAGGCATCCCATCATGACTGCTGTTTATACAGATGTATAGAAATGGTCTCAGTGATTTGGTGTGTTTTTAATATTTTTCTTTTAATTAGGTTAGGATTTTAAAAACGAAAAGTAAAGGATATGTTTGGATCACATTGAAAATGATATCTAGATATTAAATACAATAAGCTTTTGTGCAATACAATATAATGCATTGGGAGTATACACATGTCGTGTTATTGGTTGTGTGGTGTATTTTTTTTACAATTCATATCGTCTATGAAAACATGAATAAAATCCCAAGTGGGTGATCATCGCCAGGATGTATGCGTGACCAGATTAAAAATCGAACACAAGAGGTTATTGTAAGGGTCGCGTAAGCAGCGTGGGCAGCGTTCGTACAATTTTTATTCGGGGTTATTTTTTCTCGACAATTTGCCCTGTAAAGTAATAAAATAACAACGCAATGCTGTTGTTTTTTTGTGTTAGAGAATTCATTGTAGACCAATAAGAGACGCTGTCCGTCAGTTTTCTAACCTTTCCATAGCGAAACGCACCGATCGACTGAACAAATCTTATTGCACATGGGTCCAAGCAATTTTATAAGAGGTTCAGTCGGTCGATGGGGGTTAACACTCATGTTTCTGTTTGACACGGTTATATACAACATCGTAGTTGTATTCGTATCTCATGCTTATATTTGAAAAATGATGTTCAACTCTTTTAACGATTGATATAGCATCATCGTTAAATGTGTTCATGTGATCTGTAAATCAGTCGACCCCCCCCTTTCATTAACACATAACATTCACGTTAGAATCTAACGCTCCAGTTTTACATAAATATGTATTTTCAGATTTTTTCATGAGTATTGTCAATTCGTATTATTTGGATTATAAAAACAGCGTTCCTGATCCGGGATGTAATTATGACAACGTTTCGACCGATGTAATTTCCGGCCTTCTTTATGGTGCGTTATGTCGAACTCAGAAAACATAATTGTTACACCAGCCGTTCTTACACAGGAGAAACAACACCGGTTGTCACTATAAATAGTGCGAGTCACCAGAGACACGAGAAGACAAAGCACAGTCTTGTAACTGTCTAGCCAAGAGCTAGTCAGTTTCTTACTTTGTTAATACACTTGTTAAACCAACCCTCGACTTGACTTCCTTTATTTATTATTTACTGTGGAACAACTTCACAACAATAATACTGTACTCGGGAATCCATACAATTGAATTCGAAATTGTGCATGGATTTGCGTGTCCGACATAAAGAATTCCCAGTTCGACAAGACGCATTGGAAAAATGTCGGAGGTTACATCGGCCGAAACGTTGTAAGAATAATATACAAGATGAGATCAGTAATCCAAGTAATCAAAATAACACAAATCAGTTTCGATAGTTTGTTATAATAAACATTAAACTAGCAATTCCGTTGATCAGTCACACTTTAGTTTTAAGTTAGATTTCCATTGGTCTGGTTCACTTGAGTGTCAACTAGCAGTTTCTTTGATATGTAAATGTTGAGTTTACACTAGTATTATCGTTGATCTGTAATGTGTAAGTGTAAACAAGCAGTTTTCTTTTGTGACTTACACTCAAGTTTTAAATAGTATATTCATTGGCCATTCATGTTTTAGATTAAACTAGAATGTGGTCGGTCAGTCGTTCTGTACTGTTTTAATTTAAGGTTCGAAACAACATGTCCGTTTGTAAGTTACGATTAAGATTGGAGTAGCATTTTCGTTTGTCTATGAAGCATGAACTTAAAATAACATATGTGTTGGTCTGTCACGCTTAATGTTAAAATAGAATTCTAATCGCTAAGATTGAATGGACGCATGGTAGAAACATTGTTTTATGTTCTGCAAAAAACGTTTGAGTCTTTTCTCGCGTTTTTATGCGTTTTCATTCCTCCTTTCGTCCCATTTTATGTGATTATTTTACTGTTGCTTTTTGTGTCGATTAATCATACTTCACTCTTGTTTCTCTTTGATCAATTTGCTTTCCTTTTTGACATCTATCTTTATTTTAGTTTATTTTTGTCAACGTTTTTTTTCTATTTTCATACAATATTCTATATTTTTCTATCTGCAATTCGTGTTCTTATTTTAATTCTTAGCGCCTATAAGACAGTTATTGCCATGTGTCAACTGTATTTATGTTGCTCATTCTCGCTCTCAAAGACACACACACACAGACGCACTTTCTCTGGTTTGGTTGCATGTGTTTATATGTAGGTGAATATAGTCTAACCTGGGTAATCTCTGTATTACTAGAATTGCTTATCAATTACTTGTATGCAAATGTGTGTGTGCCTTTTCCACGTGACATATACATTATTTCTATTATTTACTATTAATCGAGTATTTGTTAATATAAAAATGAGATAACTAAAAGTACTATAATGAGATTAAAAAAGCATATATAATAATCAATTAATTACTCAATAAATCATGAGTGTGTATTTTAGTTGTTTGGAAAACAACCTAGACGTTTAAATATTTTTAATAGTTTACAAAAGAATGAATTAGTTCCGAGCTCTATTACTTAATTTTATTCTTCTAATTTTGAATTTTGGCTTTTTCACTGCCAACGTATCAATCTATGTAATTCCTCTGATGATAAGATTTTAATCTTTGAAAAGTCTTGGCTTAAGGAAAGAATAATACACGTGTTTTTACCGAGTACACCTTGCATTGAACAATCGAGGTTGAAGTAGAATTGTCATTCGTACACGTTTATCTATCTTCTTTCATTTATATTTATAATTGCTTTATCTCGTATAATGTAGCTTAAACAATTTCACTATAGGTTCTATCTACTAAAAGTATGCTTTCAGTTTCATATTTTATTATTATTATATATATATTTATATATATATATATATATATATATATATATTGTAATTCAGTTAAATAAACCTCTACTAAAAAAACTCTAAAGAAGTTCAACCGAGCTAACAGAATGATGCTCAATTGTAAATAAAGTTATTTATATAAGTGTGTATTCATACATACATGTAGAAAACTCCGCTACATTTGTATGTTGATTTTATTGGGCAGTAGTGGCTGTAAAATAAGTTCATATCAAGTAGAATATATCAGTTTTTCCACATATTAGATCTTTGTTTAAACCTACTGATCGATAACATCGACATGCAAATGTAGCGGTTTTTTGTACATGTGTTTATGAATAGAAAAATGATGTATATTTATATATGTGCATATATATATATATATATATATATATATATATATATATTTATGGCAAATCAGAAACATAGAAACATTCATGTGTCATTCCGTAAAGAAATCAAAAGGCTAATTTGCGGATATTTTTTGTGATTGCTGTTATAATTTTATACTGTTTTTTTTTCTAATTTATGGAAAAGTTGTGTCAAGCAAAAGAATCTCAATTATAACAAGGGAATATACAGGCTTTAATTTATGAAAATAAGCAAGTCTCTAATATCATATAATTGTATACAGTTGGTTTAATAGTAACACTTACTTATATGGATAATCGAAGTGTCTACTATTGGTAATGTAATTGTGTTCGTTGGACACTGAATGCAACAGATGAAGGGATACAAGTTAACAACGTTGTTCCTCCTTGTTACAATGGTTACTTCTCTCTATATTGTGTTTAACTTCACTGATGGTTGTATTATATGTCTAGTCCAACATTGTCACTACTTGTTTAAAATTATGAGTCCAAATAACCGTTTAGAATATATCATGATTTCACCATTAAATAACTTGAAAGAGATTGATATGCGATAAAACAAAAAAGGAAATGCTATCTCGAAATCACTAATATACATGTAGATATATACATTATTTTATATATAAATTTTTTAATTTCATGAACTATACATAACATGAGTATTGATTTACTCCTCTCCAGGAGTTAGGCACAAGGCCAGTTGTTATCTTACTCCAACAAGTAAGATGTGACCCATGGTCGGGTCGGGGAAGTGGGGTTTACAAATTGCCAGGGCAGCCCTGTCGGTATTCCCCGGTAGGGGCGCCTCAGGCAGTAAGCAATAAACTTACTCCTCCCCAAAGAGGGGAGGCGAAACCTGGGAGGGTGGACCTCCTATAACTGCACAGGACAGACCCATAGACCGGCGTAAATCAAGCCCCGAAGGCCAAGACAATACCAGTCTATGGGGTGCAGTATCCATCGGAACAGATACTACACTTTGATCTTAGCCAAAAGGACTATACATAACATGAGTATACATGCTACTTTTTATAATAAGAATAAAAGAAATAATGAGAATAATAACGCCAACAGAGCTCAAACTGACAAAAATGAATAAACTTGTATTCCGCCCATCTAGAAAAAACTTCACACCCGTGAAGGTACACACCGTATGTGGTACCACACAAAAAGTTCGATGAGGGTTAAGGAGGGTGTAAAGACGATGGAAAGAACTCAGTCAAAAATATATTCACAAGAAAGTTGCGAAAACTTCTGGAAATTTGGGGAGGCATTTTGTTGCTTATATCCGATGGAAAAGTACCGGCGGAGACAGCTAGCAATGAATGTTACATGGATGTTCATCTGATGCAATATGACATACGACGATAATTGAAAGAGGTGGTGAGTTCTGGAAATATGAGAAATCACTGATAATAACTTTTTTAACACAACTCCTACTACTAATATATTATTATTTTTATTATTATTATTATTATTATTATTATTATTATTATTATTATTATTATTATTATTATTATTATTATTATTATTATTATTATTATTATTACTAATAATATTATTATAAGAGTAATAACGGTAGTACGTTATTAATCTTATAATAATAATGATGTAAATAATAATAATCGGGCAAAAAAGCAAATTATGATATGAGGTTAAACTCATTTTAAAAGCCTATGTAGCCATTAGGCTTTGTCATATCGGTCTCATACTGCTTCTTTATAATAGTGTGCTAATGGTTACTTACGGACCGTCATAGACTAATGGGACCTCTGATTGATCTCTGGCTAGGTTGTGGCATTTATCAAATTATGCCTATTATACCAGACTACGTGGTCGCTCTATGTGTTCCGGCAGTGCCGTCACGACGGACATTAGAGGAATCCGAGCCGACCACTTGTTCCACCGTAGACGTTACACAATCTACGAGAGAAGCGTACAAAACTTTTTTTTCAAAGAGTTCGCATTCATGAAAATGTGTTTGCTTATGTTTATAAGAGGTTATCTGTATAGTTCATCGGCAGGTGTGTCTGTCACGCTTATGTTTGAAAGTAATTCTCATTCGTCGAGCTCGTTGTAAGTATACTTTTAGATGCGTCAACACATCTTAAAAACAGACCGTCTGTTGGGACGTCGATTGATCGATTTGTCCGCCACATTTGAGCATAAATTTGTCGATCACGTTTGTAAATATGATTTTAGACGATTCCTTGAATTTCTATAAGAGGACATATCCGTCTATCAGTAACAGTAAACTATGTAATATTGTTTAAGTCAATCTGTTACTTTTTCTATATAACATTTTCAGATTTGTCTACCTATATCTTTCCGTCCATCTGTCCGTCAGTCGATGTGTCAGCCTGTTACAGTTCCATATAGCAATTACTGTTCTTTGTTGACTTACTGTTTAAAGTAGCATTTTCCACGTCATTTCTCTCACGTCTGGTATTTATATGATGTCAGATGTGGTGATACATACTCTAAAGCGGTACTCTCCATCCGTTGTAATAGTCAAGATTTAAATAACATTTACTGTGGTAGCTCAAACCTTATTTTAGATAAACTTTTTACGGATCACAATTAGGGTCACTTTCAGACACTTTAGTTTGAAATAACATCTGAATTGTTGAACTCGTGGGTTTAATCGATAATTGTTTAGATATCGGTTCTTATTTCTATTTGAAAATATTGCGCACATAATTTGGCTGGGTCGGGAAGCACTCTGGCTTTTATATATCTCGTTATAGCAAATTCAAAATAAATGTTTCCTCAATAACATAATTATATAAAAATTAAAACATTGGATTGCAAGATAAGTATGAAAACAATGGAATATAATTAGAGGTAAGTAAAAATTGTGTATGTAATGTGGGCAGTAATTAAGGAGAAAAGTTCGGGTGTGTAAGTTTGCATAATAGTTCACCTATCTATTAGTTTAATCCATGAGAAATAATCTTGGTAGAATGTAAGAAACATTGTTTGGACTGAAATCTTTACGCTAATAGAAGATCGTTGTTAGTTATTGTTATGATGTGGTTATTCACTGAAAATAAGAAGTAATACGAGCAAAGGGGACAGAGGTAAAAAAGGACACACACACGATGTTACTTGGTCGGTCGCCTGGTGCTTAAGAAAGTTACACGTAAGCATACATTGTTTATATACACCAGAAAATAAAAGGGAGATAATTATAGATTACAAATAATTACAGAATGATTGATGCAAGGGAAGTAATCGTTGTCGTCCCCAAAATGTACGATTATACATTACAGTTATGAGTGCAGTAGAATTGAAAGACACACGTGTGTCTGTCTATTGTGTGAAGTGCATGCGACATTTATAGCGGCGTATACTTGTGTAAAGATTAATAACAATCATCATGAAAATAGTTAAAGATAAGGTGTTATCAAAAGGGTGGATAAAAAAAAGAATATTTCAGTGTTCTCTGAAGAGAGATGCTTCTAGTGGTGAGATGAGTGGCCGCACCAAACGTGGAGTTTGAAGTTGGGTGCCATGAATATGCAAACAGACTGCCATTTAAACTCTACTTGATATTTTGGGATGTTCTCGTTTTTAAAATATTTGTGAAATCTCACGGGTTGGACATAGACAACTTTTAATGACGCGTAGGGTTTTTTAATTGAAAAATATTATGTTAAATATTTCTTGATTTCACCGTAAATGCAGCGTAGAATGCCTATATGTCTACACCATTTTAACATATGTTTTTTTTGACGGGGCAGCAGGAATATCCGGTTATCTGCAACTGTTAACACCTTTAGCTGTTTTAATATTTCAGACGGTGTATTTAAATGTACTTACCGTGTACGTGTTTGTGATACAACCCATTACATAATATCATGAAGCGATTAAGTGAACTGCATGAAACTTGGTGGTTCTGCTCGTTTGCTGAACATTTTGTTCAAGTCGTTGTCTTTCTATTTAATCTACGCCGTTTTACTATATTTCTGTTAACCATATCATCTTCTATTTTTGTCTACTTCTATGTTTTCTATAATTTCAAAGAACTTATCCTGCGACATACATATCTGTTGACAAATTAAATCTAATATTTTGATCAATTAAATCTGATACAATACTATAGAAAATAGGATGAAATGCCGTCTATTGAGGTTTCCAATATTATGTCTCTCATTTAATGGCAGGGGAAATGTTCGGGCAACATGGGAAATTTCAGGACAGCCAAAACATAAATATGATTTATTTGTAATTAGTCATTATTGTGTAAAATTAAAATATAAACCGTACTATTTTATTTTAAATAGCGCACTTTGTGATTGAAATGTGTTCGTCTTATCCATGTAAACTGGTTGTTTGAGGTTTGAATTACTTTTTTAATCACTATGTTATGTTGGAATAAAAGTATATTTTTACCAAACTTGTCATTTAATTTATCCGTCATTCTAACGTTAAATGTTTTAATAAATGTTTGTGTAATCTTTTATTGTGTATATTAGGTGAATAAACTCAGTTTATTCAAATAAAGTATTTATTCAAATAATGTGTGTGTTCTATTTAGAACCAAAGTTACAGTTGTTATTTATAGTACTATCCGAGTTACATGTGTGTGTCTATTATGCTGAGGGATGAGCTGGGGAAACATCTAGTTGACATGAAATGGCCATATAGAATCGTATTGAATTGAATGTGTTTGAAAAATACTGACCAGGATGTTTCTCCTCAACATGTAGCTGATCGAAAACCACCGGTTGACCTATTCTGAAAGTAATTCTACTCGTAGTTTTTTTAGTTTAATTCATAATGAACGAACGGTAACGAAAGAGTATATTGATACGATATATCTACTATGTAAGGAATGACAACAGTCTATCCCAGCGGATTACATTAATAAGACTAACATTTTCGGAAAGATACTGACTCCGAAAAAATGACACATGCAGAATGCTGAAAGATAGTAACCCACATCGTTGTGATGATATCAGTTCAAAATAACGTGCAGGTACTTGAATTAAACATGAGAATTCCGTAAGTTTTACTTGAAGGTGTCAAAGATCTAAAATATGCACATTACGATGGTGGAGTTCATTTTAGCCGAAACGTTGTAGATATAAAAAATCACGATTAGAATAATAGTTCGAATGATTCTAATCAAATAAAGTGTAATCAGTATCTAAATAAATCCGAAATATAGTAATAGAATAATTTTGATGTGACTGACAAGAAAAAAAAAGTTTCAGGAAAATGAACGCGATAAGTATATTACTCTCCGTATTATAATTATTATATTATTCGTAGTAGTAGTAATAATAGTTTTGTAGTAATAGTAGTAGTAGTAGTAGTAGTAGTAGTAGTAGTAGTAGCTGTATATATTTGTGGATCTAAACACTTTTATAGATACATTATTGTAAAGTGTCAATATGTTGATTTTACACCAGAAACTATTGGATGACTATATTCTAGAAAGCTTGGAACAGTTTTCTAGTATACTTTCGCTTTTAATAAGTATAGTTTCGTACACATGTGTATCACTGTTATTAATTACCCATAACTTATGTTCACACCTCTTGCATGTAAAAACAAGTAGTTTTCCCGGAGTTGTTTCCTTCATATCGCAATCACAACTGCTGTAGTGTACTCGCAACAGCCTTCTTCGAATATAATACCTGTTGTCAATTAGAGTGGTAATATGTATATTCTAATTGGCGGTACTATCCGTAGTCTTTAAGCCCGTGTTACTAAAGTGATATATTCCCAGTCTTTCAATTCTTTCAGATAATCCTCGACTCTTTTCATAAAAATATGTTATATTTAACATTCGAGATGCGTTTAGACACAGTGATATTTTGTTTCAACTCTTAAGAGTAAACTTTTTGTCAGCCAACCTAATTAACGCTAAGCTCCTCATGTGGCTCTTGAAGGGCTTACTTTTTTAGCTATCCTGTTTTGAGTCCAGGGAATTAAATGCTGCTGGTTCGGTCACTTTCAACATTGTTTTGTCTTGAAATGATTCTATCTTATCTCCCTCCTTATTAGTATGCCTTCTACAAATCAACACAACACTCATCTTACTATATCCTATAGAAACATAAGAAGGCGCGGGACAAACACTCTAGATGGTCAGTGCTTTCTGTTGGGCAAATCTCCTCACATCTTTGCTCTTTGTGTAACTAATCTGAATGGTTCTATTGATAGCAACGATCTACATGTGGATGGTTATTTACCTCTTGTCCGCTTAGACTCTTTCACACGTGGGTATCGTTATGCTCTTTTTATTCGCAATAATATCCTGCTTGCAAGTGTTCCCAACCTTGAACTTCATTGATGCCCTTCTTATTTGTTTATTTTTGCTCTGTTCCCATTATGACAATGACTACTCTGTTGTTGATGCTATATTCAACAGTATAGATAATGCATTGAAAATTCATCCGCCAAGCTCTATCTTTGTTTTTGGAGACTTCAATGCTCATCATTCTTACTCGCTCTCGCACTCTAACCGCACAGATCTAGCTGGTGAAATATGTCTTACATTTTCTCTTTCTCATGACTTGTTCCAAATTGTCACCTTCCAAACACGTTTTCCTTATAATCTTATAAATCAGCTATCCTTACTTGCGTTTCTCTTACTTCTGTTCTTAGTTCCTCCATCGCTTCCATTGAGTTCTTCTGATTATTCTGCTGTTTATTTTGAGGTTTATTTTTGGGTGAATTCTTCTATTTGTCGTCCCCTTTATATGGAGACGTATAAGTAGAAGAAGGCTGATTGGGATGAGCTTCGCAGCTTCCTATGTGACATTCCATTGTGTCTTATCTTTGTATATCTCCGAAAGATGCTACTAGTGAGGTTACTGACTGGCTTCTTGTTTGACTTGACACCCTCATTCATCATCATAAGTGTAAAACAAAACCTTATTCTCATTCATAGTGTTCATCTGTGGGTGGTTCTGCCATTGCCCATCGAAACATTACTTTAATCAGAATCGTCAGGATGGTTCTGAGACTTCACGACTATCCTACAGAAGAGATGGCAATGCTTACAACCGAGCAATTTCAGATGCTAAGTTTAGCCATTCCCAAATGATTTTTTATTCTAATCCTAAAGGGTTGGAACTCGTGAGTTTTAAACAATATACAATATTGTTATTAATAGTGGCAAGTCTGATGTACTTCCTAGTTGTAATGCCTTTCAAGTTATATCATCTTCTAAGTATAACGATGATCAATTTGCTCGTCTTTTTGCTGACAATTCTACTCCAGATGATGCGGGACCTTTTCTTCAAGATGCTCCTTTGAAAACTGATCAGTCTCCTGAGACGGTTATTATCACTACATATATAGTTGCTTAGGTTCTTTTTGATGTGCACCAGTCTAAGGCTTCTGGTCCGGATTAAATTTATGTGGTAGTTCTTATGTGTTGTGCTCCTGACTTTTCTTCAATTCTCTCTAAATTATGCAATCTTTGTTTGTATGAGAACGGGTTCCCTTCTTGTTGGAATGAACCCTCTGATGCCCCTGTCTTTAAACATGATGTTGATCCGTCTGACTCAAGTAAGTATAGTCCTTTTAGTCCCCACTCTGTTATTAGCAATGTTTTTGAAAGGTTTCTCGATGGTAATCTTTTAAATTTTGACGAAGGTCTACGCCTCATTAGTGATGTTCAGTATTGCTTTCGTGATTTTCGTTCAACTGCTTATCTTTTAATTGTTAGAACTAGGCGGGTATATATGTTTATAGAAAACCCAGGAGAAACTAGAGCCATTGCACTTAACATTTCAAAAGCCTTCGACAGAATGTTATTATTTCATTTTTTATAAAAACATAGTTAACCCCAAACAAGACAGGCCGCCACTGTAGTCGTAATGGGCTACTGAGAAAAAGAGTGAAAGTTTTGAGGGGGTAAACCTAAATTTGGAGCTGTCTGTTTACAATAGTTTTAAATTCATGCATATCAGTACTGTTAGGAAAACAGGGAGTAGGGAGGGAGTTCCAGACTCCATCAGCACGAAGAAAGAAGATGTTTGAGTAAACAGTTAATGGATCAGATTTAACAGATTGTCGGGTTTGTCTAGTGAATTTACGTCGTGGGGCAGCAGAGAACTAAGTTCATCAGAGCACAATCCATTGAACACTTGTAAAAGACAAAAAGAAGGAAAATTGCGGCGAAGGGAAAGAGGCTTGAGCTGTACTATCATGATATCTTACACCTATTTTAAGGTTATGAAATTGGTGGTTAATTTATTGATATTATTAGGTCTTTCTTTCTGATCGCAGCTTGCGAGTTATTTTTGACTGTGTAACGTCATTCTATGTTCCTAGTAATATTTGTGTCCTTCAGGACTCTATTCTCGGTCCGACACTGTTTTTCCTCTATATAAATGATTATCTAATGAATATTATTCAGAAAATTAAAGTCTAAAACTGTACATTCTGGTCGTGCTTATCGCCCATCTCCCTAGGACCAGTCGAAATATGCAGCTGATCTAAAAGTTGACCTAAGTTGAGTTGTGGATTTGGGTACAAAATGTCTTGTGTCGTTAAATCCCGTAAAGCCTCGGTGTGTGTCTTTAAATAGTTGGTGTGGTCCTTATCTTCCTTAGATTCTCATGCACGTGTCTGCCCTTGAAGAAAATCGATTCTGAAACGTCTTGTTCTTTTCTTCTCATACAATATTTATTGGAGTTCATCCATAAGATCACGTGCATATTCTGTTTATCGTAAAATCGTTTCTCTCTATGGATCCAAACACTTTCTCACACTTGAGGCTATGTTTTATCCTTATTAATCTACTATGAGACCATGTATTTATTATTGTCATATTTGAGCTGGTGAATCTATCCCCTATTTGAGGGTTTTTGATAAGGTGCAGAAACATATCTGCAATTTTATTGGAACTACAGTTACTTATTTTCTGCACCTTTGCCTGATGTTGCTAATGTCAGCCATTTCTATAAATACTATTATGGCATGTGTTTTTTTTTCAGAATTATGTTGTCTTATCCCTGCTTACTTTGTACATGCTCATTTGAGACACTGGTCTAGTGGTCTCCATACATGTGTTTGCTGTTGGTGCCTAATTGTAATACAGCTACTTATTCTAGTATCTTCTTTACCAAGAACTGAAGGCTTGTGGAACTTACTTTCTGCTGACTATTTTCCATCTACGCTGTAGCATTGGTCTTTCTCAAGACTAACACCAATAGGAATATCTAGTATTTGCGAATTTCATAAATCGTTTTTGTTAGCTCTTTACATAAACCGACATCATGTTATTCTTTCTGGAGCGATTTCTATAAAATAACAAACACAACTAGTAAGTTTCATATTGTTGTGCGGGTTTATTCTGCACCAACTGCCTTTCAATATGTTTACGGGTTCATCAGTTCCGTTGTTTTAATGCTGCCAATGCACACTTTGAATAACATTTCCTCTACACTTCTTTCCACATTTTTCGAAATTCACAAAGAATTAAATTATCTATAGTAGTATTCATTTTATATTGAGACTTCTCATAACTTACTTGTATTTACTTAGATTGGTTGGTATAATTAGGCTAACCATGTAATCGCATTGAACTTTGAAATTTACTATTCGTAACTTCATCCTCCAAACTCAGTTATGTTTGTTTATTAGATTATCTTAGTGGCAACTTGTTACATTGACCTATGATATCGTTAAGTGTTTGATCTCTAAACATAGAAAATCCACATCTGCTGTTTTAAGTTGTTTTGTCTTCTAGAAGTCTAGGTAATTGTGCTTGATCACAATTTTGTGCGACTCCGCGTCTCTTGATTCCATCTGATATATAGTTCATGTTGTTTTATCTTTTCGATGTTATCTCCTCCCATTTTCTTTTCTCACTTCACTATTTTCCGTATAGCCCACTTTGTTCACGTTTTAAAGGGCAGTAATCGGGGTCCCTGAGTGCTAAGTGGTAACAAGGATACCCAGTTATCCATCATACACCGACTCGTTCGATAGTAGGTGAAAATAATTTTTCATTATTGCAATATCAGTTTACCATTCAGTTCTCGCTAGTGCTTACTGTTGGCTATCTCTAGAATGTAAGCGTTGAAAAACACTTCCTGTGATTAGAGTGCAAGTGGAACAGTCAAAGTAGAAATCTGGAGTGTACAATAACAGCCGAGACAAGTCCCCCAACATGTGTGTATGTGTATGCGTTTTTTGTGGGGCTCAGTTTTGAAGATTTATGACAGTTAGATTTCTTAAAATTATGATTATTATTATTATTATTATTATTATTAGTAGTAGTAGTATTATTATTATTTCATTGTAATCTCAACTTTTTTGGATGTTTTCATCTGTAAATGTTCCTTATCATTAAATATCAGGTCAATCCCCTTGAATTTAGACAGTCAAGCTGTACATCAACATTTTCGCTGTTTTTAACATGCTAGCCATATGCAGGATTGGAAACCTTATTGACTCTTCCATCTGTTCAGCCTATTTATAGTGCTTTCAGTTATGATTCCAAGCGTTCAAATTATAACGGGAATCACATGGTATTTTTACATTTTTATTATCGAACTAATTCCGTTATATATATATATATATATATATATATATATATATATATATATATATATATATATATATATATATATGTGTGTGAATTATAACTAAAAAGTAAACTTTTAGAGAGTTGGACCTATTGTGAAATAAGGAAAGCTCAATATACTGGATAGAGCAAAAATATGGTACGTCAATTAAAATAAATAAGACCTGCAAATGGAAGCAAATCGATATCTTCAGTTGTTCAAAACAAGGAGCAGTTTAGTTAATAAAAACATTTATTTTTCTTCTCTTTCATTCCTTAAACCAGGCTTTTCATATATATATATATAC
>OY744526.1:102097051-102112051 GCA_963556195.1 Sepiola atlantica
GATATTCACTTACACAACGTTTCGAGATCATCCGGGAACTTTCAGGCACATGAATAAGCCATCGGTAATCACGTCGTTGTTACAAATAGTTGTTCTGACAACTATTGCGATGGGTGGTTTTCTGTTTTACACAGTGACAGGTCGAAATACCATTTCAAGTTTATTGAAGCGTTAGTTATTAAAAATTCTCGAAAGACAAAAGATTTAGAAGCATCAATTGGAGATATTTAATGATTCAAAGCCACCATAACGTTGAGAGTTAATTTTTTTAATTTTTTTTCTCAATCGTTTTCTCAAACTGAAACAATTTTTTTCCGCTCATATCTCATTCGATTTTCTAAGTTGTTAATTCATCATTCTGCCGTTTCCTCTTAGAGTGTCAGACGATGACGCCTTAAGGAAAATTTAAGCAATTTGCTTCTTTTTTCCACCCGCCCGTTTCATTGATTAAAAAAAATGTTTCCTCTGAAATGTATCCTACGATTTTGTTGTACGCAAAATTCACTTATATATATATATATATATATATATATATATATATATATATATATATATATATATATATGAGGAATAAAAAAACAATGTTTAAGATAAAATGTAAAAATAAAAATGGTATAAAGGATAAACTAATCCACAATTAGCAACAATAAATTCAAAAACACATATTGAAAAGTTCTACCAAAATACTTCGATTGTTAAAATACTATCATCATCAATCGGTAGCAGAACTTTAATTATTAATGTTCTGCTACCGATTGATGATGATTGTATTTTAACAATCGAAATATTTTGGAAGAACTTTTCAATATGTGTTTTTGAGTTTATTGTTGCTAGTTGTTGATTAGCTTATCCTTTATTCCATTTTTATTTTTACATATATATATACATATATATATATATATATATATATATATATATATATATATATATATATATATATATATATATATATATATATATATATATATATATATTTGTTTTCATCTATATACGTATGGGTTTCATCCTTACGGGAATCATCGTTAATTATTCTCACCGGTCGCCAAACCCGAACTTCGGAACTCGAGTTATATTTCAAACTCAAATTCCAACTTTGTTCGCTCCACGGCTGTCGTCAAGAACTCGGTAAATCAGAGAGAGAGTAATACTATTAGAAGGCAGTCGTCGTAAAGAGTCTGACTTTTTAACGGCAAATTGAATTGTCGCCATATATATATATATATATATATATATATATATATATATATATATATATATATCGGAATGATCTGTCATTACATTAGATTGCATGATGAATTTTACCGCCACCCCATCGTTTCAAATTATTTTTTATTCCCATTTTGTGAATGTTAACACTTAAATGCTTTTTGATTCAAATATAACACATTCAAACTAAGATTTTAACAACTTATTTCAAAATCCGAGTTGTTTCACATCTGCAACGAGTCTGTTGGCGAGTGTTAGTATTTATTAGTATGTTTAATTGATGTCAAACAACATGAAAAATAAAGACATTAAGTGTTCATAATAGTCGATTGTGTTGAGCTAAATCGAAATGATATCAATGATTGGTGATGTGTTACTAGAAATTTCTTTAATAGATTTCTGTAAATTCGTACTATTTAAATCTTTCACGGTACAATCAGCGTTCCTCGAGAAACAACAACGAGTAAATACACCATACTTATTAACGTTTCTCGTGTTATATTTAATTTTCTTGATATTTATTTAATGACAGGAAACACTAATCTCTATATATAACATGAATATATGTGCCCCTTGTACTTTTAGCGAGAGTAAGACAATTATCACATGCATCATAGGCTATGGCACTCACAACTCTATTCAGCTTATTCAATAAGCTTCTTTAAATAAACTAACAAATATATGCTCCCTCCGGTCGCATATTTTTGCTAGGCTGCTGCGTCAGACATGAACGCTCACCCGTAAACCGATGGAGCCCCAGTCATATTTCTTGGGTGAGTAGACATTGATGTTCTTTGTTTCTAACCAAGAATATTTTTAGTTAAGAATAGAAAAAAAACAACAAAAAAACATTTTTACACCACCACTTTTTTTAGCCTCTCCCATGAATACTAATATTGTCAGTTAAAAAAATAAAAATAAATATATCCCCCTCCCACCCTCAAAAAATGTTGTTTTACACTCCCCCATGAATACTACTATTTTCAGTTAAAAAAGGAAAAAAAATGTTTACTCCCCCCCATATGTTTTTTACTCTTCGCCATGAATAGTAATATTTTCAGTTCACAAAATGAAAAAAGAAAAAAAAGGTTACCCACCCCAATTTTTTTTAACCCTTCCCCATGAATACTGATATGTTCAGTTAAAAAAAAAAAATGTTTACTCCCTCAATGTGTTTTACCCTCGCCCATGAATACTACTATTTTCAGTTAAAAAAAATGTCCCCCCCATCAAAGAAAACATTTTTTTACCCTTCCCCATGAATAGTAATATTTTCAGTTAGAAAAAGAAAAAAAAATTGCCCCGCCCCCCCCATTTTGTTTTAGCCTTTGCCATGTATAGTTATAGTTTCAGTTAGAAAAAGTTAAATAAAAACAAAAATAAATTATCCCCCCCCAAAAAATGTGTTACCCATTCATAGTAAAAAAAATTATAAATTAGGAGGCGCCGCTGTCATATCAAAGAACTCATGTTTAAATATGCTGTTGAAGACGCCTACATCATATCAAAGAACCAGTTTTGTTATTCTTCCAAAATGGTTACCCATTTAGTAATGGCCGATATATTTGCTGCGTAACTTCAATTTACAATAAAACACCTAGTCTTATCAACGTAGTGTACATGAAGAATGAAAACTGTGAAACAAACCTCTTAAGATGTCGTCACTTCCGGAAAGAACCGGAAGGATGAGTCAGCAAAGTTTTCCAAAATGGTCAACCATTTAGTTATGGATGGTTAAGTTTATTTTACAGCAAAATACCTTATCTTGACAATGTAATAAACACGAAGAATTATAATGTGAAAGATATCCTCTCAAAATGACGTCACTTTCGAAAGGATGACTTTGCAATGTTAACAGTATTCGCCATTGAAAGTATGGTTTAGAAAACACGCCGGTTATGAAGAACATGGCTGCAATTAATTGTATGAATAATGTTTATTAATATCACCTCATCGGAAAATATTGTAAATACATATGTAAATTTTATAATAGCAGTTATAAGTGTATATTTCTAAATATGAATTTAATTGAAGGTTAAAAGGAATGACTTATGTAAATGAAAAAACTCGTCTAGTGTCTGAACGACTTTTAATAACAGTATATAACGAATTTGAAAAAGTATTGCTTTAAGTAAGATTCTTGACACGTTTTCTGTTCTAATCGCAGCCTCGTCTTGAAATTGCGTTCTTCTCTGTTTATTATATGTTATTCAATGCTATGTAATCTAAATTAATTAATTAATAGTAGCAAATAGCCATACTGGAGTTTCGGCTTGAGACAAATACATAAACTTCATTGTTAATAGATGTATGATTTTTTGGTCTATCTAACAATATATACTACGTTTAGCCAACTATCCCAGACTCTGAACACAACATACTCCATCGAGATTGTAGCAACCCGTTGTTCGTCTAATAGTCACTGTCTCATTCATCACCGAGAGGTAATCAACAACCGTTACTTGATATATTATAACCGATATTGTTTTCTATTCATCTTCCATTAATTGAATACATAATACAATACATCCAGGACAAATTTTATATACGACCGCTCATATTCGATTAGTGACGATATACTTTCATGTTTAACTTAGTCAATGTAATACATAACACATTTAAAACTTTAACATTATTTTTCATAATATACAGCGTAAAACTTACTGAACAGATCCCTTCAACAACATTCGTTTGTTTATACTAATTCCATGGAAACACGTAACATCATTGGTCTCTATGAACCTTCCACTGATAATTAACAGACAACACATGTCCATTGTTTTCTTTTTACCATCCCTACAGTAATCCAACATTCGGGTTATCATGTTCACGTTAGTTATTCTGTTTTTTTATTTGTGCGGGATATTGTACATCACAGGTTTTATTTTTTTCTTTAGATGTAACTATTATAACCATCCATTCTCTCTCTCCTCCTCTCGTTTTTTCTCCTTTCTCTCTCTCTATCTCTCTCTCCCTCTCTCTCTCTCTCTCTCTCTTGATTTGCTACAATACATAAAAACACACGTGTTTACATTTTCGCCGAATTTAACATAAAGAGGAGTAAATACATATGGCGTTCACCGGCGAACACACAGACACATTGATTGGAGTTAATACATTTAGGCATAGGTACAAATGTGTTAAGGCAACCTAAAAAACGTAATCGAGTTATTTCCCTTGAGTCAAAAGTAAAAGTTACAACATTTGGAATAAAAGTGTAAGTCGTCTACCTGGACAACAAAAACGTAAACAGAACAGCTCTCACGAAAACAAGCATCTCGCGTTCAGCGGGTTTCTACATTTCAATTTAATAAGTAGTTATGTTATAAGTACATTTTTGAAGGGATCTACTTTATACTTCTGTCATTTTTTTCATTTTTAATCGAACCGATAAAGTGTAAACATCCAGACGTAACATTTGACTACGGAGATAACGCAAATTTACATTTGCAAAGATGGAGTGCACCATGCAGCAATTAATGCAACACCAATTACGTTTGATAGAATTATTTTCAGAGAGGTTCTCAACATCTGCACAATTGCTTTTGGAAACACAGCTCACGACATAGGCAGAATCGATTGCACAAACGATTACCGAGTTCCATTACGACCTAATAGCAAAAGTCGACGTTCTGTACGTGGTGTTCACGCTTTGATGAACATTTATCGGTAGAATTCAAGGAACAAGCTGACGACTGGAGAGTTAGACTTTTGCTACGGGAGCTTGAGACGTCGGTACACGATCAGTATGCAAACTACATACTATCTAAACATCCACGTGACTACAACTTCAACAACACGGTGGAGACTCTAAAGCAGCTTTTCGGTGAGCATATTTCGTTATTTAATATGCGTTTTAATTTGCTCAGCATGACAACGTCCGATACGACCGATTTTTCAATTTATGCGAGTATTGTGAACAGAAAATGTGCACGTTTTAAAATATCTTCCATCACGGACGCTCAACTCAAATGTTATTTTTTTCTGAGTGGTTTGATATCGGCGGGGAAGGCATACATTCGCAGACAGATTTTGACAAAAATAGAGATAAATCCAGAAATTACATTGCAACAAGTCGCCGTGGATTGTCAGCGTCTCGTGAATCTAAAGCATGATTCAACTATGGTTCGACAAACGACATAATCCACAGTTAACACAGTAAAAAAACGTCGGCTTATCTCACCGACGTCAACAACTGTCAAGCCCCCAACCGCTTGCTTGAACTGTGGGATCTGGCATTTTGTACGAAACTGTACATCCAAGACACACGCTGTCGCAGCTGTAATCGACTTCGACATTAAGAGGTATTTTTCACACCTCAAGGAGAAAAAGAACCCATAATATACAAACCTCACATAACAGACACCGACAATATCACAAAATAAACACAACTGTCTGGTAGAAAATGTTCCTCCAAACCAAAGATCAAACCGAAAAATGCAGTACAATTGAATGGGCATCCTGGTCAGCTGCAGATGGATACTGGCTACGATATTACATTTATATCATAAAAATTATAGAACCCAGAGGCTAGCATTCATTGACATCGCCAAGTCAGGTAGCACACAGTGCTTCCGGTGACGGTGTTCACATCACGGGTCAATTCTCCGCTACCATTTAAATAAAAAAACAGAACGGTGTCGGGTGCCATATACATAGCAAACATATGTCATAATTACTGGGACTTGACATGATCGAATTACTAGGTATTCTCAACATTCTACTCAACTGTATATTGGAGGTAGTATCCAGATCGTCACATCAGAAAAGTATTATTGACCAGACCAAATACATCCTGAAACAATTTTCTGTAGTCTTCACAAACAACTTGGGACACTGCACTCAGACAGAGTTCACATCGTCCCTTAACCCATTTTCTCAGCCTTTTTCTCAACCCAAACGCCTAGTGTCATATGATGCATTGCGTCTGGTGAACCATGAACTAAAACGACTTGAAGAAATGAAAGTCATCATACCGGTGACATATTGACGGTGGGCAGCCGCTATTGTATTAGTAAATACAGCTAGTAGTTCAATTCGATGGTGTGATGATTTTACAAATGCCCTCAACTAGAGGATCACCAATACCCATTGCCAATCTCAGATAATCTCTTCATCATACTTAATGGTGGTACCTGCTTTGCAATAGTGGCAGAAACATCCAGGAACCTTCTTACTATTAACAAACACCGTAGATTATTCCAATTCACTCGTTTACATTTTGGGGTAAAAACAGCCTTTCCAATATTTCAGCTAATCAGAGACACAATGCTCACTAACATGGAAGGTGTATATGTATACTTAGATGGCATACGATCCAACCAACAGTTGACAATAAGGGATCAGTTAGACTTTGGTGCCCAGCTCCGGCCTGAAAAGTGTCATTTTTGTTTATCTTCCATAAAATAGTTGGGATTTATTTTTCATCGCCAAGGTCGTCATCATATCATGATAATGTGGACGCTATTCATCACATGCAACCCCCCCCCCCCCCCCCCCCCATCGGATGTTAGCAGTCTACGCGCATTTCTGAGACTGGTTAGTTTCTACGGTACTTTCTTGCTTTTACTCCATAAAATCATATCATCACTCAACAAACTGTTGACAAAAGACGCAAAATGGTACTGGTCCGTGAACTGTCAGAAATCATTTTACAAAATCAAAGCACTCATTAAATCTGACCTACTGCTCCTACATTTAAATCCAAATAAGAAAATAGTCGTGATTGTGGATGCATTAGATCTTGGCGTGGGAGCAGTTATCCTTCATATATTCACAGAAGGAACTGAGAAAGCTATTATGCATGCAGCCAGATCCCTGACACACGCTAAACGTAATTACCGGCAAGTTGAAGAGGAGGAACTTATTTTTGTCGTAAATTAATTCCATACGATGGTGTTCGGGCGTCACTTTACACTTCTGAAGGACCACAAGCCACTACTTTAATATTTGGCTCAATAAAGGTATTCCAGTATATTCAGCCAGTCGATTACCAAAGTGGGAAGTCATTCTACTCAGGTACTATTTCGATATACATTACCGCCGGACAACAGAATTCGGCCCAGCTGATGCCTTGTCACGACTTATCACTACACTGTCATCGCTGCCATCAGCATCGAAGACGATTTAAAACGTACGTTCACAGATTATATCCGGAAAATTCCAGTAATAAGGATTGATATGAAGCGAGAACACCACAAGACTCAATAATACACAAAGTGGGCAGATTTCTCCAACATTCATGGTCTCTACTCCTCACGGGAGACCTCTAACAGTTCAAACGCCTCAGTAGTTCTCTTTCCGTCATTGATGGTTGTTTGATGTTTGCAGATCGTGTTGCTGTTCCCACCAAGCCCGGACATGAAACAACTACATTCGGGCATCAAGGTAGTAATCGAATAAAATCCCTAGCCCGCAATGTGGTCTATTGACCTAAATTGGACACATACATTGAGCGTACTATCACACGTTGTGTCCAGAGTATCGAAGTGCATAAATATCTACGCCGGATGCGATGACTATCACACTTCTTACTTAAAAATAAACATAAAACTATACATACAAAATAATCCTAGTGATTCAAAAGCGTAAAAAACGAAAAACCGATATATCTCAGGAGTAGCTTTTAAAATGACCTCTTAAATAGAATTAAAGATTTATAATCACAAAAATAACACAATTGTTTCCAAAAAACAATTACAAAACATCATTAGAAACAACTTTGACAAAATCTTCGTAAAAGCAAATTATCTAGGATTGTTTTATAAAATAAATAAGGAAGAATATGACGAACTACTCACCGAAAACATTACGATAAACTGCAAAATAATTAGATACAAGCGAACGTGACTACACATATATATATATATATATATATATATATATATATATATATATATATAAATGCTGAAAGTAAACTCGTCACCGATAAGCTATGAGTCAGCTACAAAGTTCGTATATTAAAGCCTAAGGACCACAAGAATAATGTTAGCAATACCCCTTGCAATCGCCTTATTAGTCAGACTAAACACGAAATATTCAAAATTAGTTAAACAATTATTTCTTGTAATAACAAGCAAAAAATATTCTTAGAATTAAACCAGTGAGTAATACAGCCGAAGAAATAACTTGGTTTAATAATATCGAAAATCCAAATAAATATGCCTTACTACAAATTTACATCGTAGATTTTTATCAATCATATCCGTAGATACCTTCAACGCCGACATAGAGTTTTAAAAAAAGTACAAGATCAGTTTTAATCAATAATAATGAAAATTGAGTCATAACAAAAATGGTAAATATATTTAATTTAGACATAGGCGCCCTGGAATCTGCAGCGGCATCTGATTTTGTGGGATTATTTATTTTTTAAACACTCACAAATACATTTTAAATTCGGATATTGGCCTATATAGAGATGATCCATTAGCCATAATAAAGCATTCCAACAAAAATTAAGGGAGACTCGTGCAAGAAAAGTATATATATATATATATATATATATGATCACTTAACAAGCAAAATACTCCTAAACATCATCGAAAACCAATCCACTGCATAAAATACTTAATAAATATAACCTAAAGCTGTTCTACAGTTGCTGCGAAAACTTAGACATTATAATTTAGGCACACAATAAGAGAATCCTAAAGGGGAAATGTAGAGTGAAAAATAATAATAAATTGCGTAAAAAGTGGCCAATATAGCACGAACAAAATTGAGAAAAACTCACATATAACCACTACAAATAGTAATAACAAAAACACTTAGAGTAATCACCCAAACAGAAATAAAAAGTGCGTAATGAAGAGAAAATCTGTAACTGCATAACTCGTAAATTTTGTCCAATGCAAAATAAATGCCTAACACAAAAGTATTGATTACCAACGCACAATATTTGCCAAAGAAAGACAAAATAAAAAAAAGTACTACGTGTATATGCCCTCCTGATATTTTAACACTAGATATTATAGCGGCAACAGCACATCCGAATACAAAACACGTCGAATTAAAACAGCAGTAGCGAACCATTACTTGGAGCTCAAAGATAACGGACGTTAACCAATAATCGAATGGAAAATAGTACGACAGACTAGTTCATGTAAGAATTTGACGACCTGTGTAGATTATATCTAAATCATAAATTTAAGATACTAAACATTAAAGATAGCAGCAATTTATACAACTATAGAAATTAAATAGCAAAACCATGATTACACGAAATACAATTTATTTCAATTAAATAATACATAACAAATAAATAAAAAAAAAACTAAACTAACTAAACAAACACCTTAAAAATACAAGCAAACACGTGTTAAAACATGATCACCTATTAATTCGACAACACCAAGAACCAGGGATGAGTAACCCCTACCGAAAACAGAACCAAAGTATAGAGAGTAAAATCCACCGAACCTTTGTTAGTGAGAAGCCCTGTCATAGGGTAATGGGCACGTTAACTCGTGGAAGAGAATTCTATACATTTTAGTTTGACGATTTATTACGGGGAGGAAACGCGAAAGCATCCGTGTAGCTTAATTGCCATAAATATATATCCATAACTTACTATATATATATATACATATATATATATATATATATATATATATATATATATATATATATATATATATATGAATACAACACAGAAGAATACAAATGTTATGACGTAATCAATATTACGTGATCATGCTCTAAAAATAACATCAACAAATATGTATGCGTACACATGTTTCAGAAATGTATATACACTATTCTACAGCTCAGGAGAGCAATAGAAATAACTTCGGTGCAGGCCAAGGATTGGATTGTTAGAAAATTACAGACATATAAAACTTTAATGCCCACTAACATCAAGAAACAATATTTCTAATTTTATTTTATTTATTTTTTATGGCTGTTTATAATTGTTGGATTTAGTGGTCTAATGTTAATATGTATTATTTAATACAAACGGTACAACACTTTTTAATGTGAATTACGATGATTCCAACTTAGTTTTTCTTTAGTTAGTTGACTCAGATTTCATAGTGATCAACAGGTAGATAAGAATTAAAGAGTTCAATGTATTGTAATTTCATTAATTCAGGAATCTAGATTTTTGTATTAAATTTAATAGAATACATAAGTTATTTTACAGGGGCCAATATATTAGCTCAAACTATTTAAAATGTTGACAAAAAACGCTTCCTATTTTCATATATAAAAGAACATAGAATATAGTATATAGGAAATGAAAAATAGAAACACAAAAATATGTGTTTTTTATGTATTAATCAACGTTTCGTCTTTATTTGTAAGACTTCCTCAGGATGATAATTTTAAGAAAATGTCATGCACGTACATAGCAATATTGGGTTGACATGATGGGATAATGAGAAGAAAAAGTAACCACTACTGGGGGCACAGGACCAATGTCCAGGCTGAGAGAAGTCGGTGGCAGGGAGGGAAATGAATGTAGATAGCTGTGAGTGAAAAATATGAGGGGCGGAAGTGTTAGTGAACTTGTCTGAGAGTGGGAGAGAGAAGAGAGGATGCTTAGGTTTTTGTTGTGGTGAGGTATAGCATGGATTTTGAGGGGCTGGGGAAAGAGGAGGGCGGAGACTCTGTGTTTTGTGTGTGTAGGTAGTGGTGGCAGAGTTTTAGAAAAATATTAGAGGAAATGAAGATTATTTGAAAGTAGGTGGGGTGGGGGGGTAAGAGTGTGAAAGAGGTAGTCGAAAGGGCGAGATGGTGAAGGGGAGGGGGGAGAGTTTGTTGTGATTAGTGTGACATTTTTGGTGAGTAGAATTATTTGACCAGCTGGCTTTGTCAGGATTGTGTGAATATAAGTAATTTAGAAGGAAAGTGTTGAAATGTGCTGAGAACATGACAATGAGGGGAAGGAAAAAGAAAAAAGAAAGAGAAGGAGAAAAGTTATATTATTTTTTGTGAGAAATAGGTGAAATGTAGTTTTGTGCAGGCAGTGTTGATGGTTTGAAATATAATTGAGGGCAAAAGGGGGTTAAATATATAAATATGTGTGAGGGTATCTAAATTGTGTTCAATGGTGAGGCTGTTTTTTGTGGTTAAGTGGTTTGGATTCGTGGTGAATCAAAATATATGTGGGAGGGGTGTGTGTGTGAGTGTGTATGCGGGGGCTTGTATATAAGTACAATTGAGAGCGAAGAGAAGAAAGGTTAGCCATGATCTACGTTCAGTTTTTGTTCGGTGAGGATAATTTTGCTTACTCAGGGGGATAGATTGTAGGAGCCGTTTCGTTGTCTGATGGTGTTGGAGGCTGTTATTTGTGCAGTTTCCAATAGTCTTCGCCGAGCTTTGTTATGAACGTATTTGGTTATTTTGGCCTGTTCAAATTTGAAAGCATGGTCGTGCTCTAATACATGGGAGAAAAGTGCACTGAGTGAGCTATTGTGTGTTATGTCTTGTTTGTGTTCGCTCAATATTTTATACAATTCACGTTGTGTTTCTCCCGCGTAAATTTGATTGCAGTTGTTTCATAGGACAATATATTAGCCGGCATGGGATGTATGTCTTTTTTGGAAATGTCTTGCTGTGTTTAATGTTTGTTTTATGGTTTTTGATGTGGTTTGTACTGTTGGAATGCCTTATTTGTTAAGTGTGTAGCATTAAATGTGTTATTGGAAGATATGGGTAAGAGAAGGAGTATGTCTGTGGGAGAGGTGTTTGCTGTTTGATTTTTGTGTGTGTTGTTTTCAGAGAATATTTGAAAGGCTTTCATCTTCGCATTTAATATAACATGTGTGGGGTATTGCAGTGTTTTGAAGGAATTAATTATGTGTTGCATTTCTTCATCTATGTATTGAGGACTGCAGATTCTAAGAGCGCGTAGGAAGAGTATATATATATATATGTACAACTAAATGTATGTACGCGTGTTGCCTATAGGAAGTAAGTTTAGAGAATCCACATAAAATATAAATGTGTATTATCATGTAAATTTCACTGAGAAAGACAATTTAAGTATTCCCGAATTCCTACGCGCACGCCTGACGGGCTATCATCGCTTAACCGTCTTTAAACTTCAAATATATCTTAGTTTTATGAAATTCAAATCTTATGTATGCAATATTCCATCGAAGACGATCTAAGTGGTCATCTACCTATAAGTTCCCTCCTAACCTAAGGTAGCTATGGCGGACCATTTTTCTTTATAACGTTAAATATATCCTATTTTAATTAAATTCATATCGTATGTATATTATTCTTCTTGGAAGAAAAGTGAATATTTCATAAATCTCTTCATTTCATAATATGTGCCGAATATATACAATCCAAATACTTCTAAATGTGGCATGGTGATATGAACTAATTAAAGCTTCAAATACGTATATCCTATCATCCATATAAGTGCCATTTTAATTGTCATCGTGAACATGTCATGACTGTTTAGTGAAGAAAAGTATCAAGCTCAAAACATCAAGAGTGCAGTTCTGATACTACCCACAAAGTTTGAAAAAAAACAAAATTATATATTTTTCTAATATAATATAAGGGGATATTTCTGGTATATTTAGTACGTAAAGCCTCTCTGTGTCTATGTGTGTCTACCTCTCTCTCTTTCTCTCTCTCCCTGAATCTTTGTATTGCTCTCTATATACATCAATCCTATTTCTCTCTCTCTCTCTCTCTCTCTCTCTCTCTCTCTCTATATATATATATATATATATATATATATATATATATATATATATATATATATATATATATATATCAAATTACCACTTCCCCAATAAGCAAACGTTGAAAATAAAAAAAGTTATAATTTCACTAAAATATATACGTACATAAATTAATGATAACAATAATAACACTAATACATATGATTATACTAATAGTAATAATAATGATGAAAATAATTACACTTAACACTAAAATGGCATATCGTAATTTGCATACTAAATACTACTACTACTACTACTACTACTACTACTAACAATAATAATAATAATTATAATAATAATAATTATCAGTATTATTATTATTATTATTACAATGATACCACTGTTTAAACACAACACTTTAGAACCACTTTGCGATATGGCATTTATCATATATAATTATATAGGAAGGTAAGATGAATAAACCAAAAGCATGACTACATTTGGTTCAAAATAAAAATATATATATATATGATAGGAATAAAACCTAGCTATACAGATCTAAATAGTCAATATATATTCTAAATAAACTTTGAGTTATTTTAAACAAAGAAAGCAAATGCAGTTGGCATTTCCAAGGATATTAACTAAATCCAAGATATTGCAGACTTAGCACTCACATAAGGTAATTTATTATACATATAATTCAGTCGAACATCTCTCGGTCCGTGTGCATGTCCGTCCACCTAAAAACACACATGTAGTTTAAATAGCAATCTATTCAAAAGAACAATTTGCATTAGGACATAATGGAAGTCGTTCTGCGTCTCTAGGTATCCCTTATGAAACTTTCGACACTTTGCTTACATGTTATACAATGAAATTAATCTAGATGGTAAGCGTTAAAGAGTATCAACATATATGTTATTCGCTCACTGGGTAAGAAATATATACCTGGCAACATCAAAGCTGCTGTTAAAGTTACCCTCGTTAATATGATTTCACGTATACGGAAACCTTGCAGTGCTGGGTAACCCTGCTAGTTAATTAATAAGTGTAGTAATAGTATTACACAAGTATACGCCATACTTGACTAAAACATGAGATATACTTTCTACATATTTATTATTAATATTTGCACTCACTAGGAATTAACACACAAGGAGTAATCAGTGATTGCTTAGTAACAACCAAATACCCAAGATTTCCAATATTCTACACCTCCTTAGATAACTATTGGAAATACCTTTGCGTTATCACAAAATGGGTTAACAATTGATTTCTCGCTGGCAATCACCTTTGGTTTTCTCTGCAATTCAAGGTGCCAGACATTTCTAAACTCTTCTAGTCTGGTTTGTGCATTTCCCATCAGTCTTACAATACTCCTTGATCCTTCATGACTATTCTGTGTGGTATCAGTCGAGGCTGGTTCCATCATTTCAGGCAATTTCCACCAGTTATTATAAGTATTATTAGTAGTAATATTATAATTATAATTATTAATAGTAGTATGTAGAGTAGTACTAGTAGTAGTAGTATTGTTCATGTGCTTGTTGTTATTATTATTGATTATTACAATTTTGTATTATCATCGTGTTATTATTATGTTTATAATAATTATTAATAATGATCATGATAATAATAATACTTATAATGCAGTAATATATTTAGATACACCTCTAATTTATAGTACGAAGAAGAGTAATAATTCACTTACTTAGAACTGTGAAAGTATGTAGAAACATGTATAGGCCAGTAAATGATTATAAGTGTATATAAGTATTAATATGTATATTTTCCTGAATCTCACCAAATTATAAACACGCATTATATATATTCTATGAGATATAGATTGGCACACATACATAACACATTTAGTAACACAATATTTCAAGTAATCTTCATTCCTTCACATCTTTTTCAAAAAGTATGATACCACCTACATGCTAAACACATAGAGTTTCCCCCATCCCTCCTCTTTCCCAGCCCCTTAAAACCCATGCCACACATCACCATGACAAAAATAGTTTCATCTCTCCCACCTAAAAGCAAATCCACTAATATTCTCCCACTCCTTATTTCACTGCTGCCTTAATGGTACCCAGTCAATGCTTTCCATATTCATTTCATTCTTCGCCACCACTGACTTTTGCAGCCTGGACTCTCC
>OY744526.1:102117051-102129551 GCA_963556195.1 Sepiola atlantica
ATCATTGCTGAACTTAGTATTTTGTATGTTAACAATAGCACTATAATCGTAAACTGTTGTACTTTTATTGTGTTTAATATCTTTCCAACGTCATTAAGTAAATGGGCATGAAACTTTGCAGAATATAGTAAGTGCAATAAAAAGAAAACTTATGTTTAAATAGATCAGCTAATACCCAAATTATGATAGGGTCATCAATTTTATCGAATTCCTCTGACCTATGTACAACTCATCGTTTTAATATAGCTAAATAAAGGTTGCATGATATGAGGATTGAATACTGTTCATTTTAGGCGTGGTAACTGCATGGTATGGTTTCTTTTAATCTTTTTAATTATAATTGTTTCAATCATTAATTCATTTGAATTGTTAGGTTTAGCTACTTTGCTAGAGAAGAGAAGGCAGGGTTGACTTTGTTGAGACTTGCAAAATTATCAATGACATGTCTGAACGTGTAATAAGTTGTTTAGTGATCTTTCTAAAAATGTATATGCAAGAAATACCACATATGTTGTTGATTAAGTTTGGAAACAGCCACAATATCTATAATGTAAATAATTTTTCGATCAACTGGATTGCATCATCAATAATAATATAAAAATGAATTGCAAGTGCATTTCCAGTTAAATGTGATTACATCTATTAAACATGATCTTACCAGTGTATGAATCATATATATATATATATATATATATATATATATATATTGATATATCTATCCATCTATCTATCTATCTATCTATTTATCTCTGCATATATATATATATATATATATATATATATATATATATATATATATATACACGTATGTGAAATGCAGAATTATGACATAGTCAGTGTTTTGCAATGATAATACCCCGAAAAAATCACCACCGACAATATTTGTCATTGAGTACATATGTTTCTGATTTTTTTATCATCCACAGGAGGGTAGAAGTTTAACAATCATATCAATACCTAAATCCGCATAATCGTTATCAATACGACACGTGCAACACCTAAAGTAAAAATAGTTTTATAAATAGAAGTATTTAATTAATTAATAATTCTAGCATGGAATTACGAATAGTAAAATATTGATAGGTAGAAGAATATATTAGTCTCATGCAAATGCCGGATGTTTTCATTGATGAACAAATAGCGTATTCTAAGGATGAATAATGTATCATGACAGGATATGAACACAGGAATTAAGAGACTAGAGCATTCGACAACGGAGAATTCAAGTGGTTGGACTAACCTTGGCACTAACGAACTTCTCATCTTCTCTGCGACTGCAACAGATGATTCGGAATAAGAAAATTGTAAAATATATACGAAATAAATTCCCCTCTCAATTTCCAAAGAAATAACATCCAGCTACGTTTTTGAGTTTAAGAGATAGTGTTGTTTTTCTTCTTTTCCGACATACAAAGTTGGCATAAGGTAGAATCCAATAACAAAGAACCATCTATCCAATAGTAAAATTTTTATGTAAATAGTTATTTTCAGAAATGGAAATATATGAATAAAATAATTCAAAGGTCCATTACGATAGATTCTAAATGCATTTTCTTTTTGTTAAAACGAGTCGGTGTCCATTGGTCTGGCGTCTGTCTGCCGTTAAACACAGAGATCGCATCGCGCATTCTAGTTCTAATGCATTTGTGTTACTCCGACAGACAACGTCCGTAAGTCGCACTCATCCTTGAAGTAATACATTTGTCAGCTTGTCACATATAGTCTTGAAAACGCATTTCCGTCGGCATGAAATCAACTCGTTTGTAAATGTTAATATTAGGTTTAAACAATACAACTTTCGTAGGTTCGTAGCTTAGGTGTATATAGAATTTGCGTTAGTCTGTTACGCTAATGTTTAAAATAGCAGATTCATCGCTAAACGCACAGATTGAACGGCCGCATTTGAAGAACTGGAAGGACAACGCGGCGTAGTCAAGGTTACTGTTGAGTTATATAGTTTAATCAATGACCATTGATTGCCTAATATTGGCACACGCGAGGTAAATCTTACTTTTAAAACACACACAGCTAATCGAGGGGACACTTACAAATAGAAAACAATGGCAAATACGCAAGATTCATCTTACTTAACGAACCACTATGCGAGTCAAATTTTACACAAAAATAATTTTAAAAAAAACGATAAGTTTTACTTTAAGAAAATAAATAAATACGCTTTTCGTTCTAAATTTATAAATAAAGCATCTGATTGATAGTTTATTACTTCCTATTTTATTCACAAACATATTAAAATCTAGGATTGTTTTTCTCAGGATACTAAAAGTGCAAGAAATGATTGTTAGGTTTGTTACTATCAGTTATAAAGATCAAGCCCCCTTTTTTAGCATAACTATTAAATTCGCATGCGTGATTAATTATGGCTTTTTTATCATAATAATGTAATATTAAGATTAAGTGTTATTTTTACTGATAGCATACATTTGTCTTCGTGATTATGTAACTAAGTAAGACGCACAGTCGTTCACTTTTGTTATATAGATATCCATTCTTGTTTGTTATGATAAATAAGATCACGAAATTGATAACACGTGAGTGATCTATGACTATGTTTGCTGTATGCATGCATTGAATGTGTAATATTGGCTAGACATTAATTTGCATCTTTTTCGTACATTCTCTCAATGGCTGCCGAACACCAACGGAACAAAATTAGAAATGACTGGTTCTAATGAAGGCAACCCGAAATAAAGGTCAATTGGGCTTCATGGCAAACAGTTAAATTGTATATCATAAGCGTGTTTATTGGGTGAGTGAAGTAAGTTTCAATCTATGTTTAACACGAATGAAGCACTTTGTTTCGCACGTTATTTCCTGCATTTGCGTGGCAGTCGGTTTTCACTGTGCCAAAATTGTTCGCATATATTTTGGATTTATAAGTCTGTATAAGTTAGTGTTAACCTTTACATATCCTGTATTTCGCGCAATAGGCTGATTTGTTTCAAATAGACGAACTTCCGAGGCGCATGTTTGATTCCTCTACGGTATTTTGTTTTAACTTTATTGTATTCATAGTATATCTACGGCTCCGAGAACTAACTATATTTGTGTTTAGTTGTATTAGCAACGTAACGATTAGCATAAAAAGTAGCACAATTGATAGCATCAAATCCCCTGTAAAAATTAATTTCGTGTAAACTGAAATGGCATGAATTCAATTCAATTGTACGTATACCCATTCAAAGAGCGTTTCCCATTATACTTGTGCATCATATCTACATCGTTTTATTTATAAAACGCAGCCGGGAGGGAGATATTTTAGCAATCGCCTAGCGATGGTTGTTGCGATGTTATTTGAACATTCTCATTTAAATTACAAGACTACGCTTTATTTGAAACGATTATACCTACTTATTTAAGAACATTTAAGTTTTAATAACAATAAATAACAACTAAACTGCACTCCTGCTCCTAGTAGTTGACTCTATATTACAAGTTTAATAAATATGCTGCTGCTTTTAACTTCTAAAATTCCTCATTATTACAGTCATTTAATTATTTCGCATCGCCTCTCACTAGTTTAAGTGTCTAGTCTTTGAGATTGGCATTTATTTTCTGAACTCAGGAACGAGGATGGGAAAGAGAGAAAATGAGTGATTAAAAAGTTTGCAAAACCGGAGAGACATTCAATAAACAGAAAAGTAGATCATTTTATATATTGAGAAATGGCTTTATTCAAATGAACAAAAAAAGAGATTTGATATTGTATTTATAAAATCCGTTTCTGCGTCACCTCCACAAACAAAAATTGCTATGTAAGTAATTTTAACTAGAGGAGTAAATAGTGTTTGGTCGGGGAAAACTTGTTTTAGGCAATAACACACTTATCGGTTCTATTTTACACAAGAAAGCTTTAGATGGTTTCGACTAGCAAAACCAATTCGCTTACGGCCTCTATTCATGAGTTTATTTCTGATCTTGTTCATGGCGAAACTTGCTAAATCTTGATAGAATTCAAATATTAAGGCTTGTCTTCGTTTATTGTCACATATTATATTACTGATAAGACTGTTTTTTTTTAAGTTTCATTATATACATAGATATCTTTGTTACAGATTAAGACATATAAGAACTCTGTCATTCTATGTTTACTGAAATTAAGTTTCATGTTATTGGTTCCACGTGTACAATAAACACATATATTTACAACATTAATATATGTGCTTATTGTACAAATGCATACTCGGTATTACTGTAGTGATGCATGATGCAGTTATCTCTAATCTCCACGAAATGTATATATCAATTTTCTAAGTCTTCCGTGGGGATTCCGCCCATGGATGTATCCCCCGAAAATATCCAGGTTGTCTTTGTATGACTTTGATTGCATTTCAGAATATAACTCGTGAAGTCTACCCCAAATGTTTCCAAACGATGTACGTCAAGTAACGTACTTTATGTTCAGTTTAAGCATGAAATGTCGGTTAAACAGGAAGGATTCTTCCATATTTATATTTTTCTTGCTACTTTTTACAGCTTTTTTAGCTTGAAAAAACAGTATATTTATCTCAGTCTAACATTCCCAATGCGATCCGATAGGTGAAGTCAATCGGCACTTTGGGGTGTTGACGGACATTTTGTTGTAGTCAAATCGTTTCTGATTACCCTCGATGCAAAAGGTGAAGGAATCACGGTGATGGTGCCAACTTCTACGAGGTAGGTCACTAACTGTGATTTAAATTATATGCAATAACAGTAAAGACGGTGACGTTGCCATGTATTTCATGCATCATGCAATACTCGGGAGGTGCTGTTTTTAATTCGTTGTTGAAACAAGGTGACTCACTTGAAGGCATCAATGTTTTTTTAGAATAGTAACGTGCTTTGTATCCCAAGATATTGCCCAGGAGAGATGAACACATAGGGAATAAATTATTTTTAGAAATTAGTCTATCATCTTTTTTTCACGTTCATTATATCGCATATACTATAGTTTTATCAAGGATTGCACTTTTGAATATCCGTTTGTCCAACAATATACTGCTATACACTTATAGAGAGGGTTACTACCTTTCTAAGCAACGGGTGGGTTGAGCTATTAATATTGGTTCCACTTAAATGCATGGCTTTAGTCGAAATTGATCGAGTGATTAGTGCCAGAAGTTTGACCACCACTTACTATCGTTTAAGGGACTATGCAGATTTCGCTCTCGAATTGGACTTCTACCTAAATATTGTAATCTTCCTATTTATGTTATCTGAGTGGCTCTCGCTAGCCCTATGAACACAGTTAATCACAGAAGATTATCTGATAATAAAATGTATAATATTAGCTTCTGTGGCACACAATCTATGTAGGGTAAAATGAATAACTGATGTCCAGCATTCTATTGTAGTGTAAACAGTGAAGGAATGTAAACGGTGTAGATATACTCAAATCTGCGTCTATGCAATATCAAATAAGTCAACTATCTCTTCAGAGGCACTATATCCAAGGGAGAATATGAAACATATTTGAGGGCTTCCATATGCGGTTTACCACACATGATTATACTTGGAACTGGATGAGTATCGAGGTTGAAACTACTGTAGGATTTACCATGTACTCTTAATTTTTTTGATTTAGCGATGCAGATACTTCTCAAAGAAGCAGAATGCAATGCACACCATAGAACTTTAGAGGGAGAATTCCTAATGCAACAATTGAAAGATCTCAGCGACGACACTATAATATTTACATAAAAAAACGATATATGCAATTAACTTAATATGATAGCTTATCTTCTCTGGAAAGGTCATCGATCTTGTTCTCTCTTTCAGGAAAGTAAAAAGTAAATTGGGATATCTTCTTTACAGTGTGTGGCGAGGAAATCTACGGTATCAGCAGAACCGATAGAGGGGCTGGGTAAATAGTACGATAACACCTTGAACGATATAAAGCATGTTAAAAATTACAATCAGAGCAGTTGATAAGTCTAAAAACGATCCAGTGCCGTCTACTTCAAAGCCAATCAAAGGTATGGTGTATTCTACACATGCTCATCAGAATTCAGTTATAGACTCTTCTCGTGTACATAATCACTTTGAGCATAGATTAGGATATTGAAGAAATGTTCAGTGTATAATATAATGGATGAGTTTACCTCACAGATGGTCAGACTTCGCACTATAAAGAAAGAAAAACCCAATAAAACTTATGTATATGATGCCGAATTATTCAACGAAAACGATGGTAAAGAGAGTTCAACACTTTTTAAATACGGAAATAAATTGTAGTGACTAATACGCTATTAAATGAGTCTAAAGGGCACTTAGCTGTCAGGGAAGTTATCACTCGCTAAAACATGAATACGTGATCTGCGAAGTACCAGAATTCAAACATTGCTTACGTCTTTGATCAAAGATCGTCGTTACCTAGGCATCCAGGAAATAAAGAGAAAGCAGTAAAGCTTCACTTTGAAACATGAGTCCAGCAGTCACTACAGTGACAATAGACGCATTGGAAATAAGCTATAAACAGATCCCTTACATAAAATGGCATTCGGCGTATAGCGCTGCTTAGGTGGAGCTTTATAATACGCTCAACTTACCACGTCAATGTCAATGACGAATCTTGTCCAATAGAACAAGAAGGATACTTAAACGTGTCCTATTTGGAAGTAAACACCTAATACAATGGAACATGTGTTTAGTTTTTTTGCGTATTGCTTATATAGGTAGAGGCAAAATAGGATAGTGGATGAACTGACCACAACAATACGCAGACATATAAAACAAAATCAGACATATAAAACAAAATCTGCCATATGGAGCAAAAAGCAACTCATTTAATCAGAAGTTTGTTGCAGAGAATATAATAATTGGATTAGGTCAACATATACATTGGCAATTATTCATACCTGGCAAAAATATTCTTAGACCGAATGGCTATTGGCTGTCTATCGCAGATTTTCCAGGCTAATGAAATGCTTACCTCTTTATTATAATTCAAACAAAGACAACGGCCCTTCATACTTATATCGCTATAACAATAACACACTTATTCTGGTTGGATTAACAACACATTATAAGAGCCGGATAGAAACAAGACAACTACAAATTGAGAAATGCAACACCTTTGGTGGTTATAGTGTAATTCTCGAGCTGTTGAAATTGTAGCGAGGGATTTCCTTACAGGCTCTCTGTATCATTTCCTTCCCCAGCTGGGGAGAAAAGGCCGAAGTAGCATATCAGCTAGCAAACGCCAGATAGAGATAACATAACACGGTGCAATATCCATCTGGGGAAAAATAAATATCACGGAGTGATATAATAGCAATACAATATTGCCACTCTATAGTTATTTCTGTGAGGAGTAGCATTTAATGTTTCGATATGGGTACGTTTCCACGTAAAGTACACGTGCGACGCTTGACTTTTACACGTTCGATCATGTTTGATTTAGGTTTAACAAATTCTTAAGCTAATGATTGAAATATAATTTTCGGTAAAATATGGGTTTACCATATTATATAGCTGTACTTGAAAATTACTTTGTGAGGTGATTTTTGTGTAAAAGGGTTTTTAAAAGTAAGCTTTTAGAAATCTACTGTTCAAATTCGAACTCTTGCTAGTCTGAGCTCGCATTCAGGTGTGATCTGTCTTACCCAGCTAAAAGTGTCCTTGGTCAACGACAAGCTTATTCATTTTCTAGAAAGTCTGGGCATTTTGAGTTATTTTCAGTATGACTTTTCTGGTGCCTGTTCAACTGCTGATCTTTTAACTGTAGTAACTGAACGAATCTGTCATTTCATGGGTTATTCAGGAGCTGATAGGATCATTGTGCTTGCAATTTGTAGGCGTTCGACAGAATGTAATATGCTAGTCTTCTACACACACCTCTCTGTTATATTGTTGCTGGTGAGGTTATAGACATTATTTATTCTTTATGATTGAAAATTGCGAATGTCTTTGAACGGTGTTGCTTTATTCTTCTTCCCTATCAATGCTAATTTACTTTGGGGCTTTGTTTCTTCTTTATATCAATTCTGATTTGTTTTTCTGATGAGACCAGTCTCTCTTCTTGTGTTGCATTTCCACATCTCCCTGAAATACGTTTAAATATGCAGCTGATAGAGAAGTTTATCTGGGTTCTGTTGTACATTTTGGTACGAAATGGTTTGCTCCGTTTAACCCTGTTAATTCTTAGCTCGTCCCTTTAAACCGTACGCGTGCCCCTTTTCTTGCTGATATTCTCATGGTTGGTACTGCTCTTGCAAAAAAATCGACTCAGAACCTGCTTGGTTTTTCATCTCAACAAAACGTTATTAGAGTTAATATATTAGAAATATTACTATGTTTGCTTCCTTTGAATTCGGTGTTCTCTATCGCTGCAAACCCTTTCTCATACCTGACTCTATTAACTATCTATAAATATTTGCAATCAGACAAGGTATAGAATGATGTTGTAATACTTTTACATTTCATAATTTCTCTGGTGAATATCTGTTTCCTTGGAGAATACTTGATGAGGTGCAGAAACGTAGTTGTTATTTGATTTACTCCCTCCAATTCCTCTTCTCTTTACACTCTCTCTGACAAACGTGAAGTTGCTAGTCTTAGTTTTTTGAAGTACAATAAAAGAATGTGTTCTGCAAAATTGTGTGATCTATTCCCCGCTTAATTTGTTCCAGCTCGTTAAACTCGTTGATCTAGTAGTGTCTATGTATACGCTGTTTTGTATATCTCATTCAAATACAGCTTCCTATTCAAGTAGATTCTTTTAAAGAATTAGGAGTTGGTGATACTGCTGAATGTTTCATATCCTACCTATAGCGTTATCCTTTTCAGGACTAAGTCAAATATACTTCTCCTTTCTTAGAGATAATTCTATTTTGTTCTTGTAAACTCCTAACATCTAGTGGCTTCCTGACTTGTCTGAAGTAATTTTCATATACAAATAATGTGATGTTATATCAATGAATAGGGTCAATGCGCGAAGAATGCATTAATGTGCAGGTTTTAAAACGGTGGATATACTCTGATAATAACGCTACATTATAGTGTTCCGAATACAAATATACTATAGTGTAAAAAATCTGATGAACCATGAGTACATACCATCCCACAAGGTGTTTCTTTTATTCACACCCACCAATATACAGGGTGTTTCAAAAGTCTTGGGAACATTACAAATGCGTATATCTCATGAACTATTCCAGGTAGAAAAATGAAACTGGTGCCATTTTAAAGCTTGCTTAATCAAGTTTTTGGTCATACTAATGATTTTCGTGTTATCTTCCCAGGTGCAGTAATGGCGTTCTCTAAACAAGACAAGGCATTTTGCGTCCTCCAATTTGCAAAGACTGAATCGTGGACATGTGTTCAGCGTGCATTTCGCAGGAAATTTAAAAAAGAAGCCCCTGAAAGGAAATCCATTGTCAGATGGTATGCTAAATTTGTGAAAGATGGGTGTTTGTGCCCAAGTAAGCGAACAGGTCGCCCTTCAACTTCAGAAGATGCAGTTGAGCAAGTTCGGACAGCCTTTCAGCGGAGCCCCCGTAAATCAGTGAGAAGAGCCAGCAGGGAACTTCAGCTTGCTCCAGCAACTGTCTGGCGTGTCTTAAGGAAACGACTGCAAATGGTACCTTACAAGCTCAAGTTGGGCCAAATGTTGAAGGACACTGATAAGCCACTTCGCCGTGACTTTTGCATTGCAATGCAAGAGAAGTTGGAAGATAACGGCTTTGATGACCGGCTTGTTTTTAGCGATGAGGCGACCTTCCATCTGAATGGCAAAGTTAACAAGCATAACACTCGCATATGGGGTACTGAGAATCCTCATGAACTTCTTGAGCACGAGCGAGATTCACCAAAAGTGAACGTGTTTTGTGCAATTTCCAAGAAAGGTGTCTATTGACCGTTCTTCTTTGAAGAGGCAACTATCACTGGTGAATCTTATCTCAACATTCTGGAAGACTGGTTAATGGCTCAGTTGGAACAAGCAGAATCTGATGACTTCATTTTCTAACAAGATGGTGCACCACCACACTGGAGTCTTAGAGTAAGGCAGTTTCTTAACACAAGGCTGCCTGGTAGATGGATTGGGAGATCTGGGCGAGGTGATAACGTTCTCATGCCCTGGCCTCCTAGGTCTCCAGATCTTACCCCGTGTGACTTTTTCCTTTGGGGCTTTGTCAAGCAACAAGTCTATGTGCCGCCCCTTCCAAGAGATATTGACGAACTAAAGGCTCGAGTAACGGCAGTTGTGGGAACCATTGACGTCAAGATGCTGGAACGCGTTTGGCAGGAAATGGACTATCGACTAGATGTCTGCCGTATGACGAATGGGTTCTCATAGTGAGCAACTTTGAAGATTCCCCACAAAACGTGAAACTTTAACCTTTCCAACGGTACTAATTTCATTTTTCAACTCCTAATAGTTTTTGAGTTATTAAAAATCGTTATGTTCCCAAGACTTTTGAAACACCCTGTACTATGTGTCAGCTAATTTTATAGGGAGTTTATGTTACTGTACCGATCGCATGTTTCATTCTTCATTGTGTTTTCATTAATCAAACGAATACAAAGACACCATATATATATATATATATATATATATATATATATATATATATATGTATATATATATATATAAAAACACAACATTAAGATAGTATGAAGTAAACCAAATACTTCCATGTATATGTTTTTGAAATGGGCGGAAACAATAGAAGAAATAAAGATGTTTTAAAGCAAATTTAGAACATCCATCGTATGATATATGTCTATATATATATATATATATATATACAAACATATATATATATATATATACAAACATATAAATATGTATATTATATATACAAACATATATATATTATATATACAAACATATATATATATATATTATATATACAAACACACATATATATATATATACGGTATATATATATATATATATATATATATATATATACATACGGTTTATATATATATAGCTATATATATACGGTATATATATATATATATATATATATATATATATATATATATATATACATACGGTTTATATATATATATATATATATATATATATATATATATATATATATATATATATATACGGTGTATATATATATATATATATAGCTATATATATAGCTATATATATATATTAGGGTAGGTCGATTTTACACTTTTTTTAATATTAAAAAAAGGCACGTACCGAAAGTTGTATATAGACCTATTAAATACTCATGCAAAAAATTAGATCGAACACTTCAACGGTTTTTTGAGCGTTTGGTATCAAAGATCGTAGACAAGAATATACTGAAAATTCCTCGTTTTTGCAAGATTTGCTTGAATATTGGTGTGAAAACCAAATAATTTTAGCATTTAAAATCAGGGGATGTCCTTTTATTTTATAAAACCTGATATTAATTAAAGAAATCTTAAATTTAAAATTTGCCCCTCCCTCATTTTTAGTATCTGCTTTTGTAAACTACCTTTTAACGTTATAAATTAAACAGTAATATTTGAATACCTGAAAAAATGAATTTTTTCTGTTATAAGTGAAAATATAACAAGCAAATAAATAAGGAAAAACCTAACACTATTTTAATGGAGCTGAATATAGAGAGTCAAATTGCTCCATATTAGACCCCTTAGACAAAAATGATGGTCTCAATATCTGACTAAAAACTTTGGCTGTAATGTGTTGATGCCTTGCTGCAAAACCATATACAGTTTGTGAAGCTTCTGTTATTAACTTAACTGCCCGTTCCACGCAGTGAGAATGTGAGGGCAAATCTGGCAAGTCAAGCTTGGTTCCATTCATCAACGATTCTCGAAGTTCAGATTCAGTAAATTCCTCCGTCATTGGTGGTTCAAAAATGCCGCAACTTTTTAAATCTATTAATTGTGTCCTATGTGTGGCATTAAAATTAATAGGTGGTATTCTTTTTAATCTGTATTCTGGTTGACTCCTCACTCCTGAAAGAACAAATTAATTAATTGAATTATTAAAATATTCCAATCTGTACTGCTTTAATAATTATGGTGAAATTAGATAACATCTTAAAAAATCATTCTATAAATTGGAATAAATAATTGAGTCAGAGATATATGAATAAATATTACTTACCTAATGGCCAAAATTCTTTTTAAAGCTTCTTCTCTTACTTCAATCTCCTCAGATTTAACCATGGAATATAGAAAGTTTTCAGGCAGTAAACAAAATGTATTACCTTGTATATTTCTAAATGTGATATCTTGGATTTCCCGAGGCTTCTCCTTAATCCTCTGGATAATATTAAAAATGTTCACTTGCTGATTGTGGAATTTACTATTTCTTTTAATTTCAAACCAAGAAGTGGCATACACATTTACAATAAAATTTACTACATAGTGTAGTTTTGTTGTGTGCCTTTGTGGGTATGCACCACGAGTCCATAAACACATGAGCCTGATGGCCAAAGTTAACCATATTACTTCGTTTAACGGACCAATTTTCCAGGAGGCATATCTAGAGTCAACCTTACCTCTAGAAATACCTACTGTGT
>OY744526.1:102134551-102147051 GCA_963556195.1 Sepiola atlantica
TGCGTTGAACAGAGCATAAGCTGGAACCGACGTCGTGTGTAAGTACATATAATTGATTGTTTATTTATAGTGATCTAATAAGAACCGGTGTGTCAACGTGATTATGCCGTATTAAAGATTGCGGTATATAACATTTTATTTATAAAGAGATTATTTCAATAGTTTTATTATTGCCTATTTTATTACATTTCTATAAGTATAGTGAGTTAGTAAGAGAGGCATAATTGAGAGTGATATATGTCTATCGACAATGGGAGCGAAAAATAAATATACAATGATAGAAGTTAAAAGTTGCTGCGAGTAGCTTTATGAGTAAATTGCAAATTATTGTACAATGAACGATCAAAATGATTTTTTGTGCATTTAATTGGAGTGATTACAACACCTTTTGTATGATAACAGAACCAAATATATACAAATAAGCAGACATACATACAGAAAGAGTAATTAAGACTTAATGTTAATATTTACTAATAGGAAATTAACGTTGTATATATCGCTTTCAATATTTGTTTAATATTTAATTTGCTCTGTGTAGGTCACAAAAATCGACAACTAAGCTTGGCGATATATATATATATATATATATATATATATATATATATATATATATATATATAGGTATATACATATATATATATATATATATATATATGTATATACATATATATATATGTATATATATATATATATATATATATATATATATATATATATATATCACGATGTCATGTATCTACATCAAGTTTTGTGAGGAGATATATTTTTGTATGTATCAGTTTTCAGTGTTCACTTCAACAGTGCTCGATACGTAAGTAGAGCAAGGTAGTAATTTATTAAAATATATTTATGGCAATTTTGATACACAGAGGCTTCCGCGTTACATGCCCGGGTGAATCATCAAGCTACACTGCACGGAATTAGTTTTGCTGAGGTTTTTATATACACGGCCAGCTTGTTAACACATGAGATTATTTGTTGTTATATTAGCCAATCCTTGGGCTTCTCACGAGAAAAGGCCCGGTATGTTTTATTCCTATTTTATTTTCTATTTTCTGTTATCTATAGAGTTGCGTATATCCTGTTTCTTTGTTGTGTCTATATCATGTGTGAACTTATTTTTAATCGTACTTAGGTTTTAGGTTTTAGGTTTTAAGTTGTTAAGTTTTAGTGTAGTTTAGTTTGTTTTACTTATTTGTTTGTTTATTGATTTATTTATGTATTTTTAGCCTAAGGTAACTTTTATTCTGTGCAGGTAGCTGTTTGGTGCTTCACTACTACAGTTTTATATGATGTTGGATGTCTTTAAAATTTAGGATTTCAAATTTCTCATTCAGACATAATCTAAACGGGTCGTCTAAATTTCTACATGTACTGGCCTGTCGTATTATTTTCCATTCAATTATTGGTGAACCTCCATTTTCGTTAAGCTCCCAATAGGGTTTGCTAGTGTTGTTTTAATTATACTGTATCTGTTTTTAAATGTGATTTTGTGGTCATAATAGCTGGTTTTAAAATCTAGAGAGGTAATAGCCACGTAGTACTTCTTATTATTCGGTATTTTTTTGGCAAATATTGTGGATTAGTAAACAATACTTTTGGGACAGTTATTTTGTAGTGGACAACGTGTTAAATTCATACAGTTACATCTTCGCTCTTCATTGCTAACATTTTCATTTCTATTTGGGTGATTGCTATTAGAGGTTTGTTTATTTCTATTTGTAGTTTCTATATGTTTGTACTTCTGTACTTAATTTTGCTATTTTTTCACTTTTTAATGTAATTTGTTAGTTTTTTTATTCCTCTCTGCTGTTCTATTTTAGTATTTTATGATTTTGTGCCTTAATGATCATTTCTGAGTTTTCGCAGCTGGACAATTTTAAGTTATTTTTATAGAATATTTCATGAACTGGGACGTGTTTTTTCAATCAGATTGACACTCTGCATTGCCCTTAGTTTCTTAAACTTACTACTACCATTCCCATCAATGCTTCAAGCAAACTGCAATTTTGTCTCTGTCCCTCTCTCTCTCTCTCTCTCTCTCTCTCTCTATATATATATATATATATATATATATATATATATTTATGTGTATATATAGAAAATTATTCTTGCTTTGTGCAATATTTCCCCGGGGAACTCCGGGACACAGGTATTTCTTGTATATATATATATATATATATATATATATATATATATATATATATATATATATATATATATATATATATATATATATATATAATTTCAAACGGCAATTTATTTTAGAGCTCGAGCGTGTGCACTGCCACTAGAGCTCATAGTATTAGATAATATAATAATAATTATTCAGAAAATAATTTCGATTTAAGCCAAACACACAATAGGAAGAACTAACACAGTGTCGGATACTAAAGTGTGTTTGCATTAAATCTTGAATATTTGTGAATAATTATATATATATATATATATATATATATATATATATATATATATATATATATATATACAGACCGAATTAGACAGAGAGAAAAAAGGAGTTAGAAGCAGGGAGAGACAGAGTATTTGAAAAGTCAAACCATCGATATCGTATGTACAAGAAGACACCGGTTTTAGGATATTTGTATATTATATATTTGTCTCGGTAAGGGTATGCACATTTGTGATTGTTTGCATGCTTGAGTTTAGTAGTCGTTTGTTTCTGCATCCTCAAAGCACGAGGAACTGCTCGTTATTGTTAGATATCAAGTGTTCTGCTCTGTTGGATATTCCTAACTTTTTATTATTTTTGTATATTGATGTGTTTCTAACAGATGCGCTAACAAAATCTTTCGAACATGGAGGGATCGTTTAAATAATTTATTTATTTCGGAAAGTTTGTAGGCGTCTATTCCTTGTAGCTCTCTATATTCGCTGAATAGTGTCGTCATATTTCGCATACGCTCTCATTCCCTCTCGGTAACTTTTTCTCCATCCGTGCCGACGACCTGGCACATATTATGCCAACTCTTTCACGTGCATCTGACTTACTCATTACATTTTGCCGGCCGGGTTCAATCACCTTCATACAGCCAAAATCAATAAATGACCACTCGGAATTAATTGATGAAAGCAAACACTTTGATGTTAATATATTTCATAAATAACTCATATATTTGCCAATAATTGCGAGAGGACATAATGCAAACTAATTAAAAATGTCTAGATGGGGTAGAAATAGACAAATACATGCCTACATACACGCATATGAATGTATATACATATATATATATATATATATATATATATATATATATATATATAAATATCTATCTATATATATATATACATATCTATATAGTGAAGATGAACACACACATATATATATATATATATATATATATATATATATATATATATATATATATATATATATATGTAAGAAGAGTGATAAACATGGACGAATGTCCGGATTTATTTCAAACTTCTATTTTCTCTCTCCATTTCTTAATATTTTTTCAAACGTTTACTTTTGGCTTTTACACTTCCAACTTATCTATCTATATCATTCCTCTGATGATAAGATTTCCATCTTTGAAAAGCCTTGGCTTAAGAAAAAAATAAGAAACATAATTTTATTACAGAATATACCTTGCATTGAACAATTGAAGTTTGAAATAAATCTTAATATTCGTACATGTTTACTACTCTTCTTTCATCGATCGTTATAATGGCTCTATCTCGTATATTGAGCTTAAACCATTTCACTACAGGTTCTATATACTAAAAGTTTACTTTTAGTTTTATATTTTTAATATATATATATATTTGATTCTACTATATATATATATATATATATATATATATATATATATATATATATATATATTAGTACTTCATGTATCCACATGAAATATTATAACTAGAGATATATTTTTCATGTATCAGTTTTCAGTATTTACTTCAACAGTATTTACTTCAACAGTGATCGATACGTAGCCTGAAGATTCCCCGGGGATGAAACGCGGGAGCGTCTGTGTAGCTTAATTGTTATATATATTTTCATTGCTTACTATATATATAATATTTTAATAGTGTTATCGTATCATCGTGATCGACCTGATTTCGGAAATATATGGACTGTCCCGCCTCCATTTATAGAGATAACGACGAAGCCTCGCCTCAACTTTAGTTGTTCAGCCACTCTGGATAGGCATGCACCAGTCGAATGCCGTTCTCGATAATAAGCCACACGGGAACTGGACTATTTCGGCAAGCTTTTATCTGTCGAGCTTTTCTATTGTGCTGGGTATCCCGAGAAGCCGTTCCTTTCCTTCCATCTTTGAAGACGGGTTTCCACTATTACTACCAGAAGCGCCCCAACCAGAGAATGCTGACAGGTTGCCCAGCCTTTTTTAACAGGTCAAACCCTTTAGGGGAGCTTTCTTTATTCTCACCACTCTCCGACCTTGTGTAACATGTTTTGCGGTGGGTACGAAGTACATAATGGCCCACCGCAATTTCACGAGAATCACCACACAAGTCGGATATCCGTAGTTTACAATCAGCATGGCAGAAACTAGGCCAGTTCGATACCCTTTGATCTAGCGGGCTGAGGCATTAGTCATCGGTCTTAAAAGATATACCCTACCAGGCATTGCCTCCCCTCTTTCAGGAGGAGTTAACTATTGCTAACTGCCTGGAGCGCCCCGACCGTGGTATGCCAAGGTCTCTACCTGGAACAATAATAAGTGGCCAGAGTTATTGTTTGTTTAGGGATGTTGGCTTAATTATATATACCTCTTTACCATGTTCAACATCTTCCTGTGTTGAGGCTGTATGGTTCATAATATTCCCTACTTTTGTTGATGTGAACTCTTGTAAATATACCACCGTGTATTCTTATTTATTATCGACCATTCAAATTAACAACACTGACGACAAGGAACTCGAAATTATAGATAAGAATAGCACACACCACTTTCAACGAAAACTAGGACTTTTTGTCGGATATAACATAGCATGTACTACAACTGCGATGTTAGATTTTTGAAAAAAGTCTTAGGTTGTATGTCCGAAAAAAGGTGTGATCACAACAATACAGCGAGAAGTTAGAAGTTTACTTCAGTTTAGACATACCAGGTGTACCACATTTTCAGGGGAAAATATCTAACGTCAGAAGATATTATCGAAAGAAAAATGTTATCTGTTTTTTGACGAAAATATTTTAAAATTGAGGTTTTTAATTGTAAATCGATCGACCACGAAATAAAAGCAATTAAAACCTAACAAAAAGTATGCCGAATTTTTTTCGGTTTCATTTTATTGTTTAATAACGAATACGAAAATAAGTTTGTGACATATATGTACACATACAGATACATATCCCCCTGTACTCTTATATGGGTAGATCTATGTATACAGAGAGCGATGAAAAGAGAGGGAAAGAAAGAGGGTGAAACACATTAACAGACGAAGAGGCGTTGCGTGCTAAATATACCGAACTTCCTCACTTACATGTTATTATATTAAAACCAAAGCAAAATACATTTTTTGATTCCACATAATTTCATCAAAAATAGAGGGGGGGGGGTCAATCGACGTGTTAAGTCTGATAATTTCACAACTTAATAATTCAAATATTAGGTAAGTAGAATTTTGAAATGAATCTCATAAGAAAAATTGGATATCCGTATCTGAAGTTTTAAAGGGGTTTTGTCATCATGGCTCCCTTAAAGGTAGGTACACGGAGATATTCAGCGCAATTAGGATACCATGAAGATCCGGGACTACTTAGCTTGTTTTAGCAAGGAGACGCGTTTACATGTGATATACATTTACTCAAAATGGGGTATACTTGAAGATTTAAAGACGATTTTCCCCTAATAGCTCCCTTAGATAAGTAGTCCACTTAGTGTTTCGGTACAACTTACATCGTCTCCCACAGAAAACGTTGTGGAAATAATTTAAATTCATAACACTAAGATATATTTGAAATTCAAGCCGGGTATACTCTCGTAGTTTGGTTGAGGCTAAACTTTCTAATTCGTGACACTTAATTTACCACCGTAAGTTTTACATATGAATACACATTTTAGATAGTATGTGACTTCTATAATATTACTTTATACAGAAACTACACAAGCACACGGATATCAGCATAGTACGCATTCAAGGTCTCTCCCCACATACAGTTTTATATCTATAGATATAAAATAATATAGAATATATATATATATATATATATATATATATATATATATATATATATATATATATATATATATATATATTAAGAGTAAGAACGATAAAGAAAGAGAGGGTATAAGCGAGAGGGGCAAACAGATAGAGAAACCGAAATAACTTACGTATTAATTATATCCAAACTATTCACTTATTTTCTGATATTATAGAAAAACACACAATGAATCTAGTAAGTTGTTTTGTTAATCTGCTGGTAGAATCCAAACTGCGCAATATGTTATCAGTTTTAGTGTTTCCCAACTAAACTATTCTGACATTTGTTTAGTTGACTTTGAAAAGGACACTCTAAAGAACAATCGGATATACTTAATTTTAAGTTTTAAATCGGATTAAGAGCCCATGTGGGAAGAGGTACGGTACATGAAGGGTAACCTAGACATTTAGAATCCATTAGTGTTTAATCATAACTTTAATATTTCATGAGTCGGAAATAATATGCATATTTTCAGGAAAACAATATATATGAATGAGTCTCAATCAGGAACATTTAAGAAGTATTTTAATTTATAGACTGAAATTATTTTTGATATGAAACTATGTCTATGATAATCAAGCTACACCAACACTTTAATGTTTTATTATCGTATAAAATCATCAGTATGACGATGTCATACGGGAATTAACAGTAACGCCTCTGTGTAGCTTACCTGCGATTGATATATTTTCATACTCCTACCTAGGTCTACATGAATGTGATGTACAACAGCGGTGTTTCTGTTTTTAAACTATTCCTAACATACTTTTAAACAAATCTAAATTTTCGAAATATATATTATATATATGTATTTATTTGAAGAGGCTCTCGTTTACAAATATCCACCAAACATCGAACACACCTTGACTATATAGAATATTTCCCCAAGATAAAATAACTACTGATCTTAGCACTATGCAAAACTAACTTTTACTCTTAAATTCTAAAATATTTTGTTATGTCAAGGTACCTCTGGCGCGTACACTGACTTGGAGTCTATATCTGTAACATCGTTTCCTTAATCAGAGAACATCATCTATAATCCAAATACCAGACCTACATGTGCTGTCGACTTCTCATGCACACTTTGTTAAAGTACCTACATTTTTCTATTGTTCTCTCTTGACCCAGACTCTCCCTAAGGTATTTAAGTTTCTGAGAGTATCGACGCAGTGCTTTTATCGGATCCCAGTGCTAAAATACATATGTTTGGGGATGTTAATGTAAACTCAGCTTGTTATAATATGCGTAGCTTCTGGATTGCTATGTTCCTTTATACAAAGTATAACTTTCCCTACCTACCTAACAGGTTGCGAAGGCATAAAATAAGCTATTTTTCTTGAGCTCTTTCTGACAACATTGTCCTTATTTTAATGTGACAGATTACCATAGCTTACTCAGAAATGCTGATCACCCTCTAATATAGATTGTTATAGCAATAAAATCCCAGCACCAATAGAAGCGCTGTTTCTCAAAAGAACCAGATACTACCAACGTTCTTATTGAGAACCCATCGCATACCTCATCAAAGATGCACCTTGAAGTAAAAGTGTTTCTCCTTGCTGAACAATGTGCAAACTAATTAATTGAATGTGTTGGTCACATTTGGCATAGACGAAACCGTCCCGACGGTTTATTCTGCCGTGTGCAGCTGCCATTGCGCAGGGAATACACGCATTGGACCGTTTCAATCGTGATGAGTTAGCTTAGAATAGACGAACATTTATAACATCAAGAAACCACTGTAAGGGTTTAGTAGACGAATCCACTCAACTACCAGTGACGTCTGATTAATTCAAAATGTCGACTAATGTCGGCTAATTTACTAATTTTGTAAGTGTTTATATCTTATTTCTAAGGTAATACTAAATTGATGTCAACACCAATATGTTTAGCATGTCATAATCTCCAAAGAAAACCATTTCTTGAGCAGCTTCATATCGTCTGTGGATAAAATTAAATGTGACGTGAAAATACGTTATTACTAACAAATAATGGAGAGAATGAGCACAATAATACTATAGAAGAAGGGAAAGTGCAAGAACAAGAAAAGGAATATAGAAAGAGACGTATAAACAAAGATAATATGACTAATTAAAAGTAAAGAACAAAGATTGAAATAAAAATAAAATTTTAAAAAGGAGAAAATAAAATTGAAGCAAGTAGAAAGGATGAATGAAAAGAATAAAATAGAGAAACAATTGAGTTGAGGAAAGAGTAGAATTAGATTTTAAAAACATGAAGAATATATTATATGAGCGACGCATGTGAGCGATGGGAATACATGAAACACACGTCGAAGATGAAAACGTAAATACAAAGAATAAGAAGAAAAACAATAGAAAGAAATAAGAGGAAGGAAACATTTTTTTAAAGAATTAAATGCGAATAGAAAGGTGATACATTTTCCTGAGCTACCCCCCCCCCTCCAAAGAAAGAGAAGAATTATACAAGACATGCCAAAAGGCATATACCAAATTTTAGTTTAAGGGGAGAGCACTGCCTCATAAAATATAAATACTTAACAATAAATGATATAAAAAAAAATTATAAATAAGATGTGATAAAATGAACGGTGAAAATATATAAAACCTATAAACATTTAAATGATATCTGATTTTTTTTTCGATTTTTTTCATCTGCTTTTTCTATGGCCACTAACAAAACGTGATCAACTGAGTGACTCGACATTTATTATAGTTTTTTTGTCTTCCATAGGGCAATGAGCAATTGTTCCGGTGATAGGCAAAAAGAATTATGAATATTTATCACGTGATTAAGGCACTATAAGCATCAGCCAAAAAATAATATAAAGCACACATTTTATTATATATTTATTTTTAACTATTTATTCTTTTTCCGACATGTCAGTATTTTTTAAAAACTTTTTTCTTTTAACTATTCCACGCGTCTTCGCTTCTTTTAAATTGTTTCGCTGTTTTTATTATTCTTTTCTTTACCTTTCTCCACTGAGCGACATTTATTATTTCTTATAATTTCTCAGACATTTATTTTTCAGATCTCCCTGCCAATTGAAGCGTGCAGGCTCGAATAAGTATAAACCTACACATATAAAATCTTCGAATATCTTTACATCGACTTGTTAAGTTATTTTATTTTTGCACGCATATAAAAATATTCAACGTTTTCCCCGCCTATTTGTCTAAATCGTGCATACACTCTTACGCGCATCCATACTTTCACAGGTATACGCGAAATGATTTTAAGTCACGAGAGGTATTACACACACAAAGAAAACTCACCTACGCAGGTACACACAAACACATACATATAAACACCTATGTACATCCACTCACTCATATAAACAAACACAAACGGAGATTAAACCATCTGCAACATACACACACGGTTTATACCATATCAGCGTTTGGAAAAAAACTATTATTATTAAGTGCTTGTAATTTACGACTGGAACATAATAGTAACAGAAATATTATGAAGGAATATCTAGAATTACATCTGGCAGCAAGCCTTTGTCACTAATATTAAAATATTCCCGTGAACCACATCAAGTTATTTTATAGGGATGTTTATTTTACTTATTAGTAAAAAAACTACAGAAAGATCTATTGTTCTTTAATATCCACCGGCTGTTCCCCGAAGCAAAAATATAAGGAAGCAATACATTCTATACATAGACCAAAAACTTATGAAAAACGTAAAAGCCGAAAAAGAACATACAAATAGCATATACCGACGATAACACAGCATATGATACACATTCCAACTATGACAATTGCATATTAAAAGCTATATAAATTATCTGAAAGACTTGTCAGATAATTTATATAGCTTTTAATATGCAATTGTCATTGTTGGAATGTGTGTCATATGCTGTTTTATCGTCGATCTATGCTATTAGATTACGGAAAAATGGAATTATTAAGATAGAAACAGCCACGTACGTAATACAAACTAATGTTTCTCATGAAACTTTCTATATCCATTGTTGTTTATTATAAGGATCATTCCACTAAGCAATATAATCAGTAGGTTCAATCGCAGTTAAAAAATACAAATTTAAAGAAGGAATATACGCCAGCTCTTGTATATGGAAGATTTACACCATTTGTTAAAGCATATATTGCTAGAGACGAACATAGCACAAGCAGAACATTTAGTCAGTATATAGGAATTGAATTCTTAATAATGCTGCACACTAAGGCTTTAAATACGAGGCAATTCGGTGAGCAGAAATCATCATGTGAACAGAGATATAAGAAATGATGAAAAGAGGATCCATAGAAAAAAGTATAATATAGTAGAAATGTAACAAATAAAATAATTGGGCAATATCCTTAGCATCATAGCATCGAATCTTAATAAATTAGAAAACATTAGATGCAAATCATTTGAAACTCAAAACTAATGACCATTTAAAACGTAATAAATTCGAAGAATAATACTGGCTTACTCTATCTGAAAAGGCAAAATAGTTGGAAAAGAACTGGTAAATATTGATTAACAGAACATAAAAAATATTAATTCGAAGTATAATATGGCTTATAACCCCCTTAAAAAGCTACAAGGAGAAAAAGAGAAAACGAACACAAATGAAGTAAGTTTAGAAGTGAAGCCGCGAACTTAAATATTTATAAGACTCACCATATCTACGACTCATATAAATGGCTGAAAAGGGAATCGCTAGTAACAGTTGCATAAGACAAGGGGAACAGAACGAACTACTAAAAGTAAAGATAGGAAATGAAGTTAATGTAAGCTTTGTGGAAAAATAGACGACATGGTAAAACAATCTAAAACGTAATATAAACACATATATTTCCGTGTTAGAAAATGATGGCAATCTTAAATTAGCAAACAATTGTTTGTTTCTTAAAACAGACAAATTGTATAGGCACACAACAGAAATAATATTGAAAAATAAAATGCACAATAATCCTTTCGGACATAGAAAACCAAACAAATAAACTCGCCAACGAATGTAGAATAGGGTAATAGTTAACAAACGGGAAAATACGCTAAGTTGTCAATTCGGCCGTTACAGAAGTAACAGAGGTAACATCCAGGAAACAGAAAGAAATACATGGAACTTGCTAGATGGCTGACAAAAATAAAGAACATCAAAAATAACTATTCTAATTCCAATAACAGAATGAGTATAAATAAATGTTTTCTAAAATTTGCAAAAAATAAGAGAAAATCGGTTTCAATTATATCATTATTTACATATAATGCATAAAACTGTATAAAACTGGTTAACTATCCAAAACAATCCTTGACTGACGAAGCTAAACAACAGTGCGATGCCACCCAAAAAAATGAAACTGAAATTAAACTGCAAAATATTACTAGAAAAATGAGCATTAAACAAAACATCGGAAACTGTTACGGGCAGGGAAGATTTTGGAGTAACATTCTACAAACTATTCTCCGACGTGAAAAAAAAGCTGTGTCATAGAAAATGTTCATGAAGTGTCTGGGATGATGGAAATATCAAAGAAAAGATAGCACTATCAAGATCTCGACTAGAAGAGCACGGAGAGTACTCGATCTTTTAGAAGGTTTATTTTATTCGAATTCCAAGGAAAGTTAACTCCCCTAATTACCTAGATCTCATTTTAAAACGGCTGGTGTGAAAAGTCATTTGCAATTGTGATTGAAACAGAACGGGGTGCTGGATATTTGAGGAAACTTGTAGTTAGTTTGTTTCTAGGGAACACATACTATTTTTACCAATCAGCGCTTACTTGTAATGACTTGTTTGAGAGTTCATAGTTCCTAAGGGATAATTAATTTGCAACGCTGATTAAACAAGCATAGAGTACAGGAACTTTATGGAATAAACTTTGTTAGTCTCCAGGGAACATTACCATAGTTGTGCCAGTGGGCGATCCTGAGTAATCATTCTTTTGGGGTAAGAAATGCAATTGATAGCAGTCATAGAAATAGCGATAATGAATGTATATTTTAAAACCAAAAAAAAAACGGTCAAATTAACTATCAACCTAAATACATGTAAATTATTATATCTCGAATACAGTATTTAAAATGTATTTTCGAGACAACAATGAAAAGAAACATTATTTATTTAATATGAAGCATTTCATATGCACAATAAAATGCTAATAGTATCCAGTTCCCGCTATAGGGAAATATTTTAATTCGCAAGGTTGTCAATCAGTATTCTAAAAATATGTTAGATGTATATTAATAATGGCACACCTAAATAGGACACTGAAATCTGTTATCACGCTTTTACACTATACAGTAATAGAACGGGGTAACCCCTTCAATATCTATGCCATACATCCAACGTGTTTCT